>CM038681.1:237873893-238244465 GCA_021605205.1 Aegilops longissima
TTGCCATAAGATGGCTAGCACAAAGCGGGATACGAGATCGAAAAAGGAGCAGGCCTCCCGCAGAATCCTCCTAGCTACTCCCGGTCGCCGCCGGCTGCTGCGTAGTAGTAGGCACCTCGAGTAGTAGTAGTCATCGACGGTGGCGTCCGCAACAGTAGAAGAGGGCAATCAAGTCCTCCAAGTAACATCACATAGCAATAATCCTACCCGCGATCCCTCCTCATATCCACGAGAGAGAGCGACCACTGGTTGTATCCGCACTTGGAAGGGTGTGTTTTATCAAGTATCCGGTTCTAGTTGTCATAAGCTCAAGGTACAACTCCAAGTCGTCTCATTACGAAGATCACGGCTATTCAATAGATTAACTTCCTGCAGGGTGCACCATCTTACCCAAAGACGCTTGATCCCATTTGGCCGGACACACTTTCTGGGTCATGCCCGCCGCGGAAGATCAACACGTCGCAGCCCCACCTAGGCACAACAGAGAGGCCAAGACGCCGGTCTAAACCTAAGCACGCAGGGTCCGGCCCATCGCCTCGAAACACACCTGCGTTCGTGGGCGGCCGAAGCGCAACCTAGCCTAGTGGCGTTCCCAGTCCAATCTGGCGCGCTACCCGTCACCGACGTCTGAAATGCTTCTACCGATACCACGACGCGGGATACCCATAACTACTCCCGTAGAGATGGTTAGTGCGTATAAGCTCGTAGCCAACTCAGATCAAATACCAAGACCTCGTTAAGCGTGTTAAGTATCCGTGAACGCCGAACAGGCCGATCCCACCTCTCTCTAGGCGGTCTCAACCTGCCTTGTCGCTCCGCCACAAAGATCCATTCGCTGGTGCTCCACCAAATTAATTCGACTTTAGTCTCACATGTATCATGTATAAAGTATATAGTATATACCCGTGATCACCTCCCGAGTGATCACGGCCCGATAGTATAGCATGGTAGAGCGGACAAGAATGTAGGGCCACAGATGAAAGTACTAGCATCCTATACTAAGCATATAGGATTGCGGTAAGGTAACAACAAGAGTAACAAGGACAAAGGCTATGCATCAGATAGGTATAATGAAAGCAAGAACATGCTACACTACTCTAATGCAAGCGGTATAGAGGAGAGTAGGCGATATCTGGTGATCAAGGGGGAGGCTTGCCTGGTTGCTCTGGCAAGAGAGAGGGTCGTCAACACCGTGGTCGAATCGGCGCAGCAGCGTCGGTCTCGTAGTCTCAACGGAGAGAAGAGGGGAAGAAACAATGAATACCAAGTAAATGATGCATATCGATGCATGACATGTCAAGTAGCGATGCTAGGCGTTCCCTAACGTGGTATGAGGTGGTATTGTTAAGGGGAAACATCCGGAAAGTACTCCTGTTTCGTGATTTCAGCGAGGAGCCGAGGGGAAAGTTGTGGGTTCGATAGGTTAGGGGGTGTGGCGGATGAACGGACTGCATATCCGGATTCGCCTCGCTGCTCGAGCAACTTTCATGTTGAAAATATTTTAATCCGAGTTACGGATTAAAAGATATGATTTTCTAAAGATTTTATTAATTTCTGGAATTTAATTAATTCATTATTTAATTCGAAAAATGAATTTATGACGTCAGCATGATGTCATGCTGACATCAGCAGTCAACAGGGTTGACTTGGTCAACCTGACATGTGGGTCCCGTTAAATGCTGATTGTTAACTAATTACCCTAGTTTAGTTTAATTAACAGTGAGTTAATTAGGTTAATTAGCCATTAGGTTAATTAATCAGGATTAATTAAATGAATTATTTACTTAATTAATTAAAATTAATTTTATTCATTTTTATTTTTATTATTTATTATTATTATTTATTTTTAACGCTCGGGGGGCCTGCGGTCAATGGCATGGCGGTCCAACGAGATGTCGATTGGGTCAACAGTAGCGGGCCCCTAGGGCCCACGGGTCGATGACCTGTGGGTGGCCTGTGTCGGCCACGTCGGCGGCGGTGTTGGGGAGCTCCGGGAGCGCTCCACAAGCGGAGGGTCGCGGACCTCGCCGGATTCGCCGTCCGGCGGCAAAATGGCTCGCAGGTGTGCGTTCAAAGTGGAGAGGAGGCGCGTCCAACGGTGTCGAGGAACGGCCGGACTCGGCGGAAACGGCGCCGTTAGCGAGGTTTGCGGTGAGCGGATTCGATCGACGGCGGGAAGGGTGCTACGCTATATGCCGCAAAAGGAAAAGGACGGGAGGATCTCCACGAGCGGCGAGTCAACGGTGCGACCCGTGACCAAAAGGTCACCGGAAGGGCGCCGGCGACGAGATCCGCGACGGGGCGCGATTTCGCACGGCCTCTGAGCGCGCCGAGGCGAGGAGGAGCTCCGCGGGGAGGTCCGCGAGGGAGGGGAGGCGAGGCGGTGAGCCGTGAGCCGAGCGCGACGAAGGCAACACCGAGCGAGATCCGCCATGGCGATCGAAGAGGCCGACCCCTCGGCGATAGAGCGGCAGGAGGGAAGAGCTCACGGGGATGCGGGGGTCTGCGGAAGCGGGCGGCGGGGCGGTCAGGCGGAGGCGAGGGAGGGAGGCGCTGGCGACGGGCGGTGGGCGAGGCGAGGTGGTCGCTTGGGCGGCTCCGAGGCGACGAGGAGGCGCGCGCCGCTTGCTTGCCGGGGAGGAGGAGGAGGTGAGGACCAGGCGGTGGAGTCGCCGACGCCGGGGCGACGGATCGGGCGGATCCGATCCAGATCAGCGGAGGAGGAGAAGGGATCGGGGGAGGGGGGTGGTCGGCTAGGGTTTCCGCCGACCGGGGGTAAGGGAGTGAGGGGGTGGGCCTGATGGCCATGGGCTGGCCGGCTGGGCCAGGTGGGCTTGTCCCAGTTGGGCCCGGGGGGGGGGGGTTCCTCCCTCTCCTTTTTGGTTTTATTTTTCTTTTCTTATTTTTCCTTTTCTGGTTTAATTTATTTAAAATACCCAGACACTTTACAAAAATGTGTGCACCCCACCATAATTATCTTTGTAATATTTGACAACCCCCGAACATCTTAGTTTAAATTTTTGAAAACTTTTATTGTCATTATAATTTTGAATTTTAATTTGAAACTGCTTTGATCTAACCTGTGGTTAACTACAAGTGATGTGAGGTGACGTGGCACCATCACATGAGATTACTGTAGCATGATTATCCGGTGTTACAGCTTGGCATGCACCTATCACTATGAAGACCCGGCCTAGAATAACCTTACCAAGAGGAAAAAGGACAAAAGAATTGAGGAAAAGGTTATGCCACCACCTAAGAGCCAGAGAAGGAATTATCCTTACGATTTGAGAAGACCGACAATCGCCAACGGTAAGGATGGAGTATATAAGTTTTGATGGAACCATAACCATGTTTTTAAGTGTGGTAGCACCCCTGACCTTTCCGACCAAAACATTTGCTAGAAGACCCCCAACCCCTAACCTTTTCTAGCTAGCCTCTTCGAATCTCGAGGACGAGGTTCATTTTAAGTGTGGTAGATTTGTAACATCCCAAAATTCTAAATTTTGGAATGTTATATTAAATAAATAATTATGTTTGTTTGATTGTTGTGTAACTGATTGTGTGAAATTGAGTGAAATTTGAAACTTTTTGAAAGTTTACTGAGAGGGAATGAAATGACATTCCCAAACTTTCACCTTGCATTTATGATCTCCAATAATTCAAATTCAATTCAAACACAAAACCCTAGAGAGAAGATGATATGACTTCTTCCATTTAAATAAATGAAAAGGGTTTTGAAAAGATTTGAATTCCATTTGGAAATATTTCAATTCTGAAACTTTATGCAACTCAATGATTTTCACGAGAGAAGATAAAATGACTTCTTCAAATTAAATGAAATATGAGTTGGGAGTTTTAAAAGAATTAAATCCAAAGTTCTTTGAATTTATTTTCAATTTGGAGTTATTTGAGTTTTATTCAAAATATTTTCTCCAAAAACAAAATATATGGAAAATAGGGTAACATGATTCCCTACATCGAAAAATTGGAGAGAAATTAATTTGAAGTCATTTTGGTATTTTAAAAATGATTTTTAGTGGATTTTATTGGACCGAAGCACTCTTTGCTTTATTTAAATTCGTGTGTATTTTATTTAATGCTAGAATAATGTTCATCATGTAGGAAATCTTTTTCTGAAAATTTTGATATATTATATGCCTATATAATATTTTCATTTTATTTTGTTTTATCATTTGTTTTCCTCTCTGTTTGTTTAAAAAATAATAATATTCGTAGCGCCTTGGGCCAAAGGCCCAAGCCGCCAACCAGCCGGCCGGCCAAGGCCAAGGCCATCGCACGCACGCACCTAGGGAGCCAGGAGCCAAGGTTTTATTCTTTACAAATCCTAGTAGGATTTGATTCCGTTCGTTATTCCGCTTTTATTCCTAGAATTCCTAATCCTACTCTAATTCTTGTCCTCTACTCCAAGCAAAAACCCTCCCTCCCCACTATAAATACCCAAGCACCCCCCCAACAGTTCAAACCAACACCTCTCCTCTCCTCTCCTCTCCTCTCCTCTCCAAGAAGAAGAAGCAGCAAGACCACCGCCGCCGCCAAGTGCCGCCGCCGTGCCCTCGACCTCTCCTGAGGTTTATATGATCTCCTCTCCACCGTCCCGTGATCTCCTTTCCTCTAGGATCAACCGCAACATCGGATCCGATCTTCTTCCCCAACTCCGACGACTACTTGGTGAGATCCACGAAATCCTGTAATTCATTTTTTTTTTCCGAAAATAGCAATCTTAGAAAATTCATATCTTTTAGAGTTTTTAGTATTTTGAGTGATTCCAATTGCTATGTGTCACAAATTTGCGGAAGTTTCTGTTAGTGTCTCTAGATTTCAAATTTGAGTAGTTTAAATTTGAATTTGATAAATTTTGTTCAGATTAGTATTTTGGCCATAACTTGAGTTTAAAAATAGGTTTTAATTAATTCTTTTTGCTCCTGGTCACTTATGATATTTTTTAGCTGTAGGATTTATTTTGGTAATTTTGGAGTATTTTAAATTAGATTTTAGTAAAAACAGTACTGTTTTACTTATATAGTTGTTTTAGTTATGTAATTATTGTTTTTAATTATTTTTAGTTCATTCCTTTTGTAGATTTTCACTTGTTGTTATATGTTTATGTTTAGCTACAGTAGATAAATTTTTAGTTATTTATTAGTGTTTAGCTACTGTTTTTGTAATTGCTCGTTTAGTTCATAGTGATAGTGGATAAAATAGTTTTATTAGTTTTAAAAGTAATTCTTTTTCCACTTCAAGTTATATTGTTTTTGTTTCTGTTATTTGTGAACACATTAGTTGTTATATTTATTTAGTATAGTTTATTAATGTTTTAATAAATGATTTGCTGTTATAGTTGTCTTAGTGTTTTGCTAGTTGCTATATTTGTTCTAGTATTCACTAGATGGTTATAGTAGTTTTATATTAGTTCTTTTTGTTAGTTAGTAAATTAGTAATTTATTTTCTGTTATTTTATTAGATTTATATTTTCTTTGCTGTAGAAAAAATATTAGAATAATTTAGTAATGTTATGTTAAAATTTGTGTGAGTTGGTCACCACTAGTTTTTCCTTGAATTTTTCTTTCAAGTTTTTCCTTTGGTTTTCGACTTGGTTTTCTTGTTGCTTTTATTTTGATTGAGTATTGTTATGATTGATAGAATTGATTGCTAGGATGATTGCTTATATGATTGTTCTGTGTAATATAGATTTTCAAAGGAGTGACGAATAGTTCTACCAAGTCTTTATTCGAGAGCGTTATTATCTTCATCAAGTAATACCGTGCAAGTTCACTTTGACCATGTTTTTCATACCTATGTGTTTTATTGCATCTAGTGTCATCTTCGCAACAAACCCTCCAAAGAGTGATATTGAATTCTTGTAGTTGAGTAGTATGCATGAGGTAGGAACCCATCACCCTGTTACCAAGCCCGGGACGATATTTTATTTTAATGCTTCGAGCTCTGGCACCTCTACAAATCCCTACTTTCCTCCGCGAAGGGCCTTTCTATTTACTTTATGCAATTTTAATTTTTTGAGTCTCCATCTTCTCTTATAAAGTACCAACTAAGGGGCACTATGATTGTACTTGAGCATTGGGTGTAGCTAATATGCGAGTACGTTTCATGAATGGATCAATGATTGAGCATAATGGGCTAGGGATAACTTGCTTTAGTGTTGATATTTTGAAAGACATGGTTGCTTGTTGATATGCTTGAGTATTAAAGTCCTCATGTCAAAACTAGACTATTGCTTTGAACCATATAAAAGTCCAAATGTCCATGCTACAAAGAAAAGAATATGTGATGAACATGTTAGGCAGCATTCCACATCAAAAATTCTGTTTTTATCAGTTACCTACTCGAGGACGAGCAGGAATTAAGCTTAGGGATGCTGATACGTCTCCAACGTATCTACAATTTTTTATTATTCCATGGTATTAGATTAT
Organism: Aegilops longissima; assembly: GCA_021605205.1. Classification (NCBI taxonomy): domain Eukaryota; kingdom Viridiplantae; phylum Streptophyta; class Magnoliopsida; order Poales; family Poaceae; genus Aegilops; species Aegilops longissima. The sequence goes on from CM038681.1 coordinate 237,880,346, forward strand.
CATTCTTGGATTTTTACAATCATTTTATATCATTTTTTGGGACTAACCTATTGACATAGTGCCCAGTGCCAGTTGCTGTTTTCTGCTTGTTTTTTACATCGCGGGAAACCAATACCAAATGGAGTCCAAACGTAGTGAAACTTTTTTTGGATTTTTTTGGACCAGAAGACACATGTTGGGCCAAAGAAGTACCAGAGGGGTGCTCCGAGGGGAGCACAACCCACCAGGGCACGCCTGGGGGCCCAGGGGCGCCCAGGTGGGTTGTGCCTACCTCGGTGGCCTCCCGCACCGCCTCTTTGCTCTATAAATACCCCAATATTCCAGAAATCCTAGGGGAGTCGATGAAAATAAATTCCAGCCGCTGCAAGTTCCAGAACCACTAGATCCAATCTAGACACCATCACGAAGGGGTTCATCATCGTCATTGGTGCCTCTCTGATGATGCGTGAGTAGTTCATTGTAGACCTACGGGTCCGTAGTTACTAGCTAGATGGCTTCCTCGCTCTCTTTTGATTCTCAATACAATGATCTCTTGGAGATCTATTTGATGTAACTCTTTTTGCGGTGTGTTTGTTGGTATCCGATGAACTTTGAGTTGATGATCAGATCTATGTTTTTGTCCATGAAAGTTATTTAAGTCTTCTTTGATCTCTTATATGCATGATTACTTATAGCCTCGTATTTCTTCTCCGATATTTGGGTTTTGTTTGGCCAACTTGATCTATTCATATTGCAATGGGAAGAGGTGCTTTGTGATGGGTTTGATCTTACGGTGCTTGATCCCAGTGACAGAAGGGGAACCGACATGTATGTATCACTGCTATTAAGGATAACAAGATGGGGTCTATTTCTACATAAATAGATATTGTCTACATCATGTCAATGTTCTTATTGCATTACTCCGTTTCTCCATGAACTTAATACACTAGATGCATGCTGGATGGCGGTCGATGTGTGGAGTAATAGTAGTAGATGCAGGCAGGAGTCGGTCTACTAATCATGGACGTGACGCCTATATAATGATCATTGCCTGGATATTGTCATGATTATTTGAATTTCTATCAATTTCCCAACAGTAATTTGTTTACCCACCGTATGCTATTTTTCTCGAGAGAAGCCACTAGTGAAATCTACGACCCTCGGGTATCTTCTTTATTAGATTTTCCTTCGCGATCTATTTTTATTTGATTTTATTTTCTGATCTATTAATCCAAAAATACCTTGTTTCAATTTTTATTTATTTATTTTATCTCGCGTTCCCGCGAGATCTATTTATCCAATCTACTACAATTTTACCTATCTTTTTACCCATGAAGGATTGACAACCCCTCTCTTACGTCAGGTTGCAAGTATTTGTTCTTTGTGTGTAGGAGCTGTTTACATGGTGTTGCGTGGTTCTCTTACTGGTTCGATAACCTTGGTCTCATCACTGAGGGAAATACCTACCTGTGATGTGCTGCATCATCCCTTCCACTTTGGGGAAATACCGACATAGTTCAAGCAAACATCACCCCTCTAGTTTATCCTTCGTCATAGTTTTTGTTGTGCTTGGTGAAGCCCTGCGGAGATAGTTCTTCACCACCACCGTCACCACGTTGTCGAGTTGTCGGAACTCATCTACTACTTCGGCTCTCTTGCTGGATCGAAAAGGCGAGGACGTCATCGAGTTGAACGTGTGCTGAACGCGGAGGTGTCGTACGTTCGATACTTGATCGGGACGGATTGTGAAGGTGTACGACTACATCAACCGCATTGATAAACGCTTCCACTTAGCGATCTACAAGGGTATATATATGCTCTCCCCCTCTCGTAGCTATGCATCTCCATGGATAGATCTTGCGTGTGCGTAGAAAATTTTTGTTTTCCATGTAACGTTCCCCAACATTTACGGGCGATGCAACCAAATGCACCCCCAATCCCCCTACTTATTCTTGATTGCAGCGGAGCATCTTTCATGCCTCCTTAAAGCCATTTCTTAGTCATCTTTGGCAGGTATCCAGGTGGCCTCAACGACTCCTACCGTTAACCACCTTCTGTTTGCGGATGATAGCCTGTTGCTATTCAAGGCAAGTAGGGAGGGATTAGTTGCGGTGTCAAACCTACATGATACATATTGTAATGCGTCTAGATAGAGGATTAATAACAAGAACTCATCTATTTTCTTCAACTAGGGATGCCCGGGGTCCAGTAAGAGAAATTGTAAAGAATAACTTGCAAGTCCAAAATGAATCATTGAGTGACTGTTATCTTGGTATGCCTACTGATGTTGGCCACCCGAAGAATGGAACATTAAGATATTTGAGGGATCGTGTATGGGAAAAGATAAAAGGATGGATGAAGAAGCTTTTTTCATCGGCAGGTAAAGAGGTTTTGATCAAGTCCGTAGCACATGCTATGCCAGTTTACTCTATGTCGTGTTTCAGATTGCTGAGATGATTATGCGAGAATATCACGTCAATTCTGGTGAGGCGACAAGCAAGATAGGAGAAAGCCCAGTTGGGTTGCTTGGGATATCATGACCAGACCAAAACGTTTGGGTGGTTTGGAATTCCATGATTTGGAGACCTTCAACCTGGCACTCCTTCCAAGACAAGCTTGGCGGACCATGACTGATGATTCATCTCTCAGCGCCCGGATACTTAAATCAGTTTATTTCCCGGGATGCTCTTTGCTGGAGGCGGTGCTTGGACCGCATCCGTCTCAAATATGGAGGGTGATGGTTGTGACATTTTGGCGCAAGGCATTGTACGTAGAATTGGAGATGCAGAAACTATAGATATATGGGCACACAATTGGATCCCTAAAGGCAACTAGAAACAGTCTATCACATCTCTCACACCGAACCCACCTATGAAGGTAGCGCATCCAATTAATGCTACTAAGGCTACATGGAATGAGGAGTTGGTTCGGTCTATCTTCATGCCATCTGATGTTGCTGAAATCCTCAAAATACCATTGTGCACTCGATAGGTAGCAGATTTTGGGCTTGGCACGAAGAGAGCAGAGACACCTTCAGTGTACGATGTGCCTACCGTATGATACTGAGGAATAAACTCAGTCGAGAATCTTGGTTACAAGAAGGTGATGGATCTTCTCATGTGCAGACCGAGAGCAAAAAGTGGAACACGATCTGGCATATCCAGGTGCCATCGAAGCTGAAGCTCTTTGTCTCGCGCCTTGCTAGACAGTCCATGCCCACCGGCGAGTTACTGAAGAACCGTAACATGGCGATGGAAAATACATGCATGCTCTATGGGGCGATATACATGGAGGCATGCACTACTCACGTGCTCGATGTCAAGCAGTGTATGGGAGCTCGCGCCTGATGATCTTGTGCAACATATGGTCGATAGGACAAAAGAGAATTCAAAGGACTGGCTACTTGCATTACATGAAATCTTGCCGAAGGATTTGTTATGTTTGGTGGTGACTTTATGGGCTATTTGGGGAGCGCGGAGAAAGGCGATTCACAAGGACATTTATCATTCTCCGCATTCTATTAATGGCCTCATCACTAACTACCTAGGATAACTCCAAGTTGTTAACATAAGAACCCCTGGCCCGGTTGTTGCTGCAATCACCAGGCCAATCCATTGGGTAAGCCCATAGGTGGGTAATGCAAAAGTGAATGTTGATGCTTCTGTGTCGCGACATGGCTATGGCGAAGTTGGGGCAATATGCAGAGATCATGCAGGAGGCTTCGTGGGAGCTTCAACACTCTGTTTCGGGCACATGGTGGATCCTAAAACTCTAGAAGCGCTAGTGATAAGGGAAACCTTGGCACTCTCGGACGATCTATATTTACGGTGTATACAGGTGGCATCGGACTGCAAAGTGGTGGTCGAAGACTTACAGAAGGAGAACTCGACAAGCTACAGAGCGATCATACACGAAATAATAGACCACTCTTTGGCTTTTGAATTTTATAAATTTATTCATGAATTCAGGAGCTCAAATTATTAAGCTCACAACTTAGCGAAGCATGCTCTTTCTATTAGGGTGGCCGCCATGTTTGGTTAGGACACCCCGAGAATCTTTCATCCATCCTTGTAAACATTGTGATGAACTAATGAAAGCTTCGCGAGGTTGTCTAAAAAAACCGGGGTAGACGATGAGTTGTTTTATTTTACACGAGAATGCTGACTTGTTTTTTATACGCGAGAATATTGAGATGTTCTGGTCATTTGCTTATGAAGCATTAAGGGCATGGCCAATACATAGCCCCATATCCGATGCCCCACATGCCAACCAGGCTCGGATTCCATGCCAGTTGCGCAGATGCTGCTTGCATATGATAGGTGAAGCATGCAGAATAGACTAGTTTCTTGATTGATAAAGTGAAGAAACATTACGAGAAAGAATAAAAGGGGAAAAAGGCTGATCAGAGCAGACGGGGACCTATGGCTGCTTGTCAAAAAAGAAACGGAGGAACGAGAAGGTGGGCCTGTTTAGGCTATAACTGGATTGGACATTCTTGTTTTGGATTGTGGCCCCAATCCCAAACATTTGTCATGGATGTACGGACACATCACCTTGCCGTTGTCTCCATTGTACATGCCCCAATGTAGCTGCATCATTGGTTATCTTGTGTAAATGTGTCTCGGAAGAAAGTCGTGTGTATATGTGACATTTTGAAAGTTAGTCTCTCTTGCTTTTCTTTTACAAAAGTGTCGACTGCATATTTAAAAAAAAATGATAATCCTGTACTAACGCTGTATCAAAATATAAGACATTTGGCAGTTTAATTTAAACTAAAAAAAGTCTTATATTTTGGTATGGGGGTTTTATTATTTATTTTTATTTCATTTTTTTCTCTTTTTTCTGCTTCTTTTTTTGTTTCCTTTTCTTTTCTTTCTTTTTGCCTTTTGCTTTTCTAACAAATGTCTCATAAATAACAAATATGTTTGAAATTTTCAAAAAATCATTTTTAAATGTTCATGTCTTAAATTTTTGTTCCCAAATTCATAAAACTTGAGAATTTAAAAAATTGTTCTCTTATTTTCCAAAAATGATCGGAAATTCAAAAAAAGTTTCCCTTCTAAAATTTTGTTCACAAACTAAAACATGGTCGAATTCAAAAACTTGTTCATGTTTTCAAAATATGTTCACAAATTTTTTTTGTATTTTTAATTTTTCCGCACGGATTAAAAATGTTAGACAATTAAGAAAAATGTTGTTTTCAAGAATTGTTCTCAAATTCCAAAAATACCATGTTTTTTCAATATTTGTTAACAAATTCAAAAAAGTTCACATTTTAAATATTTTCCATATATTAAAAATAAAATTTAAAATATGTTCCTCTTTTCAAAATTTGTTCAAAATTTAATAACTGTTCATGTTTGTTCACAAATTTAAAAATGTTTGCCTTTTAATTTTTTTCATAAATTCTAAAATGTTCAGCATTTTTGACAAATGTTCATGTTTTTCAAATTTGTCAAGAAAATCAAAAAAGTTCTTGTTTTCAATTTTTTTTTAGTTTTTTAAAATTTATTTGAAAAGTTGAAAAGTGTCTATGTTTTCATAAAACACTGGTCTTTTTAAAAACAATTGTGTTCAAAATTCAAAAAATATGTCGGATATGTGTTGGGTGTTGTTTCTTAAAGATGTACGTGCGATATGATTGATAAGGGCATCTCCAAAGCCGTACGGACCGCGAAGGCCATCTGACGCGGCCATGTATCGGTCTGTGGCACGGTCCGGATGTGTTTGCTCCCGCAAACCGAAGACACACGTGGGGGAGGTTTGCGGGAGTTCGGACCGGTCCCAAGCCCGCCTGCACCGCCCGCCCACAAAAAACCTCCCCTCCCCCCCAGCTTCTGCCCGGCACCACCTGCCCGCATTCATGTCGTTAGGAGCACACTTGCTCCACACTGAAGGCGGCTCAGGGCAGACACGACTTCTCACTACCTCCGCCAATGAAGCGGCGCACCGGCCGAGGGCGCCGCCCGCTGCACGCCTGGCTGAACACACCTCCTCGCCGCATTCAAATGCCTCCATTTTTTTAGAATCACCAGGGGGTAGCTCCCCCACCTGAATATATTACTCAAAGGACTGCCGTGGTAGTAAGTATAGAATTACATAGGCACGGCGCAACGTGCAGAGAGGTAGGAACGCCACGAGGAGACGTCCTCCTTGTCTTGTGTTTCCACAAGACGATGAGACCAGAGATCCAAAACAGAAATAAGGTTCCTAAGGGTTATTACAGAGCTTTGATCCACCGTCCTAAACACCATGTCATTACGTGCTGCCTAGATCATCCATAATAAAGCCAAGAGGACCGAGTGCCATGCCATGGTGGAGAGGTGAGGAGGTATAGTGACGTCCCATAGGTCTGCGATGTCGTCGGTTTGTGGAAGGAGCCCAAGTCGTTGCCAAATCCTATTAGCAAGAGGGCATGTGATGAAGAGGTGGCTAGAGTCTTCGGACAACCTAGCACACCGGGGGCATGTATCTGAATCGATTATATGCTTGTGTGCAAGATTGACCCTGGTGTTGAGGCGGTCTTTGAAGAGTAACCAAGCGAAGACTTTAAGCTTTCGAGGAGCCTTGGTGCTCCATGATACGTCTCCAACGTACCTATAATTTTTTATTGCTCCATGCTATTATATATTCTGTTTTGGATGTTTAATGGGTTTTATTATACACTTACATATTATTTTTGGGACTAACCTATTAACCCAAGGCCCAGTGCAAATTGTTGTTTTTTTTGCCTATTTCAGTGTTTCACAGAAAAAGAATATCAAACGGAGTCCAAATGGAATGAAACCTTCAGGAGCGTGATTTTTGGAACAAACGTGATCCAGAGGACTTGGAGTGTACGCTGCAATCAATCGAGGAGGCCACGAGGCGGGGCGCGCCCCCCCGGCGCGCCTCCACCCTCGTGGGCCCCTTGTGGCTCCATCGACCTACTTCTTCCTCCTATATATACCTACGTACCCCGAAACCATCGAGGAGCACCACGAAAACCTAATTCCACCGCTGCAACCTTCTCCACCCGTGAGATCCCATCTTGGGGCCTTTTCCGGCGCTCCGCCGGAGGGGGCATCGATCACGGAGGGCTTCTACATCAACACCATAGCCTCTCCGATGATGTGTGAGTAGTTTACCACGGACCTTCGGGTCCATAGTTATTAGCTAGATGGCTTCTTCTCTCTCTTTGGAACTCAATACAAAGTTATCCTTGATCTTCTTGGAGATCTATTCAATGTAACTCTTTTTGTGATATGTTTGTCGAGATTCGATGATTTGTGGGTTTATGATCAAGATTATCTATGAACAATGTTTGAATCTTCTCTGAATTCTTTTATGTATGATTGGTTATCTTTGCAAGTCTCTTCGAATTAGAAGTTTGGTTTGGCCTACTAGATTGATCTTTCTTGCAATGGGAGAAGTGCTTAGCTTTGGGTTCAATAATGCGGTGCTCGACCCAGTGACAGTAGGGGAAACGACATGTATTGTATTGTTGCCATCAAGGATAAAAAGATGGGGTTTATATCATATTGCTTGAGTTTATCCCTCTACATCATGTCATCTTACCTAATGCGTTACTCTGTTCTTATGAACTTAATACTCTAGATGCATGCTGGATAGCGGTCGATGTGTGGAGTAATAGTAGTAGATGCAGGCAGGAGTCGGTCTACTTGTCACGGACGTGATGCCAATATACATGATCATGCCTAGATATCCTCATAATTATGCACTTTTCTATCAATTGCTCGACGGTAATTTGTTCACCCACTGTAATATTTATGCTATCTTGAGACAAGCCACTAGCAAAACCTATGGCCACCGGGTCTATTTTCCATCATGTTAATCTCCCGTCAACAAGGTATTTCTGGCGCCGTTTATTTTGCAATCTTTACTTTCAATCTTTATCATAAAAATACCAAAAATATTATCTTATCATCTCTATCAGATCTCACTTTTGCAAGTGGCCGTGAAGGGATTGACAACCCCTTTATCGCGTTGGTTGCAAGGTTCTTATTTGTTTGTGTAGGTACGAGGGACTTGAGTGTGGCCTCCTACTGGATTGATACCTTGGTTCTCAAAAACTGAGGGAAATACTTACGCTACTTTGCTGCATCACCCTTTCCTCTTCAAGGGAAAAACCAATGCATGTTCAAGAGGTAGCAAGAAGGATTTTTGGCGCCGTTGCCGGGGAGTCTACGCACAAGTCAAGACATACCAAGTACCCATCAAAAAATATTATCCCTCGCATTACATTATTTGCCATTTGCCTCTCGTTTTCCTCTCCCCCACTTCACCTTTGTCGTTTTATTCGCCCTCTTTTCTCGTTCGCCTTTTTTTTCGCTTGCTTCTTGTTTGCTTGTGTGTTGGGTTGATTGTTTGTCAAGATGGCTCAAGATAATACTAAATTGTGTGACTTTGCCAATACAAACAACAATGACTTTCTTAGCACTCCGATTGCTCCTCTTACCGATGCCGAATCTTGTGAAATTAATGCTGCTTTGCTGAATCTTGTCATGGAAGATCAATTTGCCGGCCTTCCTAGTGAAGATGCCGCTACCCATATAAATAGCTTTGTTGATTTGTGTGACATGCAAAATAAGAAAGATGTGGACAATGATATTGTTAAATTGAAGCTATTTTCTTTCTCGCTTAGAGATTGTGCTAAAACTTGGTTTTCGTCTTTGCCTAAAAATAGTATTGATTCTTGGAATAAGTGCAAAGATGATTTTATCTCTAAGTATTTTCCTCCCGCTGAGATCATCTCTCTTAGAAACTATATTATGAACTTTAAGTAACTTGATCATGAACATGTTGCACAAGCTTGGGAGAGAATGAAATTAATGATACGTAATTGCCCTACACATGGTTTGAACTTATGGATGATTATACAAAAAAATTATGCCAGATTGAACTTTGCTTCTAGAAATCTTTTAGATTCGGCCGCGGGAGGCACTTTTATGGAAATCACTTTAGGAGAAGCTACTAAACTCCTAGATAATATTATGGTTAATTATTCTCAATGGCACACTGAAAGATCTACTAGTAAAAAGGTGCATGCAATTGAAGAGATTAATGTTTTGAGTGGAAAGATGGATGAACTTATGAAATTATTTGCTAACAAGAGTGTTTCTTTTGATCCCAATGATATGCCTTTGTTTACTTTGATTGAGAATAATAATGAATCTATGGATGTGAATTTTGTTGGTAGGAACAATTTTGGTAATAACGCTTATAGAGTAAACTTTAATCCTAGGCCGTATCCTAGTAATCCTAATTATGGTAATTCCTAAAACAATTCTTATGGAAATTTTAATAAGATGCCCTTTGATTTTGAGACTAGTGTTAAAGAATTTATGATTTCTCAAAAGAATTTCAATGCTTTGCTTGAAGAAAAATTGCCTAAGATTGATGAATTGGCTAGGAACGTGGATAGAATTTCTCTTGATGTTGATTCTTTGAAACTTAGATCTATTCCACCTAAGCATGATATCAATGAGTCTCTCAAAGCCATGAGAATTTCCATTGATGAGTGCAAAGAAAGAACCGCTAGGATGCATGCTAAGAAAGATTGCTTTATAAAAGCGTGTTCTTCTAGTTTTCATGATAATAAGGATGAAGATCTAAAAGTGATTGATGTGTCCCCTATTAAATATTTGTTTTGCAATATGGATCTTGATAATGATGGGACTGGAGATGAGTCAACTTTAGTTAAAAGGCGTCCCAATGATTCGGAGTTTTTAGATCTTGATGCAAAATTTGGTAAAAGTGGGATTGAAGAGGTCAAAACTTTAGACAGCAATGAACCCACTATTTTGGATTTCAAGGAATTTAATTATGATAATTGTTCTTTAATAGATTGTATTTCCTTGTTGCAATCCGTGCTAAATTCTCCGCATGCTTATAGTCAAAATAAAGCTTTTACTAAACATATTGTTGATGCTTTAATGCAATCTTATGAAGAAAATCTTGAATTGGAAGTTTCTATCCCTAGAAAACTTTATGATGAGTGGGAACCTACTATTAAAATTAAAATTAAAGATCATGAATGCTATGCTTTGTGTGATTCGGGTGCTAGTGTTTCCACAATTCCAAAAACTTTGTGTGATTTGCTAGGTTTCCGTGAATTTGATTATTGTTCTTTAAACTTGCACCTTGCGGATTCCACCATTAAGAAACCTATGGGAAGAATTAATAATGTTCTTATTGTTGCAAATAGGAATTATGTGCCCGTAGATTTCATTGTTCTTGATATAGGTTGCAATCCTTCATGTCCTATTATTCTTGGTAGACCTTTCCTTAGAATGATTGGTGCAATTATTGATATGAAGGAAGGAAATATTAGATTCCAATTTCCGTAAAGGAAAGGCATGGAACACTTTCCTAGAAAGAAAATAAAATTACCTTATGGATCTGTCATGAGAGACACTCATGGATTGCATGCCAAAGATGGCAATACCTAGATCTATCTTTGCCTTTATGCCTAGCTAGGGGCGTTAAACGATAGCGCTTGTTGGGAGGCAACCCAATTTTATTTTTGTTTTTTGCTTTTTGGTTCTGTTAAGTAATAAATAATCCATCTAGATTCTGTTGAGATGTGGTTTTGTGTTTTAATTAGTGTCTGTGCCAAGTAAAACCTTTGGGAAGACTTGGGGAAAGTCTTTGCGATCTTGCTGTAAAAAACAGAAACTTTAGCGCTCATGAGACTAGCTACAACTTTTTACTAGAGAGTGATATTTAGTTGATTCTTTTTTAATATGATTAGTAGATAAATTCCTCAGGTCCAGCAATTTATTTTAGAATTTTTGGATTTCCATAAGTTTGCGTTAGTTACAGATTACTACAGACTGTTCTGTTTTTGACAGATTCTGTTTTTCGTGTGTTGTTTGCTTATTTTGACGAATCTATGGCTAGTAATGGAGTTTATGAACCATATAAAAGTTGTAATACAGTAGGTTTAACACAAATATAAATAAATAATGAGTTCATTACAGTAACTTGAAGTGGTGTTTTGATTTCTTTCGCTAACGGAGCTCACGAGATTTTCTATTAAGTTTTGTGTTGTGAAGTTTTCAAGTTTTGGGTACAGATTTGATGGATTATGGAACAAGGAGTGGCAAGAGCCTAAGCTTGGGGATGCCCAAGGCAACCCAAGGTAAAATCCAAGGACAACCAAAAGCCTAAGCTTGGGGATGCCCCGGAAGGCATCCCCTCTTTTGTCTTCATCCATCGATAACTTTACTTGGAGCTATATTTTTATTCACCACATGATATGTGTTTTGCTTGGAGCGTCTTGTATGATTTGATTCTTTGCTTGTTAGTTCTCCACAATCATCCTTGTTGTACACACCTTTTGAGAGAGACACACATTAATCGGAATTTATTAGAATACTTTATGTGCTTCACTTATATCTTTTGAGCTAAACAATTTTGCTCTAGTGCTTCACTTATATCTTTTAGAGCACGGTGGTGGTTATATCTTATAGAAATTATTGATCTCTCATGCTTCACTTATATTATTTTGAGAGTCCCTTAGAACAGCATGGTAGTTTACACAGTGCATTGAATAGTAAGAGAAGTTTGATACTTGATAGTTGTTTTGAGATATAAAGGTGGTAATATTAGAGGTGAGCTAGTTGAGCAATTGTGAAATTGATAAATACTTGTGTTGAAGTTTTCAAGTCCCATAGCATGCACGTGTGGTAAACGTTGTGTGAAAAATTTGAAGCATGAGGTGTTCTTTGATTGCTTTCCTTATGAGTGGCGGCCGGGGACGAGCGATGGTCTTTTCCTACCAATCTATCCCCCTAGGAGCATGCGCATAGTGCTTGGTTTTGATGACTTGTAGATTTTTGCAATAAGTATGTGAGTTCTTTATGACTAATGTTGAGTCCATGGATTATACGCACTCTCACCCTTCCATCATTGCTAGCCTCTTGATGCACTGCATTGCCCTTTCTCACCTTGAGAGTTGGTGCAAACTTCGCCGGTGCATCCAAACCCCGTGATATGATAAGCTCTATCACACATAAACCTCCTTATATCTTCCTCAAAACAGCCACCATGCCTACCTATTATGGCATTTCCATAGCCATTCCGAGATATATTTCCATGCAATTTTCCACCGTTCCGTTTATTATGACACGCATCATCATTGTTATATTGCTTTGCATGATCATGTAGTTGACATCGTATTTGTGGCAAAGCCACCTTTATAATTCTTTCATACATGTCACTCTTGATTCATTGCATATCCCGGTACACCGCCGGAGGCATTCACATAGAGTCATATTTTGTTCTAAGTATTGAGTTGTAATCTTTGAGTTGTAAGTAAATAAAAGTGTAATGATCATCATTATTAGAGCATTGTCCCAAGTGTGTTAAGGATGATGGAGACTATGATTCCCCCACAAGTCGGGATGAGACTCTGGACGAAAAAAATAAAGAAAGAAAAGAGGCCAAAAAAAGAAGAAGGCCCAAATAAAAAAAGAAAAAGAAAAAAAATAGAGAAAAAGAGAGAAGGGACAATGTTACTATATATCCTTTTACCACACTTGTGCTTCAAAATAGCACCATGGTCTTCATGATAGAGAGTCTCCTATTTTGTCACTTTCATATACTAGTAGGAATTTTACATTATAGAACTTGGTTTGTATATTCCAACAATGGGCTTCCTCAAATGCCCTATATCTTCGTGAGCAAGCAAGTTGGATGCACACCCACTTAGTTTATTTTGTTGAGCTTTCATATATTTATAGCTCTAGCGCATCCGTTGCATGGCAATCCCTACTCCTTGCATTGACATCAATTGATGGGCATCTCCATAGCACGTTGATTAGCCGCATCAATGTGAGACTTTCTCCCTTTTTGTCTTCTCACATGACCTCAATCATTATATTCTATTCCACCCATAGTGCTATGTCCATGGCTCGCGCTCATATATTGCATAAAAGTTGAAAGAGTTTGAAAAGGCTAAGTATGAAACAATTGCTTGGCTTGCCATCGGGGTTGTGCATGATGAGAGCATTTTGTGTAACGAAAATGAAGCATAGCCAAAATATATGATTTTCTAAGGATAAGATTTCTTTGGCTATGTTATTTTGAGAAGACATAATTGCTTGGTTAGCATGCTTGAAGTATTATTATTTTTATGTCAATACTATACTTTTATCTTGAATCTTCCGAATCTGAACATTCATGACACAATAAAGAAAATTACATTGAGAAATATGCTAGGTACCATTCCACATCAAAAATTCTATTTTTATCATTTACCTACTCGAGGACGAGCAGGAATTAAGCTTAGGGATGCTCGATACATCTCCAACGTATCTATAATTTTTGATTGCTCCATGCTATTATATATTCTGTTTTGGATGTTTAATGGGCTTTGTTATACACTTTCATATTATTTTTGGGACTAACCTATTAACCCAAGGCCCAGTGCAAATTGTTGTTTTTTTTTGCCTATTTCAGTGTTTCGCAGAAAAAGAATATCAAACGGAGTCCAAACGGAAGGAAACCTTCGGGAGCGTGATTTTTGGAACAAACGTGATCCAGAGGACTTAGAGTGGACGTCAAGCAATCAATGAGGAGGCCACGAGGCAGGGGGCGCGCCTACCCCCTGGGCGCGCCCTCCACCCTCGTGGGCCCCTCATGGCTCCACCGACCTACTTCTTCCTCCTATATATACCTACGTACCCCGAAACCATCGAGGAGCACCACGAAAACCTAATTCCACCGCCACAACCTTTTGTACCCGTGAGATCCCATCTTGGGGCCTTTTCCGGCGCTCCGCCGGAGGGGGCATCGATCATGGAGGGCTTCTACATCAACACCATAGCCTCTCCGATGATGTGTGAGTAGTTTACCACAGACCTTCGGGTCCATAGTTATTAGCTAGATGGCTTCTTCTCTCTCTTTGGATCTCAATACAAAGTTCTCCTCGATCTTCTTGGAGATCTATTCGATGTAACTCTTTTTGCGGTATGTTTGTCGAGATCCGATGAACTGTGGGTTTATGATCAAGATTATCTATGAACAATATTTGGATCTTATCTGAATTCTTTTATGTATGATTGGTTATCTTTGCAAGTCTCTTCGAATTATCAGTTTGGTTTGGCCTACTAGGTTGATCTTTCTTGCAACGGGAGAAGTGCTTAGCTTTGGGTTCAATCATGCGGTGCTTGATCCCAGTGACAGTAGGGGAAACGACACGTATTGTATTGTTGCCATCGAGGATAAAAATATGGGGTTTATATCATATTGCTTGAGTTTATACCTCTACATCATGTCATCTTACCTAATGCGTTACTCTGTTCTTATGAACTTAATACTCTAGATGCATGCTGGAAGCGGTCGATGTGTGGAGTAATAGTAGTAGATGCAGGCAGGAGTCGGTCTACTTGTCACGGACGTGATGCCTATATACATGATCATGCCTAGATATTCTCATAATTATGCACTTTTCTATCAATTGCTCGACAGTAATTTGTTCACCCACCGTAATATTTATGCTATCTTGAGAGAATCCACTAGTGAAACCTATGGTCCCCGGGTCTATTTTCCATCATATTAATCTCCCGTCAACGAGCTATTTCTGGCGCCGTTTATTTTGCAATCTTTACTTTCAATCTTTATCATAAAAATACCAAAAATATTATCTTATCATCTCTATCAAATCTCACTTTTGCAAGTGGCCGTGAAGGGATTGACAACCCCCTTATCGCGTTGGTTGCAAGGTTCTTATTTGTTTGTGTAGGTACGAGGGACTTGAGTGTGGCCTCCTACTGGATTGATACCTTGGTTCTCAAAAACTGAGGGAAATACTTAGGCTACTTTGCTGCATCACCCTTTCCTCTTCAAGGGAAAAACCAAAACATGCTCAAGAGGTAGCACTCCATATGAGAGGAGCAATGAGATCGTTATCTGGCCGAGCCATGAGGGCACCGTATGCATGCTTGGTGGTGAAGCCAATGCCATGTCGTAGGAACCGTTGATCTTCCCCTGCCGAGGGCATGAAGTCCTGCAAAATAGCCACAAGCGACACAAGCTCTTGTTCTGCCGTGAGGGAGAGACGATTACGGAGGTTAGCTTGGATACCGGAACGCAAAATGTTAGCCACTTTTACCAGCTCTAAGGTGGAATGTGAAAATAGGTGGGAGAAGGTGATGGCAAGGGGTTGTGGAGCCAGCCAAGTGTCTAGCCAGAAGTAAGTATGTGAGCCATTGTTTGTTAGCACGAACGTGATATTTTGTAGGGTAGGGATTTGCTGTGAAATTGTGCGGCACAGAAAAGAGGTTTGAGGGGATGAAGAGACTAGTGCGTTAGGGTGTTGGAGATCAAGCCACTCTAGCCAGGGTGTCAGTGCATTGGAGAGTGCTTTGACAGCAAATTTCATAAGGAGGCAGTTGTTTTGAACTTGCAGGTTTTTGAGCCCTAAACCACCAATTTTTTTTGGTAAGTAGATTCCAAGCAATAAGACATTGAGCACCTGAGCAAGCATCGTCTCCTGCCCAAAAAAAGCCCTTCTCAGAGAGTCCAAAGTTTTGATTGTTTTCTTGGGGATGTGGAACACAGACATGAAATAGGTGAGGATTGAGTCCATAACTGCGGAAATGAGGATGAGCCGATCTCCTTTATTGAGTAGTTTGGCACGCCAGCCCGTAAGTAATTTCCTAGAAAGTTCTACCAAAGGGCTGAAGGCATTGGTGAGAGGCTTAGTCGGGGCGAGAGGGAGACCGAGGTAAGTTTGAGGGAAGGAGGCACATGAGCACCCCATGGCGAGGGCAATGGCAGCATCTTGGATTCGTCTGTGTCTAGAGTGGCTAAGGTAGTTTTGGAGAAGTTGATGGCGAGGCCCGTGGCGTGAGCAAAATTGTTTAGGATTACTTTAAGGGTTGCGGCGGCGGCAGGAGAGGCGGCTGCAACAATGAGCGTATCATCGGTGTATTGGAGGACAGTGGGAGGCAGGTGGGAGAAGATGGGGTGGTGGAGAGCAGGTTCAGAGTTCTGGAGGATGAGCTATTGAAGCTGGTCGGCGATGATGAGGAAGAGGTAGGGAGAAACCGGATCACCTTGCCGCAATCCATTTTTGCATTGAATCCAGTTGCTTGGAATCCCGTTCAGGAGAATGTCCTCTTTGCCTGTGTGGAGAATGTTTTGGGTCCAACTGCGAAAGGTTGGGGAGAACCCACTGAAGGAAATATGCCCTAGAGGCAATAATAAAGTTATTATTTATTTCCTCATATCATGATAAATGTTTATTATTCATGCTAGAATTGTATTAACCGGAAACATGATACATGTGTGAATACATAGACAAACATATAGTCACTAGTATGCCTCTACTTGACTAGCTCATTAATCAAAGATGGTTATGTTTCCTAACCATAGACATGTGTTGTTATTTGATTAATGTGATCACATCATTAGGAGAATGATGTGATTGACATGACCCATTCCGTTAGCCTAGCACTTGATCGTTTAGTATATTGCTATTGCTTTCTTCATGACTTATACATGTTCCTGTAACTATGAAATTATGCAACTCCCTTTTACCGGAGGAACACTTTGGGTGCTACCAAACGTCACAACATAACTGGTTGATTATAAAGGAGTACTACAGGTGTCTCCAAAGGTACATGTTGGGTTGGCGTATTTCGAGATTAGGTTTTGTCACTCCGATTGTCGGAGAGGTATCTCTGGGCCCTCTTGGTAATGCACATCACTATAAGCCTTGCAAGAAATGTAGCTAATGAGTTAGTTACGAAATGATGCATTACGTAATGAGTAAAGAGACTTGCCAAGAATTGAGATTGAACTAGGTATTGGATACCGACGATCAAATCTCGGGCAAGTAACATACCGATGACAAAGGAACAACGATGTTGTTATGCGGTTTGACCGATAAAGATCTTCGAGAATATGTAGGAGCCAATATGAGCATCCAGGTTCCGCTATTGGTTATTGACCGAGAATAGTTCTAGGTCATGTCTACATAGTTCTCGAACCCGTAGGGTCCGCACGCTTAACGTTACGATGACAGTTTTATTATGAGTTTATAAGTTTTGATGTACCGAAGATTGTTCGGAGTCCCGGATGTGATCACGGACATGACGAGGAGTCTCGAAATGGTCGAGACATAAAGATTGATATATTGGAAGCCTATATTTGGATATCGGAATGGTTCCGGGTGAAATCGGGATTTTACCGGAACATCGGGGGGTTACCGGAACCCTCCCGGGGGATAATGGGCCTTAGTGGGCCATGAGGGAGAAGAGGAGGGCCGGCCAGGGCAGGCCGCGCGCCCCCTCCCCCCCTAGTCCGAATAGGACAAGGAGGGGGCGCCTCTTCCTATTTCCCCCCCTTTCCTTCTCCACCAAGGCAAGAGGGGGGTCCTACTCGGTGGGAGTAGGACTCCTCCAGCGCACCCCTTGGGGGCGGCCGCACTCCCCTCCCTCCTTTATATACGGGGCAGGGGCACCCTAGAACACACAAGTTGATCTTCGTGATCGCTCCTTAGCCGTGCGGTGCCCCTCCACCATATTCCACCTCGGTCATATCGTCGCGGAGTTTAGGCGAAGCCTCGCGCCGTAGAACATCATCATCGCCACCACGCCATCGTCTTGACGAACTCATCCCGACACTTTGCTGGATCGGAGTCCGGGGTCGCCATCGAGCTGAACGTGTGCTGAACTCGGAGGTGCCGTGACGCTCGTACTTGGATCGGTCGGATCGTGAAGACGCACGACTACATCAACAGCGTTGTTATAACGCTTCGCTTCGGTCTCACGAGGGTACGTGGACAACACTCTCCCTCTCGTTGCTATGCATCACCATGATCTTGCGTGTGCGTAGGAATTTTTTTGAAATTACTACGTTCCCCAACAGTTGCATCCGAGCCAGGTTTTATGCGTAGATGTCATATGCACGAGTAGAACACAAGTGAGTTGTGGGCGATATAAGTCATACTGCTTACCAACATGTCATACTTTGGCTCAGCGGTATTGTGAGATGAAGCGGCCTGGACCGACATTACGCGTACGCTTACACGAGACTGGTTTCACCGTTACGAGCACGCGAGCTTAAAGGTGACTGGCGGGTGTCTGTCTCTCTCACTTTAGCTGAATCGAGTGTGGCTACGCCCGGTCCTTGCGAAGGTTAAAACAGCACCAACTTGACAAACTATCATTGTGGTTTTGATGCGTAGGTAAGAACAGTTCTTGCTCAGCCCATAGCAGCCACGTAAAATTTGCAACAACAAAGTAGAGGACGTCTAACTTGTTTTTGCAGGGCATGTTGTGATGTGATATGGTCAAGACGTGATGCTATATTTTATTGTATGAGATGATCATGTTTTGTAACCGGTTATCGGCAATGGCAGGAGCCATATGGTTGTCGCTTATTGTATGAAATGCAACGCTCTGTAATTGCTTTACTTTATCACTAAGCGGTAGCGATAGTCGAGAAGCAATAGATGGCATAACAACAACGATGCTACGATGGAGATCAAGGTGTCGCGCCGGTGGCGATGGTGATCACGACGGTGCTTGAGATGGAGATCACAAGCACAAGATGATGATGGCCATATCATATCACTTATATTGATTGCATGTGATGTTTATCCTTTATGCATCTTATCTTGCTTTGATTGACGGTAGCATTTTAAGATGATCTCTCACTAAAATTATCAAGAAGTGTTCTCCCGAGTATGCACCGTTATGAAAGTTCTTCGTCTTGAGACACCACGTGATGATCGGGTGTGATAGGCTCTACGTTCAAATACAACGGTGCAAAACAGTTGCACACGCGAATACTCAAGTTAAACTTGACGAGCCTAGCATATAACAGATATGGCCTCGAACACGGAGACCGAAGGTCGAGCGTGAATCATATAGTAGATATGATCAACATATTGATGTTCACCGTTGAAACTACTCCATATCACGTGACGATCGGACATGGTGTAGTTAATATGGATCACGTAATCACTTAGAAGATTAGAGGATGTCTATCTAAGTGGGAGTTCTTAAGTAATATGATTAATTGAACTTAAATTTATCATGAACTTAGTACCGATAGTATTTTGCTTGTCTATGTTTACTGTAGATAGATGGCTCGTCTTTGTTGTTCCATTGAATTTTAATGTGTTCCTTGAGAAAGCAAAGTTGAAAGATGATGGTAGCAATTACACGGACTGGGTCCAGAACTCGAGGATTATCCTCATTGCTGCACGTAAGAATTACGCCCCGAAGCACCGCTGGGTGCCGTGCCTGCTTCTGATGCAACCGACGGCGTTAAGAACTTCGGCGAGCAAAGCTGATGACTACTCGATAATTCAGTGTGCCATGCTTTACGGCTTAGAACCGGGCCTTCAACGACGTTTTGAACGTCATGGAGCATATGAGATGTTCCAGAGTTGAAGTTAATATTTCAAGCAAATGCCCGGATTGAGAGATATGAAGTCTCCAATAAGTTCTATAGCTGCAAGATGGAGGAGAATAGTTCTGTCAGTGAACACATACTCAAAATGTCTGGGTATAATAATCACTTGATTCAACTGGGAGTTAATCTTCCTGATGATAGTGTCATTGACATAATTCTTCAATCATCGCCACCAAGCTACAAGAGCTTCGTGATGAACTATAATATGCAAGGGATGGACAAGACAATTCCGAGCTCTTCGCAATGCTAAAAGCATGGAGGTAGAAATCAAAAGGAGCATCAAGTGTTGATGGTCAACAAGACCGCCAGCCAAGAAAAAGGGCAAAGGGAAGAAGAAGGAACTTCAAGAAGAACAGCAAACAAGTTGTTGCTCAAGAGAAGAAACCCAAGTCCGGACCTAAGCACGAGATCGAGTGTTTCTACGCAAGCGATCGACACCGAAGCGGAACTGCCTGACGGATAAGAAGGATAGCAAAGTGAACACAGGTATATGTGATATACATGTTATTGATGTGTACCTTACTAATACTCGCAGAGTACCGGTATTTGATAATTGGTTACATTGCTAATATTTGCAACTCGAAACAGGAACTACGGATTAAGCGAAGATTGGCTAAGGACGAGGTGACGATGCGCATGGGAAATGGTTCCAAAGTCGATGTGATCGCGGTCGGCACGCTACCTCTACATCTACCATCGGGATTAGTTTTAGACCTAAATAATTGTTATTTGGTGTCAGCGTTAAGCATGAACATTATATCTGGATCTTGTTTGATGCGAGACGGTTATTCATTTAAGTTAGAGAATAATGGTTGTTCTATTTATATGAATAATATCTTTTATGGTCATGCACCCTTGAAGAGTGGTCTATTTTTATTGAATCTCAATAGTAGTAATACACATATTCATAGTGTTGAAACCAAAAGATGCAGAGTTAATAATGATAGTGCAACTTATTTGTGGCACTGCCGTTTAGGTCATATCGGTGTAAAGCGCATGAAGAAACTCCATACTGATGGGCTTTTTGGAATCACTTGATTATGACTCACTTGGTACTTGCGAACCGTGTCTCATGGGCAAGATGACTAAAACGCCGTTCTCCGGAACTATGGAGCGAGCAACTGATTTGTTGGAAATCATACATACCGATGTTTGTGGTCCAATGAATGTTGAGGCTCATGGCGGTATCGTTATTTTCTCACCTTCACAGATGATTTGAGCAGATATGGGTATATCTACTTAATGAAACACAAATCTGAAACATTTGAAAAGTTCAAAGAATTTCAGAGTGAAGTGGAAAATCATCGTAACAAGAAAATAAAATTTCTGCGATCTGATCGTGGAGGAGAATATTTGAGTTACGAGTTTGGTTTACATTTGAAACAATGCGAATAGTTTAGCAACTCACGCCACCCGAACACCACAACGAAATGGTGTGTCCAAATGTCGTGTCGTATTTACTAGATATGGTGCGATCTATGATGTCTCTTCTGATTTACCGCTATCGCTTTGGGGTTATGCTTTAGAGACGGCCGCATTCACGTTAAATAGGGCACCATCAAAATCCGTTGAGACGACGCCTCATGAACTGTGGTTTGGCAAGAAACCAAAGTTGTCGTTTCTTAAAGTTTGGGGTTGCGATGCTTATGTGAAGAAACTTCAACCGGATAAGCTCGAACCCAAATCGAGAAATGTGTCTTCATAGGATACCCAAAGGAGACTGTTGGGTACACCTTCTATCACAGATCCGAAGGCAAGATTTTCGTTGCTAAATTCGGATCCTTTCTAGAAAAGGAGTTTCTCTCGAAAGAAGTGAGTGGGAGGAAAGTAGAACTTGATGAGATAATCGTATCGCTCCCTTATTGAAAGTAGTTCATCACAAGAACCGGTTCTGTGACAACTACACCAATTAGTGAGGAAGCTAATGATATTGATCATGAAACTTCAGATCAAGTTCCTCTTGAACTCGTGAGGTCAACCAGTAAGATCCGCACTGAGTGGTACGGTAATCCTATTCGGAAGTCATGTTACTTGACCATGGCGAACCTACAAACTATGAAGAAGCGATGGTGAGCCCAGATTCCATAAAATGGTGGAAGCCATGAAATCTGAGATGGGATCCATGTATGAGAACAAAGTATGGACTTTGGTTGACTTGCCGATGATCGGCAAGCCATTGAGAATAAATGGATCTTTAAGAAGAAGACCGACGCGATGGTAATGTAACTGTCTATAAAGCTCGACTTGTTGCGAAAGGTTTTCGACAAGTTCAAGGGGTTGACTACGATGAGACTTTCTCACCAGAAGCGATGCTTAAGTCTGTCCGAATCATGTTAGCAATTGCTGCATTTTATGATTATGAAATTTGGCAAATGGATGTCAAAACTGCATTCTTGAATGGATTTCTAGAAGAAGAGTTGTATATGATGCAACCAGAAGGTTTTGTTGATCCAAAAGGTGCTAACAAAGTGTGCAAGCTCCAGCGATCAATTTATGGTGCGTGCAAGCCTCTCGAGTTGGAATAAACGCTTTGATAGTGTGATCAAAGCATATGGTTTTATCTGACTTTTGGAGAAGCCAGTATTTACAAGAAAGTGAGTGGGAGCTCAGTAGCATTACCGATATTATATGTGGACGACATATTGTTGATTGGAAATGATATAGAATTTCTGGATAGCATAAAAGGATACTTGAATAAAAGTTTTTCAATGAAAGACCTCGGTGAAGCTGCTTACATATTGGGCATCAAGATCTATAGAGATAGATCAAAACGCTTAATTGGACTTTCACAAAGCACATACCTTGATAAAGTTCTGAAAAAGTTCAAAATGGATCAAGCAAAGAAAGGATTCTTACCTGTATTACAAGGTGTGAAATTGAGTCAAACTCAATGCCCCACCACAGCAGAAGATAGAGAGAAAATGAAAGATGTTCCTATGCTTCAGCCATAGGCTCTATCATGTATGCGATCTTGTGTACCGACTGACGTATGCTTAGCAATAAGCTTGGCAGAAGGTACCAAAGTAATCCAGAGGATCATCGGACAACGGTCAAGAACATCCCGAAATACGAAAAGGACTAAGGATATGTTTCTCGATATGGAGGTGACAAAGAGCTAGTCGTAAATGGTTACGTCGATGCAAGCTTTGACACCGATCCCACGATTCTAAATCACAAACCGGATAATGTATTTTTATTAAGCGGTGGAGCTGTAAGTTGGTGCAGTTCTAAACAAAGCGTCGTGGCGGGATCTACATGTGAAGCGGAGTACATAGCTGCTTCGGAAGCAGCAAATGAAGGAGTCTGGATGGAAGAATTCATTTCCGATCTAGGTGTCATACCTAGTGCATCGGGACCAATGAAGATCTTCTGTGACAATACTGGTGCAATTGCCTTTGCAAAGGAATCCAGATTTCACAAGAGGACCAAGCACATCAAGAGACGCTTCAATTCCATCCGGGACCAAGTCCAGGTGGGAGACATAGAGATTTGCAAGATACACACGGATCTGAATGTTGCGCACCGTTGACTAAGCCTCTTCCACGAGCAAAACATGATCAGCACCAGGACTCCATGGGTGTTAGAATCATTCTTGTGTAATCTAGATTATTGACTCTAGTGCAAGTGGGAGACTGAAGGAAATATGCCCTAGAGGCAATAATAAAGTTATTATTTATGTCCTCATATCATGATAAATGTTTATTATTCATGCTAGAATTGTATTAACCGGAAACATGATACATGTGTGAATACATAGACAAACATATAGTCACTAGTATGCCTCTACTTGACTAGCTCATTAATCAAAGATGGTTATGTTTCCTAACCATAGGCATGTGTTGTTATTTGATTAATGGGATCACATCATTAGGAGAATGATGTGATTGACATGACCCATTCCGTTAGCCTAGCACTTGATCGTTTAGTATATTGCTATTGCTTTCTTCATGACTTATACATGTTCCTGTAACTATGAGATTATGCAACTCCGTTTATCGGAGGAACACTTTGGTGCTACCAAACGTCACAACGTAATCGGGTGATTATAAAGGAGTACTACAGTGTCTCCAAAGGTACATGTTGGGTTGGCGATTTCGAGATTAGGTTTTGTCACTCCGATTGTCGGAGAGGTATCTCTGGGCCCTCTCGGTAATGCACATCACTATAAGCCTTGCAAGCAATGTAGCTAATGAGTTAGTTACGAAATGATGCATTACGTAACAAGTAAAGAGACTTGCCAGTAACGAGATTGAACTAGGTATTGGATACCGACGATCAAATCTCGGGCAAGTAACATACCGATGACAAAGGGAACAACGTATGTTGTTATGAGGTTTGACCGATAGAGATCTTCGTAGAATATTTAGGAGCCAATATGAGCATCCAGGTTCCGCTATTGGTTATTGACCGAGAATAGTTCTAGGTCATGTCTACATAGTTCTCGAACCCGTAGGGTCCGCACGCTTAACGTTACGATGACAGTTTTATTATGAGTTTATAAGTTTTGATGTACCAAGATTGTTCGAGTCCCGGATGTGATCACGGACATGACGAGGAGTCTCAAATGGTCGAGACATAAAGATTGATATATTGGAAGCCTATATTTGGATATCGGAATGGTTCCGGTGAAATCAGATTTTACCGAACACCGGGGTTACTGGAACCTCCCGGGGATAATGGGCCTTAGTGGGCCATGAGGGAGAAGAGGAGGGCGGCCGGGGGTCAGGCAGCCTTCTCCCCCTAGTCCGAATAGGACAGGGAGGCGCCCCCTTCCTCTTTTCCCTCCCCTTTCCTTCTCCACCAAGGCAAGAGGGGAGTCCTACTCCGGTGGGAGTAGGACTCCTCAGCGCACCCCTTGGGGCCGGCCGCACTCCCCCTCCCTCCTTTATATACGGGGGCAGGGGGGCACCCTAGAACACACAAGTTGATCTTCGTGATCGTTCCTTAGCCGTGTGCGGTGCCCCCTCCACCATATTCCACCTCGATCATATCGTCATGCGGAGTTTAGGCGAAGCCTGCGCGATAGAACATCATCATCGTCACCACGCCGTCGTGCTGACGGAACTCATCCCCGACACTTTGCTGGATCGGAGTCCGGGGGTCGTCATCGAGCTGAACGTGTGCTGAACTCGTTGGTGCCGTATGTTCGGTACTTGGATCGGTCGGATCGTGAAGACGTATGACTACATCAACCGCGTTGTTATAACACTTCCGCTTTCGGCCTACGAGGGTACATGGACAACACTCTCCCCTCTCGTTTCTATCATCACCATGATCTTGCGTGTGCGTAGGAATTTTTTTGAAATTACTACGTTCCCCAACACCCACGTATTGCCAGTATTTTGTCAAGGCCAGGCCAGTCCATTGAGTCGAAAGCCTTTCTGAAATCCAGCTTAAAGAGCATAGTTGGTTTTTTATGTGAGTGGCAAGTGCTAATGAGATCGGCTGCAAAGACAAAATTTTCGGCGATATTTCTGCCAGAGATGAAGCCAGTCTGGTTGCCAAGCACTAGCAGAGGGATGAGCGGCTTTAGGCGAGATGTGATAACTTTAGCAACAGCTTTGATTGGACAGTTCTGCAGTGAGATAGGACTAAAGGCATCGGGTGATGTTGGCGCGTCTAGGGAGGAGGACAATGTGGGCACGGTTTAAGCGTTTTGTGTCTGCTAAGCCTTGGTGAAAGTGGGAAAAGAAGGACAGGACTACATTTTCTACTAAAGGCCAGAAAGATCTAAAAACCCCGCATGGAAGCCGAGAAACCTACTTCGGCCACACAGCCATTCATGAGCGGACTGACATTAAATGCAACACCGGTCGAGCCGCTCCGTCCGCCCTCTATTTAAACGAGGCCACACGTCGGACAATAATTGCACCACTCCGCCGCTCCCCAGCTCCTACTTCCACCAGTTTCTTCACTCTTTCGATGGCATCCGACGAGCAGGAAAAGCAGTTCTCCGGCATAAAAGCCGGCTGGATGGCCCATCGAGCCGGCAGAAATGAGCATGGAAGCTCCCTGCTCCACCTCCCTCTCCTAGCCCGACGGAGTCAATTGCCGCCCCAAGCTGGCATGTTATGGAGCACGACGGCACGGGCATCGTCGCTGCCGTCGACGACACCATGCCATCTCGTGCCCCCGTGCTTGTGGCCGCGCCTATTGTGCCTGCGCCCGCGCCTCCTGTGCGTGCGACCGCGCCTCTCACGCATGCGGCTGCGCCATGCAGACAGAGACAAAAGCCAGGTGCGCGGAGATCGACAAGTCGTTGGCCAACGCACCCGCGTCCGCCGCCATCACTGAGGAGAAGTAAAACATGGGAGGCCCCCGCCGAGGCGATGCCGACGTACACAGCCGGTGTCTTGCCCGGTTCTTCTTTAGCGCAGACCATCGTCGACCTCGCATGGGCTTCACGGAAGCAGAGGTGCCCCCTTCCCCTCGCGCTAAAGCATCAGCCGGGGGTTCCACTCCGATGAGCGGTGGGGAAGCGAGCCGTCCTTTGCGCTGAAGCATATACCTCCGGGGCTCCCGACAGTCCGATGATCGGGCTGCCGAACATGAGGAAGACAAAGGGATCTGCGAGCGACCATTTAGATTAGGTATAAATTATACCTCCAGAGCCCGACTAACACTGCTTAGTTGATGTAAATGTAATGAATTTTGTCATGTTTATATGAAAATTCAGCATTTATATAAAATTCATCATGTTTATATAAAATTTGGCTATGTTTGCATGAATTTCGGCCGGTTGGTTTGAGTTGTTGTCAAAATGTATGCGGCTACGGTTAGATGGCATCCTTCCACATCCATGACCGCGGACTGGTCCCTCTGCACAAACGAATTAGTAAAAAATTTGCGGGTCACCGTTGAAGATGGCCTAACCAACAGTAGCTCAGCCGGTAATTTCGTGTGGTTTCTCGCTGCTCGATCCCGGCGAGGTCGGCTTACTTTTTGAGCTACAGCATATGTGCTCGCTGCCGATCGTTTCGTTCATGGGTTGGCCGGCTCATTATGCGGGACGCCAATGCCTCATATTTGTTTCTATTTTTTTTACCTTTTTTTGATTTCTTTGTTTACTTCCATTTGCGTTTCCAAATATTCTAAAGATATATATTATAAATATATATTTTACATAATGTTTTGAAAAATGTTAATCATGTATTTAAAAAATATTAAACATGTATAGAAGATGTTGACCATGTATTAAAAAATAATGATTTTTTATAATGTAATTGAAGAGAATCTTGTCCAACATCGTCTTAAATGGTTTAGGCATATTCAGCGGAGACCTCCAAAAGCATCAGTGCACACCGGACAGCTAAAGCATGGTGATAATGTCAAGAGAGGTCGGGTAGACCGAACTTGGTATGAGAAGAGTCTGTAAAAAGATATATGAAGGACTGGAGTATCACCAGAGAACTAGCCATGGATAGGGATGCATGAAAGCTAGCCATCCATGTGTTAGAACAAATCAGTTGGTTGCTGGATTTTATGGGTTTCACCTCTAGCCTATCCCAACTTGTTTGGACTAAAGGCTTTGTTGTTGTATACAAAAATGTTAATCAAGTATTTCAAAAAAATGTTGAACAAGTATTTTAAAAATGTTAATTAAGCATATGAAAAATGTCAAATGTGTATAGAAAAAATGTTGACCATATATGAAAAAATGATGAACAAGTATTTTTTTAAATATTGTACAAATATTTGAAAAATATTAATCAAGCATTTGAAAAATGTTATACAAGTATTCAAAAATGTTAATCAAGTATTTCGAAAATGTTAAACATGTATAGAAAAATGTTGATCATGTGTTAAAACATGTTAATATTGTATTTAAAAATTTTAATCAAGAATTTAAAATATTTAAAAATTTCTATAGAAAATTATTGACCATGTATTCAGAAAATATTAATTTTGTATTTAGAAAATATTAATCAAGCATTTTAAAAATGTGTATAAAATAAATGTTGACCATGTATTGAAAATATTAAATTGGTATTGAAAAATCTTAAATGTGTATTACAAAAATATTTTGACATATACGAAAATGTAGAGCGAAAACAAAAATAAACATAAGAGAAAACAAAAGGAAAAAATGGAGAAATAAAAAACTGAGAAGGAAAAAGAGAACAAAACAAAAATAAAAAAACCCTATCATAAAACAAAACAAAAACAGAAAAAGAACCATAAAACCAATGAAAAAGCCGGCTTCCTTCGCCTCAAGTACACAACTCACCTAGTACTTATCATGGCAAGACACGGGCGCAGTGGCTCAATCGCTCAACCACATATCGATCCATGCTACGCGAACCAATTTATGGGGATGGTTAGAAGGACTGTGGTATCCTTAGCCTATCAGGATTCAAGTCCTGGTGTTTGCATTTATTTCTAAATTTATTTCAGGATTTTCACGATGCACATTCAGTGAGAAGAGACGTTTTTGTTGATGACGAGGTGCCTACGGCGACTTCATAAATTTCAAGATGATATGCCGGCTCAGTCTTTCGGGATGCTCATAGGGGTAGGGTGTGTGTGTTCATAAGGGTGAGTGTATGCACGTGCATATGAGCGCTTGCGTCTGTACTGTGTTAAAAAAAGATCGATCCATGCTTCTTCAAAAAAAATTAACTGTTCGCAAAAATGGGCCGGCCCAATTACTGTACATCCTTTAGCGAAAGTTGCTACGGTCTCGCTTAATGCGAGGAATAGTCGTCGCGGTAGTTCAGTTTGTCTTCCTCAGTCGACACGCCAGAGCCGCGCCGGCGCCGCCAGTCCCATTGCTCACCTCCGTTCCCGCTGCGCAGACTCCACCTCATCCCTCCCACGTCTCCGCGTTAGCGCCCTCCAGAAGAAAGCATCCTCTCTCTCTCTCGCTCTCACTGTGCTAGACAGAGAGAACTAATCCAGTACGCGGCGCCGCCTACGCACCCGCGTACTCTCAGCCGTCGCGCCGCCCCTGCCTCCTCTCCGGCACTGCGCCACCGCGGTCGCCTGCTGATCGAGCAAGTTGACGTGTTCCCCACCGTATCGTCGCTAGGCTGCCATCAACGGCGATTTCCCCAGGACCACAATCCCAACGAGTTTCATTGTCTCGCTGATTTTCTCCGATTTCCTGTTTTTATAGTTAGTATATCAATAAGCTTGAAGCCTTGAATGTATGTATTTTCTTGTCAATTCATATTATAGAAATAAATGATGAAGAGATCAAATAACTTGTTATTGTTTTTGCCATGTTTCTATCTATTTTCTTGGATCACTAGGCAGAGTTCAAATCATAATAACTGTTGTGTAATCGAGGGGTACTTTTTTTTTGCTATGGTATGGGTACCTTTTTTTGCAATGTTATAAGCGCTTATTTTCGGGCACATGGATTGCTCGAATCCTGGCTATGCCACTCTGGTATCCCTCACGCTGTATGTGACGTTTCTGTCAATTTGCTTTGATTGCAGTTAGAGCATGGAGGAGGATAGCAACGCGCTGATTCTTCCATGCAAGAGGAAGAACAAAGCACAAGGGATAGGCAAGGTAATGCCAAATTTATTTGGGCCCTCTTTCTTGGGTTTCCTTCTCAACCGATGTTAGGATGTGACTATGGGAGTCCTATAACCACTGAATTGCCAGGATGGCAAGAAAAGCAAGAGCAAGGAAGACCCTAAGATGAGCAAGACTCAGCTAAAAAAATTGCAGAAATTGGAGGTGCGCCTCCTTACCATGCCATTTGGCATGTAGTAGATTTTTTTAACTAGTTAGCTTTAGTTTTTATATAAGCATTAATGCCTGCCTAATTCTTCCCAGGAGGAAAAGCAAAAGAAGGCACTGCAAGCAAAAAGCATCGAATTTTTGCAGTATGCTCGTCTTAATTGGTTCTGTTTAGAGTAGTGATGTTTTCTATGATGGTTTTGTGTTTCCTCTAACGACTTTGTATGAAACTGTCCCTGCACAATAGGAAGCACATGATTGCTGATGATGTATTTTCACTGCTGGATACTACGTGCTCTGTTGGACAAGTACTATGGGAGTCCTATAACCACTGAATTGCCAGGATGGCAAGAAAAGCAAGAGCAAGGAAGACCCTAAGATGAGCAAGACTCAGCTAAAAAAATTGCAGAAATTGGAGGTGCGCCTCCTTACCATGCCATTTGGCATGTAGTAGATTTTTTTAACTAGTTAGCTTTAGTTTTTATATAAGCATTAATGCCTGCCTAATTCTTCCCAGGAGGAAAAGCAAAAGAAGGCACTGCAAGCAAAAAGCATCGAATTTTTGCAGTATGCTCGTCTTAATTGGTTCTGTTTAGAGTAGTGATGTTTTCTATGATGGTTTTGTGTTTCCTCTAACGACTTTGTATGAAACTGTCCCTGCACAATAGGAAGCACATGATTGCTGATGATGTATTTTCACTGCTGGATACTACGTGCTCTGTTGGACAAGTACTATGGGAGTCCTATAACCACTGAATTGCCAGGATGGCAAGAAAAGCAAGAGCAAGGAAGACCCTAAGATGAGCAAGACTCAGCTAAAAAAATTGCAGAAATTGGAGGTGCGCCTCCTTACCATGCCATTTGGCATGTAGTAGATTTTTTTAACTAGTTAGCTTTAGTTTTTATATAAGCATTAATGCCTGCCTAATTCTTCCCAGGAGGAAAAGCAAAAGAAGGCACTGCAAGCAAAAAGCATCGAATTTTTGCAGTATGCTCGTCTTAATTGGTTCTGTTTAGAGTAGTGATGTTTTCTATGATGGTTTTGTGTTTCCTCTAACGACTTTGTATGAAACTGTCCCTGCACAATAGGAAGCACATGATTGCTGATGATGTATTTTCACTGCTGGATACTACGTGCTCTGTTGGACAAGTACAGTAGATCTATCTGTGACATGTCGATTGGTTACTATGTCACTGCAAAGTTATTTATCTCGTGATATTTTTATACTACAGGCTGCGACTATGAAAGAAAAATTTAGGCGTGCTGTGCAGTTCTCCAAGCATGGTTTAGATGTTCCTGAAGAACTTTCGCTATTCAAGAAAAACTGTGATCGGAAAGGAGTTCCTGGAAACAGTGAAGCTATGCCAGAAGTTTCCCCAGTGAAGTTTATTAAGGCAGCAAAACTTGATCATCCTGGCAGTGAACGAAAGAATCATGAGAAAGATTCGATGAAACCTATGATGGGTCTTGGCGTGAGCATTCTGGAACAAAAAACTGAAGGGACTAATGACGATGCTGGCATTTCGGTACGCCGGATCATTCTGGGACAAAAAACTGAGGAGACTAATGATGATGCTGACATTTTCGCACATCAGACGATTCAGTCATCCGTGCAAAATTGCTCTGCCGCAGAGATAGATTTGCAGGTAATTGGTCCACATCTCAACTATCTTCGGCATCTCAACTATTTTCGACTCATTAGCTATCTAACTGATCTAAAGGCATTCTAGATTTGCCTATTTTGTAAGTGGCCGGGAATTAGAAGCTGGTGTCACGTTCTGAGTTAATTCAATCATTATCCTTTTGTTAGGATAAGGAGCTACAACAAAGTGAAGCTGCTTTACAAGAATGCTTCAATCCTCCAATTGTGGTGCCTGTGTCAAGACCACAGGAGGTTGAGAAGGCGAGGAGGGATCTTCCAATAATAATGATGGAGCAGGAAATAATGGAAGCTATCTACGAAAATTCTGTGGTAATTCTATGCGGAGAAACAGGTTGTGGTAAAACTACTCAGGTCCCTCAGGTGAGTGTGCCCACACATGGTTTCTCTTAAACATTGGTTTAAACTAGGAGTTCTGATCCAATCTTCTTGTTAAGTAGCTGCCAACTTTTTCATTGCTCTTTATGCTATCTGTGTTCTGTAGTTCTTATATGAAGCCGGCTTTGGCACAAGCAATCGAACTGGTAGAAAAGGGATGATTGGTATCACCCAACCACGACGTGTTGCTGTTCTTGCCACATCCAAGAGGGTGTCATATGAGTTAGGACTTAAGCTAGGAAAGGAGGTCGGTTTTCAAGTTAGGCATGATAAAGAAGTTGGAAGTAAATGCTCCATCAAGTTTATGACAGATGGCATTTTGCTGCGAGAGATCCAGGTTTTGTATATGTTTGCTTTTCCTGGTTACTCCTATCAGTCTATTTTGTTCAATCGTTCAGCTTTGAGTTAAAAGTTTCTTGTTGTAATATACTGATAACTCGTTCTAAAAAACATGAACCATGACCAGAAATGCAACAAAATGGTATATCTGACACTTTTACGGCCATAACAGCAGATGACTCAAATTTATAAATAATTACAATGAGGTTTAAACTTGCCTTTAGTGGTTTATTCTGTCTCTCGGTTAGCCGTCTTTCATAATTGTATCATTATACACAGTCAGTTGTCTACCTGTAATTGTATAATTTACAGATTTTATCTATGCATCAAGTGATTTGTTCTTCCGAAATGCATGTGTTTTTTTATTGAAGCTCCCGTTCAAAAAAATATATATTTGAAGCTTTGTCTTACATAACAAGATTGAAACTCCTTATCACACGACTTACTGATCTTTTACATAGTGACATTCTGTTGAAGCACTATTCCGTGATCATCTTGGATGAGGCACATGAAAGCAGGGCCGTCCCATAGGTATACGGGGCCCAGGGGCAAGACAAGAACAAGGGGCCCTTTTTGAAACACAAAAGCTCAAATTAAATATCCAATGCATAGCATAGATTGATTATCTTTGGACTCTTAAGACTGACAGTACAACTATTTATCAATCAAGAGAATTGTATCATAACAGTAATGTAATAATAACGCTCCACAAAAGATTGATTTTTTAATTGTCAATGGAGACGGTCTTTTTTCTGCACAACAAATGACCTTGTCGAAACTAGTTGCTACTTAAAACATTTGTGTTACCATGAGATATAAAACTAATGCATCAACTTACATTTGTTTCTGGATCATCCCCAATCTCCATGTTCTTCACATAAAAATTCTTCGCCGAAATAATAACTCACCTCTTCCAAACTATCCTGCATAAGGCATGGCAAAGCAAACTGACTATTTCATGTTTATACTATGATGATCGAAACATGCAGAGTCCCTCAAAGAATTACTAGTTTTTGAAGAACTTAGCAATTGATCCCTTTTGGGATTCCACTACCAGACAAATAATTTCTTGAAGACATTTCACTAAATAAGCTGCATAAAAATGGTTAATACAAGGATCAACAGCACCTGGAAACGAAATGATGGATGTAGATGGCTTGATCCGTATGCCGCAGTAATCAGCACGAACAAAAATACAACGCCATGAGGTGAATAAAATTTCTCCCTTCTCTAGTGTCCTGCCTGAGCACTCTCCCACGTCTGGATCCAATGAAGAGCAGAAGAAAACCCATGTAGATTTGGTGGATGTGCGATGTGGAATCCTTCGTAGAGCTATTTATCAATGAATCTCTGAATTAAGGAACAGAACAACGGGAAAGAGAACATCTACCCTCTCGGCCTCTCTCCAAAGTCTAGGGAACGAGCAGAGCGTTGAGAAAGAAGGAGAGCTGATTGGGGAATTCACGCCATTAATGGCCGGCCATGGCACTGGAATCGGAGAGGCGCGGTAGGGGCGACCGGCGGCGCTGAGTCTGTGACTGGGGAAGCAAAGGAGTTGCGGGCCAAGTGCATACAGACTGCGATCGATTCCTTAGGCCTCCACTTTTTTCGTGTATTTTTTGGGCTGCCTGCAAGAATACTACCTGGCCTGGGGCCCCTGCCTGCTCGGGGCCCAGGGCGGGCGCTCCGTTTGCCCGGCCTATGGGCCGGGCCTGCATGAAAGGAGTTTGAACACAGATATACTTATTGGGATGCTTTGTAGAATTATAAAGCTTCGCAAGGTTAGAATCTCAAGAGCTTACCTCATTTTCCTTTTGATGAAAGCCAAAACGTGCAGGCATGGCTAACTTCTGTGCATGTCAAAGGATACATATGCAGATCAACAGAAAAAAATACGCTCTGGAAAGAACGTTAAGCCAGAAGATATGATTAGTCAGCTGAAAGTTGTGCTGATGAGTGCTACCTTGCAGTTAAAGGAATTTATTTCAAACAGAAGATTGTTTGATGTGATTCCACCAACTGTAGAGGTACCTGCACGGCAATTTCCAGTAACAATTCACTTCACGAAGAGGACACATGATGACTATTTAGCACATGCTTATAAAAAGGTTCTGTCAATCCACAAGAGTCTACCACCAGGTGGAATCCTTGTATTTGTTACTGGACAACGAGAAGTTGATTATTTATGTAAGAAACTGCAAAGAGCATCCAAACGGCAAATTGGTAAGAAGCCTGAAAGGGTTGGAGATGAGTGTGGTTCAAGACCAGAAATAGATGAGAAGGAAAATTTTGAAGCATATGATATTGATAGAACTGAAGCTGAGCACCAAGAGGACATGTTTTCCTCATATGGTGAAGATGAAATGGATGATGGACTAAATGTCGATTCTTCTGATGCTGAAATAGAGAGTGAGACTGACACTGACAGTGATGATGAGGATTCCGCTGCACATGAAACCACAGAAGATGGACCAGTGTTATCATTTTTGAAACATGCTGAGAGTTCATCTGTACTGAAGGCATCCTTTAAAGCTATATCAGGTATATCAGGAGAATCGGAAGCTGCTGAGGAATCGAGCAATGTGACAATTGCGGAAAAGTCAAACCCTTATAATCCTTCTTTCAGTAAACGTACAGAACCTACATCTGTTTCACACGGTAGGCTTCATGTTTTACCACTTTATGCAATGCAACCAGCTTCGCAGCAGCTCAGAGTGTTTCGCGATATTCCTGAAGGGGAAAGATTAGTTGTTGTGGCAACTAATGTTGCAGAAACCTCTTTAACAATTCCTGGTATAACATATGTGGTTGATACTGGAAAAGAAAAGGTTAAGAACTATGATCATGCTACGGGGATGGCAAGTTATGAAGTCCAGTGGATAAGCAAGGCTTCAGCATCCCAACGTGCTGGGAGAGCTGGAAGAACTGGGCCTGGGCACTGTTACCGTCTCTACTCAGGTGCAGCATATGGTAAAGATTATTTATTTCCTGAGGTCTCTGAGCCAGAGATCAAGAAAATGCCAGTTGATGGCCTTGTGCTTATGCTCAAGTTTATGAAAATTGATAAGGTAATGCGCTTAAAAGTTATTTACCTTTTTTAATCATCTTTTATGATGTGTTGCCTTTTGTTCTAATTTTCGTGCAAATATGATAATTGCAGGTTGAAAACTTTCCTTTCCCTACGCCTCCTAGCAATGAAAGTTTGGTTGAAGCCAAGCGTTGCTTGAAGACATTAGAAGCACTTGACAGCAAAGAAAAACTTACATCAATGGGAAAGGCTATGGCGCAATACCCCATGAGCCCACGACATTCGCGTCTTCTTCTGACAATAATTAAAATTTTGAAGAGCCAGCAAGGCTATGCCAGATCTAACTTCATACTGGGATATGCAACTGCTGCTGCATCAGCTTTGAGTTATGCAAATCCTTTTCTCATTCAGGGGGACACTAGTAGAGAATCAAACCAGGATGGCCCGGATCCAGAACATAAGGATCAAAATAAAAGAAAGAGACAGAAGAAACTCAAGGCCATGGTTCGAGAGGCACGCAAAGATTTTTCCATCCCTAGTAGTGATGCTTTAACCATTTCTCATGCTTTGCGGTCATTTGAGTGTTCAAGGAACCCAGTGGAATTCTGCAGAGAGTACTCACTTCACCTCAAAACAATGGAAGAGATGTCAAAATTGAGAAAGCAGCTTCTTCGATTAATATTTCACCATAGCAATTTTTGTGATGAATTTGCTTGGAATTATGGAGGTTCTGAGGATGTTGAACAGGCCTGGAGGAGTGAAACCGACAAAAAACCAATGCTGAATGAGGAGGAACTTCTTGGGCAAGGAATATGTGCTGGGTGGGCCGATAGGGCTGCAAAGAAGATTAACACTTTTTCTGGATTGTCGAAAGAGGATCGAAAGGTTCGAGCTGGACGTTATCAATCTTGCATCCTCGATGATACAATATATCTCCACCGATCATCTTCTGTTGCCCGAACTTCACCAGAGTTTGTAGTTTACTCGGAACTACTAAATACAAAGAGATCGTACATGCATGGTGTGACCAGTATAAAGCCTGGATGGCTTTTCAAATATGCTAGTTCTCTCTGCACCTTCTCAGCGCCACTGGAAGATCCAAAACCCAATTACGAGCCTCAGAATGACCAGGTCTACTGTTATGTTAGTCCCATCTTTTCTAGACATAATTGGCAGCTTCCGCTGCACAGTTTACCCATCGAAGACCCCACCAGGCGGTTGCAGGTATTTGCATGGGCTTTGCTGAAAGGGGATGTCTTGCCATGTCTAAGGGTGGTTCAAAAGTTCTTGGCGCTGTCACCATCTGCTGTCCTTGGGCCTGCCAGCCAAAGAAGAGTTGGAGATCTTCTTAGCAGGATGAACATTGGTGGAAAATTAAAAGACAGCCGGAGAGCATTAAGAGATGCATGGAGTAGTGATCCAGATTTTCTTTATCCTGAGATTCAGGCATGGATACAAGATAAATATCAGAGCCAGTTTGAAGCAATATGGGAACAAATGCACCAAGAAGTTCGGCTTGAGGGACATGAACTTTTCCCAAAGAGGTTCAAGAAAGTTGAGGGGTAGTCGGTTCCAGTAGAGGACTGCTGGAAGCTTATTTGTCATGGAACACATCTTTCATGAGGTAACCTCCGCAAATCACTCATCTAACGTTGCCCTCTACTTCCATGAAATAGGTGTGAAGTAACAATGTAGGGTGTGTTTGGTTCGGGAACGAAGTGGAATGGAATGTCATGGTTCCATTCCACTAGAATGGGTTGGTTCCATCCTTGTGTTTGGTATAGACAATTCTAAGGAACGGAATGGTTACATTTTCGTGTTCGGTTTCAGAGATGGAATGGAATAGATTTGTTCATCTCTCCACTTGTTTGCTTATGATTATGTACAATATATTGAACATTGAACAGGATTCCAGTGAATCAAAACCCACTGAATGCATTGGCACACACATATAGCCGGGATGACGCTGAAACAAATAAGAACGGTGCACACACTGAATTGGATTTCAGTCAACCAAATACCGCTGATTTCAGTCATCAAAAGGCTAATCTCAACAAGACAAACAAAGGCTGAATTGGATGGGAGCTCGCTGGCCGCCAGTACAGGCCCATGCGTAGGAGCCCTGAGCCCCAATCGCCGGCGCACTGGATGGGAAGCTCGCTGGGCGCCGAGACCATGTCGACGCGGAGCACGTCCGCGCGCTGCACTAGGCCGCACAGCTGCGCGTACTACAGATCGACCTCGCCGCTCGCCGCCATCCAGCGCGGCCATCTCGCGGCGCACGAGGCCGCACAGGAGCTGCGCGTACATCTCTGGTACGGATCTACGGCGCCGCTCGCCGCCATCCATAGCCGCTCGCCTCCATCCGTCGCCGTCGCTAGGTGCCCTCAATCCAGCGCCGCTTGTTGCTACCTCCCGCCGGTCGTGTCCACAGAGGAAGAGGGGTAGAGTCGCGGGAGTGCGCGGAGAACGACCGGTTCCACGCGGTCCGCTCGATTTGGAGGTGCGAGGACGTTCCGCATATGGGAGGTATATTCGGTCCTGGGAACCAGTCGGTTACCATTCCATCTGTCTACCAAACGCTAGAAGGGGGTCAGGAACGGGTCCGACCCGTGATATTCCGGTTGGTGACTGCAACCAAACACACTCGTAATGTTTTTGATACTAAACAGTAGTTGAGATATCTCATCATGAATGAAAAGTATAACAATTAGTAGGATAATATGCCGTTGAACCAGTAAAACTAGGGCTGTAGCTAGTGCAGATGATAGTCTTTGATGTAAACTGAATTTGTTCGTTTCATCGCCACCATGCTGATATAGTTGTTTCTGCCCCAGCCATTGTTCTTTTCCTTTAATCATGGTACATATTTCGCATTGAAAGGTCAAACGAAAGGTCCCCCTTCCCCTCCCTCCGCATCGCCCTTGCGCGGCGACCAGAGGGCCAACCCTAATCCCTGCCGGTCTCAGC
Source organism: Aegilops longissima (assembly GCA_021605205.1). Classification (NCBI taxonomy): domain Eukaryota; kingdom Viridiplantae; phylum Streptophyta; class Magnoliopsida; order Poales; family Poaceae; genus Aegilops; species Aegilops longissima. The sequence goes on from CM038681.1 coordinate 237,917,825, forward strand.
CCCCACCCTCCTTGATGTAGGGTGGAACCCTAGGGCCGATCTTTCACGAAATGGAGGGGTCCCGTGAAGAACACGAAGAACACGAGGGGAACGAGAGGAAACACTCGAATTAACAAGAAGCGATCACACATGTGCTAGATCCATGAACACAAAGAGATATACGATCCAAATCCAACAAAGGGGGGATACAAGAGGTAACTAGTTCATCTCCGTGAAGAGGCCTTGAATCCGCGAGGGATCTTCCCGTGAGGGGTCTTGAATCCAGGTGTGGATCTTCTCCGTAGAGGCCGCGGTCTCTCGATCGAGAAGAACCAGCAAAGCTCTATCTCTAAATGAGCTATCACAATGCTGACCCTAACTAGGAGGAGCAGGGGGGGGTCTATATATAGTGCTAGTCCACGAAGGGGTAAGTGAGAGGGGGGATACATGGGCCTCGGGCCCTGTCCATGCTGTATGACGGTAGCCGGATGTCGAGGTTAGGGGCGGATGTCCGAGCTCGTGAGACGCCGGATGTCCGGGGTGGTCGGCCGGATGTCCGGCCGGCTTTAAAGGCGTTCAGTGAAGGATGCCGGATTTCGGGCCGGGCGGATATCCGTGACTCGTGTCGGGCGATGTCCTGGGCACTGTAGCTCGTCAATTTGAAATTTCTTCTTGAGGCACCTCTAGGGGCGGATGTCCGGGGCCGTGGCCGGATGTCCGAGTCTTGGGAGCTGTCTCCGTCTTCTTCCGTCATCGCTTCCATGCTTCCCCCGCGGATGGTGTAGTTGTTCCTTGGCGCTTGCATTCCTCCTCAACATCCGTGAAGCTCCGACAATACCTATCCATGCACAACGGAGAAGTGTCAATTAGTATACCATCTTCGGAGGGGTCAAGTGAGCACGTGTAAAGGATATGATTAACCTTTGTGTATGTGAAGTAGATGTGGCACGTGTCACTTGCCAAACGGACTCTTGACATGGTGATGTCCGTAGGATGCTCCGCATCATGTCCCCCCCCTTGGGAAAGATCCGACTTCGGATCGAAAACCAAATCACCATGGGAAAGAGATGGTTTCGCCATGTAGAAGTGGACGTTCACCAAGTACTCATCATCTTGAAGCTCGAAATGGGCACTCTCCAATGTCGCACCGTCTTGTGGTTCCTTCAAAAGGGGTAAGGACAACGAACACTTGGAGAAAAAAGTGTGGTTAGCGTTAATGCAAAACCAAGCATTCAAGAGGTGATCCACCCAACAAGTGTCATCATCGAGCATAGCATACTGTGTGACAAAGGATTGTGACATGGCATGGATGCATATATATTGAGCACAATCAAAGATATCATGGGGACAAGCATGTAAATGTGAGGTAGAGATGCAAATATGTTTGACAAGCGAACAAGCATCTACCTCATAGTCATAGCAAACATGCATCAAGCACTCAATGAAAGGTCTATGGTAGGCATAGGAATCATTCACAACACCAAAGGAAGTGGAGTGTCTAAACACGTGGGTCAAGTGCCAGACAATTCAAGCATAACGTGCATAGGGTGTAGTGAAGATAGTGCGGCACTCAACACAATGGAAATAGCAAATGTTCATCATGTGTGAGGCAATCAAGTCAATCATGTGACAAGCTATGGGACATGGCATATGTGAAGAAATGATATTGATGCAACCAAACATATGATAGGAGTGTTGGGAAACGTTGCATGCAATTTCAAAAAATTTCCTACGCTCACGCAAGATCTATCTAGGAGATGCATAGCAACGAGAGGGGGATAGTGTGTCCACGTACCCTCGTAGACCAAAAGCAGAAATGTTTGACAACACGGTTGATGTAGTCGAACTTCTTCAAGATTCGACCGATCAAGCACCGAACGTACGACACCTCCGAGTTCTGCACACGTTCAGCTCAATGACGTCCCTCGTCCTCTTGATCCAGCAAAGGTGTCGAGGAAGAAGATGAGTTCCGTCAGCACGACGGCGTGGTGACGGTGATGGTGAAGTGATCCGCGCAGGGCTGCACCTAAGCACTACGAAGATATAACCGGAGGCGTAAACTGTGGACGGGGGAGGGGGGGGGGCGCCACACACGGCTAACAATTGTTGGTGTGTGTTCTAGGCGCCCCCTCCCCACTTATATATAGGTGGAGGGGGAGGGGGACAGCCAAGGGGCGCCCCAAGTAGGAGGAATCCTACTTGGGGGCCTTGTCAAATCCCCCCCTTACCATATCCACCGGAGGGGGAAGGAAAGAGGAGGGAGGAGGGAAGCAAGGGGGAGGCCGAATCCCTCCCCTTCCTTCTCTCTTCCCATGTTTCCCTTTCCCTCAGGTGTGGCCCATATGGGGCTGTAACAGCCCCTGCTGGCTACTGCGTTTCCCTTCTTGGCCCATTAGGCCAATATCTTTGCCGAGGGTACCCAGAACCCCTTCCGGTGACCCGATATGTACCCGGTACTCTCTAGAACACTTCCGGTCCGAATACTATCGTCCTATATATGAATCTTTACCTCTTGACCATTTCGAGACTCCTCGTCATGTCCGTGAACTCATACGGGACTCCGAACACATTTGGTCACCAAATCACACAACTCATATAATACAAAATCGTCATCGAACGTTAAGCGTGCGGACCCTACGGGTTCGAGAACTATGTAGACATGACCGAGACACCTCTCCGGTCAATAACCAACAGCGGAACCTGGATGCTCATATTGGTTCCTACATATTCTATGAAGATCTTTATCGATCGTACCGTAATGACAACATACATTATTCCCTTTGTCATCGGTATGTTACTTGCCCGAGATTCGATCGTCGGTATCTTCATACCTAGTTCAATCTCGTTACCAGCAAGTCTCTTTACTCGTTCTGTAATACATCATCCCACAACTAACTCATTAGTCACATTGCTTGCAAGGCTTCTTGTGATGTGTATTACCAAGAGGGCCCAAAGATACCTCTCCGATACTCGGAGTGACAAATCCTAATCTTGATCTATGCTAACCCAACAAAAACCTTCGAAGATACCTGTAGAGCATCTTTATAATCACCCAGTTATGTTGTGACGTTTGATAGCACACAAGGTATTCCTCCGGTATTCGGGAGTTGCATAATCTCATAGTCAAAGGAATATGTATATGCCATAAAGAAAGCAATAGCAATAAAACTGAATGATCATAATGCTAAGCTAACAGATGGGTCTTGTCCATCACATCATTCTCCTAATGATGTGATCCCGTTCATCAAATGACAACACATGTCTATGGTTAGGAAACTTAACCATCTTTGATTAACGAGCTAGTCTAGTAGAGGCTTACTAGGGACACGGTGTTTTGTCTATGTATCCACATATGTATCAAGTTTTCGATTAATACAATTCTAGCATGAATAATAAACATTTATCATGATATAAGGAAATATAAAATAACAACTTTATTATTGCCTCTAGGGCATATTTCCTTCAGTCTCCCACTTGCACTAGAGTCAATAATCGAGTTCACATCGCCATGTGATTTAACACCAATAGTTCACATCTTTATGTGATTAACATCCATAGTTCACATCACCATGTGACCAACACCCAAAGGGTTTACTAGAGTCAATAATCTAGTTCACATCGTTATGTGATTAACACCCAAAGAGTATTATATCATGTTTTGCTTGTGAGAGAAGTTTAGTCAACGGGTCTTCCACATTCAGATCCGTATGTATTTTGCAAATTTCTATGTCTACAATGCTCTGCATGGAGCTACTCTAGCTAATTGCTCCTACATTCAATACGTATCTAGATTGAGACTTAGAGTCATCTAGGTCAGTGTCAAAGCTTGCATCGACGTAACTCTTTACGATGAACTCTTTATCACCTCCATAACCGAGAAACATTTCCTTAGTCCTCTTTAAGGTAACTAAGGATAATTTTGACTGATGTCTAGTGATTTATTCCTGGATCACTATTGTACCCCCTTGCCAAATTTATGGCAAGGTACACAACAGGTTTGGTACACAACATGTCATACTTTATAGAACCTATAGTTGAGGCATAGGAAAGGACTTTCATTCTCTCTTTATATTCTGCCGTGGTCGGGTTTTGAGTCTTTACTCAACTTCACATCTTACAATATAGGCAAAAACTCCTTTGACTGTGTAGCGACCCGACCTCAGACGGTCAAGCCTCTGTGTATCCGTGCCATCCCTGGATCAGTATGCTGGCACACACAGTACATCAATGTATATATCAAAGTGCAATCACATGTATAAATAACGTAAAACTGATATATACCTCATAAGTCTCAGCGGAAACAAGTAATCGGGTGTGAAGTCCCATCAACGCCATCGGCAGGTTGAGTGTAGACCGTAACCCTGTATCGTAACTCTTACTCGTCGAAGAAAATCCTGCAAAGGTCAGTACATTGAATGTACCGGCAAGATCACAATATGAGAAAACAGATGATAAAACTATACTATATGCAATATGGCTTTGTGGCTCTGTGTCTGAGTTTTGTTTGCGTAAAAGCTGATTTATTTTCCCTACATCAAAGGAATAAATGAAGTCTGTACTATGGAGTTTCTATCATGACATGGTTCCGCCAACCGATGTCTCATAGCCCAAAATCATCATAAGTTGCCCACAATTAAGTTATCAATCCGGTGTTGAGAGTTCCAGATAGATCCAAGTCCGGATGCTCAAATTGTCCAGAATCGGGACACGGCTAATCGATTAGGTTTTAACCCTCTGCAGAGGTTTGTACACTTTACCCGCAAGATTCGATCCCTCTTTTACGCTCTCGCACTTGAGGTGTTTGAGAACAAGACGACCAAACATGGTCTTCGAAGAGTTCCTCGACCACCGTCCGGTGCTCATCCAATCCTACCGTAGTTCTACATCTGCTAGCACCGTCCCAGCCAGAGTCACAACTAAGGTCAACCAAGCGAGCCCATAGTGACTTGCGGTTGCAGGTAAGCTTCCGGGCATGAAGTATTCTTCCGTCTCTTTGAGTCTGGGTGAAGCTTTCCGCAAGATGTCATGGCGCTTCTCCATGCATCCCGCCAACCACCGGTTTCTCCAGGTGCCCGTCAACCGTCCTTCACCCAATGAGTGTGTATTGAATTCTTGTCTCGAGTCTTGAAGTCTTGAGGCCTTGAAGATGCAGTCCTTGCAGATTCCATCATGGAGTTGTCGTCATTGACGTAGATCCTCCATTCTCACACCACTCCCGAGCACTCATACCAACCCCGTCTACTATAGCGTAGCATTAAAATAAATAACGTCCCGGGCTTGGTAACAGGGGGATGGGTTCCTACCTCATGCATACTACTCAACTACAAGAATTCAATATCACTACTGTAGGGGTGTTGCAAAGATGCCACTAAATGCAATAAAACATAGGTATGAAAGCATGGTCAAAGTGAACTTGCCTGGTATTACTTGATGAAGATAATAACGCTCTCAGAATAAAGACTTGGTAGAACTATTCGTCACTCCTTTGAAAATCTATATTACACAGACAATCATATAAGCAATCATCCTAGCAATCAATTCTATCAATCATAACAATACTCAATCAAAATAAAAGCAACAAAGAAAACCAAGTCGAAAACCAAAGGAAAAACTTCGGAAGAAAAATTCAAGGAAAAACTAGTGGTGACCAACTCACACAAATCTTAACATAACATCACTAAGTTACTCTAATATTTTTTTTCTACAGCAAAGAAAATATAAATCTAATAAAATAACAGAAAATAAATTACTAATTTAATAACTAACAAAAATAACTAATATAAAACTACTATAACCATCTAGTGAATACTAGAACAAATATAGCAACTAGCAAAACACTAAGACAACTATAACAGCAAATCATTTATTAAAACATTAATAAACTATACTAAATAAATATAACAACTAATGTGTTCACAAATAACAGAAACAAAAACAATATAACTTGAAGTGGAAAAAGAATTACTTTTAAAACTAATAAAACTATTTTTATCCACTATCACTATGAACTAAACAACCAGTTACAAAAACAGTAGCTAAACACTAATAAATAACTACAAAAATTTATCTACTGTAGCTAAACATAAACATATAACAACAAGTGAAAATCTACAAAAGGAATGAACTAAAATAATTAAAACAATAATTACATAACTAAAACAACTATATAAGAAAAACAGTACTATTTTTACTAAAATCTAATTTAAAATACTCCAAAATTACCAAACTAAATCCTACAGCTAAAAATATCACAAGTGACCAGGAGCAAAAAGAATTAATTAAAACCTATTTTAAACTCAAGTTATGGCCAAAATACTAATCTGAACAAAATTTATCAAATTCAAATCTAAACTACTCAAATTTGAAATCCAGAGACACTAACAGAAACTTCAGCATATTTGTGACACATAGCAATTGGAATCACTCAAAAATACTAAAAACTCTAAAAGATATGAATTTTCTAAGATTGCTATTTTCTGAAAAAAATGAATTACGGGATTTCGTGGATCTCACCGGAGTAGTCGTCGGAGTTGGGGAAGAAGATCGGATCCGATGTTGCAGTTGCTCCTAGAGGAAAGGAGACCACGGGACGGTGGAGAGTAGATCGTATAAACCTCAGGAGAGGTCGAGGCGCGGCAAAGACTTGGCGGCGGCGGTCCGCGAACTCCGGCGAGGCGGCACAATGACGTGGGTGTGGGGCTGCTGCTGCTGCTGGAGAGGAGAGGAGAGGTGTTGGTTTGATGTGTTGGAGGGGGGTGCTTGGGTATTTATATTGGGAGGGAGGGCTTTGCTTGGGGTAGGGGACAAGAAATAGACTAGGATTAGGAAACAGAAGGAAAAGATCTAGAAACAAATCGGAATAAGCGAAGTAGGACAAAAGTCCTACTAGGAAAAGGAAAAGGAGCGGCTCCTCCTGGCTCCCTTGAATGCTGCGTGATGGCCTTGGCCTCTGGCGACCGGTGGCTTGGGCTTGGGCCTTTGGCCCAAAGGCGCTATGATTTTTTTAAATAAACAAAGAGGAAAACAAAATGATAAAACAAAATAAAATGAAAATATTATATAGGCATATAATATATCAAAATTTTCAGAAAAAGATTTCCTACATGATGAACATTATTTTAGCTTCAAATAAAATACACAAAATTCTAATAATTCACACAGTGTTACTGGTCCAATAAAATCCAATAAAAATCATTTTAAAATACCAAAATGACTTCAAATTAATTTCTCTCAATTTTCTGATGTAGGGAATCATGTTACCCTATTTTCCATATATTTTGTTTTGGAGAAAATAATTTGAATAAAACTCAAATAACTCCAATTGGAAATAAATTCAAAAGAACTTTGAATTTAATTCTTTAAAACTCCCAACTCATATTTCATTTAATTTGAAGAAGTCATTTTATCTTCGCCGTGAAAATTATTGAGTTGCGTAAAGTTTCAAATTGGAAATATTTTCCAAATGAAATTCAAATATTTTCAACACCCTTGTCATTTAAATAAATGGAAGAAGTCATGTCATCTTCTCTCCGGGTTTTTGTGATGAAAAGAATTTGAATTCGAAGATCATAAAAGCAAAATGAAAGTTTGGGAAAGTCCTTTATTCCTCTCATTTAACTTTCAAAAGTTTCAATTTTACTCAATTTCAGTTAATCAATCAAACAATCAATCAAAACTATTTATATGTTTATAACATTCCAAAATTTAGAATTTTGGGATGTTACAAACTTCCACCCTTAAAATGAATCTCGTCCTCGAGATTCGGAGAGGTTAGCAAGAAATAGGTTAGGGTTTGGGGGTCTTCTCAAAATCCATCGATCGTCTCCGGGTCTCGGTGCTACCACCCTTAGAAGCATTGTTACGGTTCCATCAAAACTCGATACTCCATCCTTATTGTCGATAAAGGTCGGTCTTCTCGATATTAAGGATAATTCCTTCTCTGGGCTCTTCCGGTAGTGGCATAACCTTTTCCTCAATTCTTTTGTCTTTACTCTTGGTAAGGTTATTCGAGACTGGGTCTTCATAGTGACGGTCCGGCGCCAATTCTAAACAACTATCGATATCTCATGGTGGTCAACAATTTATGGTTTCTCCTGCAGAAAACGGGTCTGGGTTGAACCTCACCGTATAACCTACGGTTGGCAAAAGCTGCCTTGTACAAGGGAAAAAAATGCTTATACCATTCTAAGGTTCAACAAGGTTTTGATCGTCGTCTCTCTACTATAGGTAAGTCACTCAGATTTACCATCCCATATAGCAAAGCGAATAATAAGAGTAAGTCGGTATGGTGATCAATCCATCCCGCACCCAAATCATTACCTTGTACATGGTTTAGCGAATCTCGCATTCTAACACTCGGTCATCCTCACAAGCATTGCAGAATTTCTCTTGTCGACGAACCAAGTTCGGAAAATCCATTGATTCTGCAAGCCAAACAAAACATCTATCGTTTCTTCACAACTCTCGGGTTTTTGCGTAACCTCCTACGAAACGTCTGCTGATCAAATCGCAGTCTTCCCAAAATTTCTTCTTCCAGTGGGTACTTGACCCTTATTAATTCCTGGGCCTGTGGGTTATGAGCCCACTTCAACACCTGTACCAATTTCACTCATCCTTGGAGTTACAATTGCTCCATTTTCCAACATTACACCACTTTAAATCCAATAACATTTCATTTCTTAATACCATCATATCAAAGATAAAACTTCAACTCATTTTTTTTCCAAACTCCAACCTGTGGGACACATTTCCATTTCCATTGGTCTAGTGCTCTTCATAGGGTACTCTCACCCTTAAAATGAATTTCACAAATCCATCCCTAGACCATATTTTTCTCATATCCTCGAAAATGGTCAAAACTCTTTGTTCATGGAGTAACAACCCATAAAATTCAACATATGAAATCATCACACCTTAACTTTATTGATTCATGCATTCATTACAATCTCTGAGCACCCATTACATAACTCAACTCATCGAACTCATGAAAATGAAATGGCTTTCTATTACTCTTGTTTCCAATATCAAAATTCCAACTACTCAACTCCAGCTTTCATCTTGTTGGGACATTTAGTAGCATAATGTCCTGCTTCCTTGCAATGAAAACACATAACTCGATAAATCTTTGGGCTTCTTGGAGATGGTGCCTGCTGCTTGAGTTCCTTGCTTCCTTTCAAGACAATGATTGGCATAATGCCCGACGTCCTTACATTCAAAACAGGTAATATGACTCTTGTCCCTCTTTGCAGAAATTGGGTTGTTCTGAGGGTGTCTTTGTTTTCTCTTCCGGGGTTTCTTCGTTCTGATCAAACATTTTATTCCCTGTGGATCAAACTCTATTGCTTCCGTCGAGAAGTATCCCAGATACTCTTTTCTTTCCTTGGTGCAATCTCGTGAAAATGTCCTTCTTCTCCACATGAATAGCAGGCATTGGAGTAAAATCTGTTGAGGCCTTCTCCATCGTGGTCTTCAACACATTCCTTCATCACGTGTTCTTTCATAACTTCTCGGGCGCTTCTTTCATTCCTTCTTCCTGCTCCTGAATAGTTTGTTGCACCATGGGGTAAATGTGACATCGAGTCGGGTAGTGGGTGGTTCCTTCACACAAGAAACAAGTCACCGACTAGTTGGGCATTCCTCACTGGGTGTTTCTCCTCACAATGAGGGCATCCATCCTTGTGTTCCTCCCAGGTGTCCTATTTCTCCGCAAATCTTGCAGCACAAGGTTTCTTCTTCGGTTATCATAGTGCTTCCGGATGAGACGTGATCTCAACAGGTCTTCTTGAATTCCTCCCAAGTTCTTGCTCCATTAAATCCTTGTATGGCTTGATGCATTTTCCACCAGGTTGCAGCACTTTCTCAAAAGCAATCAAGAGCGTGTTGAACCTCATACTTCCTTGGAATCAATTTTTTTCTAAACTGATCCTCCATGTTTTGAATCCATAGCTCTGCCTCCAACTGAGTCATCGGTCCAGAGAATAGCAGACCAACTTCATTCATCATCTATGGGGTCCAAAAGTTTTGGGATGAGATATGAGAGAGGTGGGGAAGAATACACGCAATACAAACAATAGTTTTGAAGAAACAGGTTTTATTTTGGGGCTGTCGGAAAACATCAAACAAATGACAGCTCACAAATCGTCGCATCTAACGTAAGTGTATAACAGGGGTTTGGTCTTCTAGCGGTCAAATAATTCTTCAGGAACTTCAAATTCTTCAAGTCTTCAGAGTCTTCAATTGTTGAAGCTGCAATTCTTCCAACGCATGGTGAAATCCTCTTTACTCTGAAATGGCCATCAGGTTGTCCGATATCTTTAATTCTTGGAGTGACTTGATTGATCTTCCGTGTGGTCAAAAGGAAAGGTGTATATTCTAACTATTTGAGGTCGAGGAACTACTTGATAAAATCAAAAAGATGAGAAGTAAAGGATCCTTTTGAAAATAAAGTTTTTGAGACATCCTGTCCTAGGGGCTTTCCGATTTCTAGGTCACGTTCTACAATCAACATGTGCTCGATACCATATCAGAAGCGACCCGACCTCGACGGTCAAGCCTCGTGTATCCGTGCATCCTCGGATCAAGATCTTTGGCACACACAAGACATCAATGTATATATCAAAGTGCAATCACATGTATAAATAACGTAAAGCTGATATATACCTCATAAGTCTCAATGAAACAAGTAATCGGGTGTGGAGTCCCATCAACGCCATCGGCAGGTTGAGTGTAGACCGTAACCTCAGATCGTAACTCTTACTCGTCAAGAAAATCCTGCAAAGGTCAAGACATTGAATGTACCGCAAGATCACAATATGAGAAAACAGATGATAAAACTATACTATATGCAATATGGCTTTGTGGCTCAGTATGCGAGTTTTGTTTGCGTAAAAGCTGATTTATTTTCCCTACATCAAAGGAATAAATGAAGTCTGTACTATGGAGTTTCTATCATGACATGGTTCCGCCAACCGATGTCTCATAGCCCAAAATCATCATAAGTTGCCCACAATTAAGTTATCAATCCGGTGTTGAGAGTTCCAGATAGATCCAAGTCCAGATGCTCAAATTGTCATGAATCGGGACACGGCTAATCGATTAGGTTTTAACCCTCTGCAGAGGTTTGTACACTTTACCCGCAAGATTCGATCCTCTTTTACGTTCTCGCACTTCGTGGTGTTTGAGAACAAGACGATCAAACATGGTCTTCGAAGAGTTCCTCGACCACCGTCCGGTGCTCATCCAATCCTACCGTAGTTCTACATCTGCTAGCACCGCCCCAGCCAGAGTCACAACTAAGGTCAACCAAGCCGAGCCCATAGTGACTTGCGGTTGCACAGTAAGCTTCCGGCATGAAGTATTCTTCCGTCTCTTTGAGTCTGGGTGAAGCTTTCCGCAAGATGTCATGGCGCTTCTCCATGCATCCCGCCAACCACCGGTCTCTCCAGGTGCCCGTCAACCGTCCTTCACCCAAGAGTGTGTATTGAATTCTTGTCTCGAGTCTTGAAGTCTTGAGGCCTTGAAGATGCAGTCCTTGCAGATTCCATCATGGAGTTGTCGCCATTGACGAGATCCTCCATTCTCACACCACTCCGAAGCACTCATACCAACCCCGCCTACTATAGCGTAGCATTAAAATAAATAACGTCCCGGCTTGGTAACAGGGGATGGGTTCCTACCTCATGCATACTACTCAACTACAAGAATTCAATATCACTCTGTAGGGGTGTTGCAAAGATGCCACTAAATGCAATAAAACATAGGTATGAAAGCATGGTCAAAGTGAACTTGCACGGTATTACTTGATGAAGATAATAACGCCTCGTAATAAAGACTTGGTAGAACTATTCATCACTCCTTTGAAAATCTATATTACACAGACAATCATATAAGCAATCATCCTAGCAATCAATTCTATCAATCATAACAATACTCAATCAAAATAAAAGCAACAAAGAAAACCAAGTCGAAAACCAAAGGAAAAACTTCGGAAGAAAAATTCAAGGAAAAACTAGTGGTGACCAACTCACACAAATCTTAACATAACATCACTAAGTTACTCTAATATTTTTTTTCTACAGCAAAGAAAATATAAATCTAATAAAATAACAGAAAATAAATTACTAATTTAATAACTAACAAAAATAACTAATATAAAACTACTATAACCATCTAGTGAATACTAGAACAAATATAGCAACTAGCAAAACACTAAGACAACTATAACAGCAAATCATTTATTAAAACATTAATAAACTATACTAAATAAATATAACAACTAATGTGTTCACAAATAACAGAAACAAAAACAATATAACTTGAAGTGGAAAAAGAATTACTTTTAAAACTAATAAAACTATTTTTATCCACTATCACTATGAACTAAACAACCAGTTACAAAAACAGTAGCTAAACACTAATAAATAACTACAAAAATTTATCTACTGTAGCTAAACATAAACATATAACAACAAGTGAAAATCTACAAAAGGAATGAACTAAAAATAATTAAAAACAATAATTACATAACTAAAACAACTATATAAGAAAAACAGTACTATTTTTACTAAAATATAATTTAAAATACTCCAAAATTACCAAACTAAATCCTACAGCTAAAAAATATCACAAGTGACCAGGAGCAAAAAGAATTAATTAAAACCTATTTTTAAACTCAAGTTATGGCCAAAATACTAATCTGAACAAAATTTATCAAATTCAAATCTAAACTACTCAAATTTGAAATCCAGAGACACTAACAGAAACTTCAGCAAATTTGTGACACATAGCAATTGGAATCACTCAAAATACTAAAACTCTAAAAGATATGAATTTTCTAAGATTGCTATTTTCTGAAAAAAATGAATTACGGGATTTCGTGGATCTCACGGAGTAGTCGTCGGAGTTGGGGAAGAAGATCGGATCCGATGTTGCAGTTGCTCCTAGAGGAAAGGAGACCACGGGACGGTGGAGAAAAGATCATATAAACCTCGGGAGAGGTCGAGGCGCGGCAAGACTTGGCGGCGGCGGTGGCGGTGGTCCGCGAACTCCGCGAGGCGGCACAGCGACGTGGGTGTGGGGCTGCTGCTGCTGAGAGAGGAGAGGAGAGGTGTTGGTTTGATGTGTTGGAGGGGGTGCTTGGGTATTTATATTGGGAGGGAGGGCTTTGCTTGGGGTAGGGGACAAGAAATAGATTAGGTGTGGGGCTGCTGCATGGAGAGAGAGAGGAGAGGTGTTGGTTTGATGTGTTGGAGGGGGTGCTTGGGTATTTATATTGGGGAGGGGAGGGCTTTGCTTGGGGTAGGGGACAAGAAATAGATTAGGATTAGGAAACAAAAGGGAAAAGATCTAGAAACAAATCGGAATAAACGGAAGTAGGACAAAAGTCCTACTAGGAAAAGGAAAAGGAGCGGCTCCCTCCTGGCTCCCTTGGTGCGCGTGTGATGGCCTTGGCCTCTGGCCGGCCGGTGGCTTGCGGCTTGGGCCTTTGGCCCAAGGCGCTGCGATTTTTTTTTAAACAAACAGAGAGGAAAACAAAATGATAAAACAAAATAAAATGAAAATATTATATAGGCATATAATATATCAAAATTTTCAGAAAAAGATTTCCTACATGATGAACATTATTTTAGCTTCAAATAAAATACACAAAATCTCTAATAATTCACACAGTGTTACTGGTCCAATAAAATCCAATAAAAATCATTTTTAAAATACCAAAATGACTTCAAATTAATTTCTCTCCAATTTTCTGATGTAGGGAATCATGTTACCCTATTTTCCATATATTTTGTTTTTGGAGAAAATAATTTGAATAAAACTCAAATAACTCCAATTGGAAATAAATTCAAAAGAACTTTGAATTTAATTCTTTTAAAACTCCCAACTCATATTTCATTTAATTTGAAGAAGTCATTTTATCTTCGCTCGTGAAAATCATTGAGTTGCATAAAGTTTCAGAATTGGAAATATTTTCCAAATGAAATTCAAATATTTTCAACACCCCTTGTCATTTAAATAAATGGAAGAAGTCATGTCATCTTCTCTCCAGGGTTTTTGTGATGAAAAGAATTTGAATTCCCGAAGATCATAAAGCAAAAATGAAAGTTTGGGAAAGTCCTTTTATTCCCTCTCATTTAACTTTCAAAAAGTTTCGAATTTCACTCAATTTCAGTTAATCAATCAAACAATCAATCAAAACTATCTATATGTTTATAACATTCCAAAATTTAGAATTTTGGGATGTTACAGACTGATCCATTTTGAACTCCTTCAAAATCTTTTCAAGGTATGTACACATTGAAAGTCTTATCAAGCGTCTTGATCTATCTCTATAGATCTTGATGCCCAATATGTAAGCGGCTTCACCGAGGTCTTTCATTGAAAAATTCTTATTTCAAATATCCTTTTATGCTATCCAGAAATTCTACATCATTTCCAATAAACAATATGTCATCAACATATAATATCAGAAATGCTACAGAGCTCACACTCACTTTTTTGTAAATACATGCTTCACCACAAGTCTGTATAAAACCATATGCTTTGATCACCTTATCAAAGCGTATATTCCAACTCCGAGATGCTTGCACCAGTCCATAGATGAACCGTTGGAGTTTGCACACTTTGTTAGCACCTTTAGGATCGACAAAACCTTTTGGTTGCATCATATACAACTCTTCTTTAAGAAATCCATTAAGGAATTCAGTTTTGACATCCATTTGCCAGATTTCATAAAATGCGGCAATTGCTAACATGATTCAGACAGACTTAAGCATCTCTACAAGTGAGAAAATCTCATCATAGTCAACACCTTGAACTTGTCGAAAACCTTTCGCAATAAGTCGAGCTTTGTAGACAGTAACATTACCATCAGCATCAGTCTTTTCTTGAAGATCCATTTATTCTCTATGGCTCGCCGATCATCGTTCAAGTGAACCACAAGTCCATACTTTGTCCTCATACATGGATCCTATCTCAGATTTCATGGCCTCAAGCCATTTATCGGAATCTGGGCTCATCGTCGCTTCTTTATAGTTCGTAGGCTCATCATGATCTAGTTACATGACTTCCAGAACAGGATTATCATACCACTCTGGTGCGGAACGTGCTCTAGTTGACCTACGAGGTTTGGTAGTAATTTGATCTGAAGTATTATCAATAGCTTCCTCTCTAATTGGTGTAGGCATCACGAGAACGGTTTTCTGTGATGAGCTACTTTCCAATTTGAGAGAAGGTATAATTACCTCATCAAGTTCTACTTTCCTCCCACTCACTTCTTTCAAGAGAAACTCCTTCTCTAGAAAGGATACATTCTTAGCAACAACGATCTTGCCTTCGGATCTGTGATAGAAGGTGTACCCAACAGTTTTTTTGGGTATCCTATGAAGACGCACTTCTCCGGTTTGGGTTCGAGCTTATCAGGCTGAAGCTTTTTCACGTAAGCATCGCAACTCCAAACTTTAAGAAGCGACAGCTTAGGTTTCTTGCCAAACCATAGTTCATAAGCTATCGTCTGTGACGCCCTCGATTCAATCGTACACTAATCATGCATGCAAATGTGTACGATCAAGATCAAGGACTCACGGGAAGATATCACAACACAACTCTACAAATAAAATAAGTCATACAAGCATCATAATACAAGCCAGGGGCCTCGAGGGCTCGAATACAAGTGCTCGATCATAGACGAGTCGCCAAGCAACAATATCTAAGTACGACATAAGTTAAACAAGTTTGCCTTAAGAAGGCTAGCACAAACTGGATACAGATCGAAGAGGAACAGGCCTCCGCACGGATCCTCCTAAGCTACTCCACGGTCGCCGCCGGCCGGGCTGCACGTAGTAGTAGGCACCTCCAGAGTAGTAGTCGCCATCGACGGTGGCGTCGCTCTGGCTCCATCGTGCTGTTGCAGCAATCGAGTAGAGGTAGGGGAAAAGGGGAACAAGGCAACCGTGAGTACTCATCCAAAGTACTGCAAGCAAGGAGCTACACTACATATGCATGGATATATGTGTAAAGGGCCATATCGGTGGACTGAATGCAGAATGCCGAATAAGAGGGGATAGCTAGTCTTAACGAAGACTACGCTCGGACACTGTCTTGCAAGTAGAGGAGGGCAATCTGAAGTCCTCCAAGTAACATCACATAACAATAATCCTACCCGCGATCCCTCCTCATATCCACGAGAGAGCGACCACCGGTTGTATCTCGCACTTGGAAGGGTGTGTTTTATCAAGTATCCGGTTCTAGTTGTCATAAGCTCAAGGTACAACTCCAAGTCGTCCTGTTCTCAAGATCACGGCTATTCAATAGATTAACTTCCTGCAGGGTGCACCATCTTACCCAAAGACGCTTGATCCCATTTGGCGGACACACTTTCTGGGTCATGCCCGCCGCGGAAGATCAACACGTCGCAGCCCCACCTAGGCACAACAGAGAGGCCAACACGCCGGTCTAAACCTAAGCCGCAGGGTCCAGGCCCATCGCCTGAAAGCACACCTGCATGTTGCGTCTGTGCGCGGAAGCAGACCTAGCCTAACAGCGTTCCAGTCCAATCGGCGTCGCGCCGCTCCATCGCCGACGTCTGAAGTGCTTGGTGATACCACGACGTCGGGATACCCATAACTACTCCCGCGTAGATGGTTAGTGCGTATAAGCTCGAGCCAACTCAGATCAAATACCAAGACCTCGTTAAGCGTGTTAAGTATCCGCGAACGCCGAACAGGGCCAGGCCCACCTCTCTCCTAGGCGGTCTCAACCTGCCTTGTCGCTCCGCCTCAAGATCCACTCGCGGGTGCTCCATCAGCCGACGACTTTAGTCTCCACATGTATCATGTATAAGTATATAGTATATACCGTGATCAACTCCCGAGTGATCACGGCCCGATAGTATAGCACGCGAGACGGACAAGAATGTAGGGCCACAGATGAATGTACTAGCATCCTATACTAAGCATATAGGATTGCGGTAAGGTAACAATGTAAGTAACAAGGACAAAGCTATGCAGCGATATAGGTATATCTGAAAGCGAGAACATGCTACACTACTCTAATGCAAGCGAGATAGAGAAGAGTAGGCGATATCCGTGATCAAGGGGGCTTGCCTGGTTGCTCTAGCAAGAGAGGGTCGTCAACACCGTAGTCGAATCGGGCAAGCAGCAGCGTCGGTCTCGTAGTCTACCGGAGAGAAGAGGGGGAAGAAACAATGAATACCAAGTAAACAGATGCATATCGATGCATGACATGTCAAGAAGCGATGCTAGGCGTGCCCTAACGTGGTATGAGGTGGTACTGGTTAAGGGGGGGAAACATCCGGGAAAGTATTCCCGGTGTTTCGTGTTTTCGGGCAGAGGAGCCGGAGGGGGAAAGTTGCAGGTTCGATAGGTTAGGGGTGTGTGATGGACGAACGGACTGCGTATCCAGATTCGTCTCGTCGTTCTGAGCAACTTTCATGTAGAAAGTATTTTCATCCGAGTTACGGATTAAAAGTTATGATTTTCTAAAGATTTAAATCATTTTCTGATTTTAATTATATATTTAATTCCAACCTTATCCAAAACAGTGTGTGATGACGTAGGCATGACATCGAGTGATGTCGGCAGGTCAATCTGGTCGGTTGACCATCAAAAGCGACATGGGGACCCACCATCATAGACGAGTGGGTTAAGCAGTTTAAGCTAATCTAAAATTAGTTAGAAATCTCTGGGCCCACCTGCCGTTGTCTAATTAGGTTTTAGTTAATTAAATTAATTAATTAGCAGTTTATATATTTGTTTTATTTGTTTTATGACATGGGGCCCGCATGTCGAGGGCGAGTCGCCATCGTCAAGATGTTGACTGGTCAACCCACTCAATCAGGGGCCCGTGGGGCCTACTGGGCGGCGACCTAGGGGTGGCCCAGTGTGCCACTTCAGCGGCCGGCGGCTTGACGCCGGTGACAACCAGACGCGGCGGAGGGCCTCGGGCCTCGTCGGAATTTGGCTCCGGGCAGCCGTTTGGGGCGCCGGGCGCGTGGGTCTGGGCAGAGCTCGGGGAGGACCGGTGGCGTCGATCGGCGGCGATGGCACGGCAATGTCAGTGTCGAAGAAGACGGACGATTCGGTCGAGGTGGGTGCTCCGAGCTTGAGTGGATCCGCGTGGGGAAGCGGGGACCACGACGGAGCTGTGAGGACTTGTCGGGGCGATTTAACGACGACGATGGCCACAGCTACGGCGATCGGCACGGCGACGGGCGCGCTCGGGCATCTCGAGCAGGCGAGGAAGGGGACGAGAGGGGATTGCAGGCGCTAGGGTTTCGGGGAGGCGAGGGGCAAGTGGGGTGGGGAGGCGAGTGGAGCCGTGGCTCGCCCTTATCCTCATCGGTGGCGAGGTGGTCGGGTCGACCCTGCCTCAGAGGCGACACCTGAGCGGGGAACAGGAAGGGGAGGGAGCGAGGGGGTGGGCCGGGCCAGGGGCTGGCTGGCTGGGCCAGGTGGGGGCTTGGCCCAGTTAGGCCAGTGGGGTTTTTCTTCTTTTCTTTTGTTTTTACTTTTTTATTATTTTACCTTTTCTGTTTTAGTTTTGTTTCCTATTATTTTAGTTTTATTAAAATACACACTTAGCATCTAATTTAGTATTTCAACTTAGTCCATAGTCACAAAAAGTCTAATCCTCAAATAAATTAGTTTGACATTTTATTAATTACAAAAGGTATTTAAACAATTGTTTTCACTATTGTTTTAATTGTTTTAGGGCCTTTATACATTTTATCAAAGTTTGGTTTCTCCACCATAATTACCTATGTATTATTTGGTTCACTCCGAACATTTAAATCTTAATATTTGAAAACTTTTATTGTTTGCTCGTTTTTGAATTTGAAATTCGAACTAGGTTCCGAACTAACGCGAGTTTATCCACAGTAACCGAGGTGACGTGGCATCATTAGTGGGGATTATTGTAGCTTAATTACCCGGGCGTCACAATTCTCCTCCACTATAAGAAATCTCGTCCCGAGATTTAAGAGGGGAGTAAGGGGAAAGTTCTGGTTACGATATTCTAATGGATCTTCTCGAAGAAGTTAGTTCCTTTCGTTGATGTCTTCAATCCTTTATTCCGATGCATCATGATAAAGTTGTCACCATTTCTTCATGAACTCCATCGTACTTACGAATAGGTAATGGGTAGCTCTACAATGAAAGGATGTTATAAGGGAAAATCATCTGGGGGTATCCCAAGAATGAACTTATGAGTATCTCTCGAGTTGAACAAGTGACACACATCGAGAGCAAAGTAAGACAGTGCGATAAGAAGTTTCAAGAGGATAGGCAATCGTTCATTGCCTGAAGCAGGGTGCGAAAGGGTTGAGAGCAGCGGGAATAAGTATTGCGTCCGATACTGAATAGATCAACGTGCAAGTGGCCCGTGAATTACATACAAAGTCAAGCGTGAGGAATAACTCCGCAACGAGGGTGTACAGAGAGTCGAGTTTCGATCTGTGAAACTGTGGGTTATGGGCCCACCATGTGGTTAAAAGTAGAAAGGTTGGTGACATCTTGCACGATCATGTAAGCAAGGCATGTCGAGGAGAGTCTCGAGGGTCATGTCGGCAACAACATAGGTACCAAGGGCGAGGGACGAAGAGAACCATTTTCCCTTTCGTTGAGCGAGGCGGACCAATAGGCAAGGTTCTCGCCCATCGGGGTTACCGGAATGTCATCAACAATAGTAATAGGGTCTTACTTACAAAGTGGTACAACGAGGTGCTTACCTAAGCGGGGATTATCACTGCTAGATTATGTAGATCACAAGAAGGGTCTAACAGACCCATGGAAAGGAAAATGTGATCATTAGGTTAAATGAACAATGGAAAGGAAAATGTGTTTAAACACATATTTCAGGGTATATCCTTCCCAAGGATAAGCGAGCATGATATCCATGACAGGATATAATGTAGAAAACCCTTTAGGTAAGGGGAGAGAAATTTCATGACATTACCCATACAACGGTGTTCGGATAATTGAGCAAGAAACATTTAGCATTGGGCTTCGAATGTTCTTGTTGAAAATCGGAGTATCATTGACATGCTTTGAGATAGCATTGACATGGTCTTCAGGTGAAGATCAGACTATGGAAACACGAAGGATCCATCAGGAATAACTTGTAGAATAAGTCTTACAATTTCCTCATGGATGAATGGATAACCTCTTTGAAAAGGAATCTATAATGATAGGTCCTCCACCCGGAAGTGCTAGGCATGCCATCATGTTACCGGTCATCAAAGGATCAACATCATAACTCTTGGAAAGTTGTCCCAACCATCATATCTGACCGAGATTCATATCCAATTGGTGTCATGATACCTCAGACTCAGGGGGTCCGAGAGGAAAAGGTGCAACACAAGTCGACGAAATGACATTGTAAGATTCCCGGGGAAATGAACTTTGAAGTGATTTCCGTTAACAAGAGTCCATCATTAACCCAAGGAGAGGACAAGGAGGTGTCTGGTGAACTCAACGGCAATTCACCGAGATCCCCAAAAGATGGACTTCCACAATTAAGTGAACAAGGAGATAACATTTGTCAGATCAAATGATATAAGGAAGTATGCTCGAGGAAAACATACACAAGTAAACATTGGTTGAAAGGTGCGCCCGATGGGTTGGGTTGCACGACCAATGTCGAATGGTGATTCAATAATCGATAGACTAAGAATGAACCATCGACCATTAACTTCAAAAAATAGGGTTGCTAGAAGGAAAGAATCCAAACAACACCGTCCACTTATTGGAATTAACACGGGGACCAAGAAAAAATGGTGATGGTGAGAAGTATTTCTATGTCAAGAATCCTCAAGAGGTGGAACAAATCTCAGAACATTCTTGACATAAAGGATGGTAATACTCCAAGGTAAAGAAGAACAATTGCTGGGTAGCAAGGAACTCAAGGTATAACACCAAACATGAACAAGCTTGTGTTGGTGGGAAGGCAATAAAGTGGTCAATGATAATACAATTCATCGAGGGAAAGGATGGTATTTCTCATCATAAATTCAATTGATATCCTGGATGAACTCAAAATGTTGATGATCACGACACCTTTGTCGCGAGAGTTCATGAAGATGTAATCGATCGGCAACGATATCAAGTCAAAGTAATGATGAGGTGAAAGGTTACTGGAACCAAGGTTACGACACAAACTCGAATCCAAGCTTGTTGTTCAAGGCGAAATGATATGACGATGAGGATCGACGTAAGGTTAGTTCATCGTCGAAAATTGTGCTCCGAGAAGAAGGACCGGGTAGCACAGTTAAATTAATCACGACAATGATATAGCCAAACAGGCTAGGAATGGCGTGATCGGGTACAAACTCGTACTTATAGAAGCTTACTGAAGAGTTGTTGAACCGTAGTGCGGACTTGGTTCAGTTATCGGTGTCTTTGAGTGTTTAATAACTCAGAGCCCGTGAAAAATTGGAATCAGTGGGAAGGTAACACTTGATGAAGAACTCATAAGATGTTATGCGGTTCCATGATAAACTCGAGATACCAGGGGGTAACACTCAACGACGATCAAAATAGAGGTTGGACTGGGTAATGCTCTGCGAAGACAAGTACTCCAACTTGTCGAGAAATAGAATCAAGGAGAACAACATGGTGGAACCACGGTCACAGAGGATCAATTCACGATACCATATGATATTTATCAAGAAAAATAGTTATTATTACAAGAAGTTTCCATGATAGGATCTACATCGTGTCCATGGGCATGAACACAAAGTTCAAGGTCGACTCCACTTCTTCAATGTATAACCTTCCATTCACTTCTCACGTTCAATGAAGTTGTAGTGTTGAAATTTTATCCGCAAAATACCGTAAGAGTATGACTCGTGAAAACTTTCGAGTTCACACATATTAAGGAAGGCATAGGTTCAACCCATCGGGCATCTTAGAATCATATACCGAATCTTTAGAAGTAATTAACTCAAGCTCAAGGCGAGCATGGTTGAGAAAGCGAACGATACAATTTACCAAAGGCATTATGTATCCGAGAAAAGGCTCACAAGTTTAGTGAATATGAAGGGCGTTGTCGGATAAAATCCAACAAAGGATCCGGTGGTCCACAAGGAATCGGCGTGGCGCCGGTACTCAACTAGAGGAAGCAGATTATAGAAACAACTGACTAACTCAATTGTCAAATGCAAAGGAATTATGATTTCCAAATCAAGGGATCAGAAGCAATGCTCTGATTAGGGGTGGATAAGTTGAATAGCCTTAGGGTACAATCAAAGACAATTGGATTGGTCGAGAACCAATTTCAGTAAAAGAATGGCAGCTCAAATTTAAAAGTAATTTATAAGGATCAATGATGATTGCGTGTATTCGCAAACATATTGAGTCAACAGACTCAAAATGATAATGACAAGGAATGTCAATAAGACTACGAGACTTATGGAATTAACCATAATGCAAGCAACCAAGAATTTCAAGAGCCAAAGGCTCCAGAGGATTTTCGGAAGATCGAATAGTACTTTGAAGTCTTTTGTGAAACACATGAACAACTGGGAATGAGCGGATACTCGACAAGTGCGAGGATTTATTTGAAGGGGTATTCATGTGGCAAAGAACTGCTAGGCAAGAGGCACAAAGTATCCTCGGAACAATAGAGAAACTTGGGGTATCTTGTAATAACAAGATCAATGGGGATGATCGTATGAATGGCAAGTGTAAGTAGTTTTCCATACGGATTTATCGGTGGTCGGGAATAGCAAAAGTGATGGGCACAAGGTCTCGAGAGAACATCGAGAGTATCTTGAAATCTTCCGATTAGCGTATTTATCATCTGAAGTGAGGGCTCTCCGGAGAAAGTACTTGCGAGAACCTAAAGTTAGTTTTGTTTTTGCAAAATCGTTTAACCCGAATAGAAGAGAGTTCGAATCCCGAGTAAAGATCGAGGAGTAAAAGATCCTAATACCACCCAATGGCGACGTGGGCCCATGGGCCGCACAGCCATGTTAGTAAAAGTTTTGTAAAGTCTAGACTCGACTTCGGCCAAGGAGTTGGAAGGGGGATTCCTACAGGCAGTCGGCTCTGATACCAACTTGTGACGCCCTCGATTCAATCGTACACTAATCATGCACGCAAATGTGTACGATCAAGATCAAGGACTCACGGGAAGATATCACAACACAACTCTACAAATAAAATAAGTCATACAAGCATCATAATACAAGCCCGGGGCCTCGAGGGCTCGAATACAAGTGCTCGATCATAGACGAGTCACGGAAGCAACAATATCTGAGTACGCACATAAGTTAAACAAGTTTGCCTTAAGAAGGCTAGCACAAACCGGATACTGAGATCGAAGAGGAACAGGCCTCCCGCAGGATCCTCCTAAGCTACTCCTGGTCGCCGCCGCCGGGCTGCACGTAGTAATAGGCACCTCGAGTAGTAGTAGTCGCCATCGACGGTGGCGTCGCTCTGGGCTCCATCGTCTGTTGCAGCAATCGAGTAGAGGTAGGGGAAAAGGGGAACAAGGCAACCGTGAGTACTCATCCAAAGTACTGCAAGCAAGGAGCTACACTACATATGCATGGATATATGTGTAAAGGGCCATATTAGTGGACTGAATCTGCAGAATGCCGTAATAAGAGGGATAGCTAGTCTTAACGAAGACTACGCTCGACACCGCCTTGCAATGTAGAGGAGGGCAATCAAGTCCTCCAAGTAACATCACATAGCAATAATCCTACCCGCGATCCCTCCTCATATCCCCGAGAGAGTGACCACCGTTGTATCCGCACTTGGAAGGGTGTGTTTTATCAAGTATCCGGTTCTAGTTGTCATAAGCTCAAGGTACAACTCCAAGTCGTCCTGCATCAAGATCACGGCTATTCAATAGATTAACTTCCTGCAGGGTGCACCATCTTACCCAAAGACGCTTGATCCCATTTGGCGGACACACTTTCTGGGTCATGCCCGCCGCGGAAGATCAACACGCCGCAGCCCCACCTAGGCACAACAGAGAGGCCAACACGCCGGTCTAAACCTAAGCGCCGCAGGGTCTGCGCCCATCGCCTGAAAGCACACACACGCTATGTCGCGGCCGAAGCAGACCTAGCCTAACAGCGTTCAGTCCAATCCGCGCGCGCCTCCGTCGTCCGACGTCTGAAGTGCTTGGTGATACCACGACGCCGGATACCCATAACTACTCCCGCATAGATGGTTAGTGCGTATAAGCTCGTGGCCAACTCAGATCAAATACCAAGACCTCGTTAAGCGTGTTAAGTATCCGCGAACGCCGAACAGGCCAGCCCACCTCTCTCCTAGGCGGTCTCAACCTGCCTGCCGCTCCGCCTCAAGATCCACTCATGGGTGCTCCATCACCCGACCCGACTTTAGTCTCCACATGTATCATGTATAAGTATATAGTATATACCGTGATCAACTCCCGAGTGATCACGGCCCGATAGTATAGCACGCAGAGACGGACAAGAATGTAGGGCCACAGATGAATGTACTAGCATCCTATACTAAGCATATAGGATTGCGTAAGGTAACAAATGTATAACAAGGACAAAGCTATGCAGCGAAGATAGGTATATCTCGAAGCGAGAACATGCTACACTACTCTAATGCAAGCAGATAGAGAAGAGTAGGCGATATCCGTGATCAAGGGGGGCTTGCCTGGTTGCTCGGCAAGAGAGAGGGTCGTCAACACCGTAGTCGAATCGGGCAAAGCAGCAGCGTCGGTCTCGTAGTCTACCGGAGAGAAGAGGGGGAAGAAACAATGAATACCAAGTAAACAGATGCATATCGATGCATGACATGTCAAGAAGCGATGCTAGGCGTGCCCTAACGTGGTATGAGGTGGTACTCGTTATTAAGAAACATCCGGGAAAGTATTCCCGGTGTTTCGTGTTTTCGGGCAGAGGAGCCGGAGGGGGAAAGTTGCTGGTTCGATAGGTTAGGGGTGTGTGATGGACGAACGGACTGCGTATCCGGATTCGTCTCGTCGTTCTGAGCAACTTTCATGTAGAAAGTATTTTCATCCGAGTTGCGGATTAAAAGTTATGATTTTCTAAAGATTTAAATCATTTTCTGATTTTAATTATATATTTAATTTCAACCTTATTCAAAACAGTGTGTGATGACGTAGGCATGACATCAGAGTGATGTCAGCAGGTCAACTGGTCGGTTGACCAGTCAAAACTGACATGGGGGACCCACCTGTCATAGACATTGGGTTAAACAGAGTTTAAGCTAATCTAAAATTAGTTAGGAAATCTACTGGGCCCACATGTCAGTGTCTAATTAGGTTTTAGTTAATTAAATTAATTAATTAGTAGTTTATATATTTGTTTTATTTGTTTTATGACATGGGGCCCGCATGTCGCTGGCGATAGTGCCATTATCAAGGCATGTTGACTGGTCAACCCACTCAATCGGGCCCGTGGGGCCCGGCCGGCGGCGACTGGGGTGGCCCAGTGTGTGCCACTCAGCGCTGCTGGCGGCTTGACGCGGTGACAACCAGACGCGGAGGGCCTCGGCCTCGCCGAATTTGGCTCCGGCAGCCGCTTGGGGCCGGACCCGCGCTCGAGGAGCTACGACGGTGGCGCATCCTTGATAGTGGCGGCGAGGCTGGGTTGGCGAGCGGCGCCGAGCGGGGAGGCGAGGTTCGGCGGCGACGGAACCGGCGTTGGGGTGCGCGTTTTGGCGAACCAAGAAGCTAGGCGAGGTGTACGCGTTGCGGCGAAGCCAACAGACGCGAGCCCGTGACCAATTGGTCACCGTGGCCACGCCGGCGACGAGGGGGGGCGGAGGCGAGGTTCGGGCGAGCGTGGAGCGGTCGCTACAAACGAACAGAGGGGGCAGGGGAGGGCGCATCCGGCGCAGAGGCTCACCGAGGGAGCGTGGGGTCTGGGCAGAGAGCTCGGGGAGGACCGGTGGCGTAGATCGACGGCGATGGCCGCAGCGGCCGTAGTCGAAGAAGACGGACGATTCGGTCGAGGTGGGTGCTCCGAGCTTGAGTGGATCCGCGTAGGGGAAGCAGGGACCTGGCGGAGTGTAGGACTTGCTGGGGCGATTTAACGGACGACGATGGCCACAGCTATGGCGATCGACGGCGACGGGCGCCGGGCATCTCGAGCAGAGGTGAGGAAGGGGACGAGAGGGGGATTGCGGGCGCGCTAGGGTTTCGGGGGAGGGCGAGGGGGCAAGTGGGGTGGGGAGACGAGTGGAGCCCGTGGCTCTGCCCTTATCCTCATCGGCGGCGAGGTGGTCGGGGTCGACCCTGCCCCTGTAGCGACACGGAGCAGGGGAACAGGAAGGGAGGAGGCGAGGGGTGGGCGGGCGGGCTGGCAGGCCGGGCTGTGGGGGCTTGGCCCAGTTGGGCCAGTGGGGTTTTTCTTCTTTTCTTTTGTTTTTACTTTTTTATTATTTTACCTTTTCTGTTTTAGTTTTGTTTCCTATTATTTTAGTTTTATTAAAATACACACTTAGCATCTAATTTAGTATTTCAACTTAGTCCATAGTCACAAAAAGTCTAATCCTCAAATAAATTAGTTTGACATTTTATTAATTACAAAAGGTATTTAAACAATTGTTTTCACTATTGTTTTAATTGTTTTAGGGCCTTTATACATTTTATCAAAGTTTGGTTTCTCCACCATATTTACCTATGTATTATTTGGTTCACTCCGAACATTTAAATCTTAATATTTGAAAACTTTTATTGTTTGCTCGTTTTTGAATTTGAAATTCGAACTAGGTTCCGAACTAACGCGAGTTTATCCACAGTAACCGAGGTGACGTGGCATCATTAGTGGGGATTATTGTAGCTTAATTACCCGGGCGTCACATCGTCTCAACGGATTTAGACGATGCCCTATTTACCGTGAATGCAGTTGTCTCTAATGCATAACCCCAAAACGATAGTGGTAAATCGGTAAAAGACATCATAGATCGCACCATATCTAATAAAGTATGGTTACGACGTTCGTACACACCATTACGCTGTGGTGTTCCAGGTGGCATGAGTTGTGAAACTATTCTACATTGTTTTAAATGAAGTCCAAACTCGTAACTCAAATATTCGCCTCCGTGATCAGATCGTAGAAATTTTATTTTCTTGTTACGATGATTCTCCACTTCACTATGAAATTCTTTGAAATTTTCAAATGTTTCAGACTTGTGTTTCATTAAGTAGATATACTCATATTTTCTCAAATCATCTGTGAAGGTCAGAAAATAATGATACCCGCCGCGAGCCTCAACACTCATCAGACCGCATACATCGGTATATATTATTTCCAATAGTCATTAGCTCGCTCCATTGTTCCAGAGAACGGAGTTTTAGTCATCTTGCCCATGAGGCATGGTTCACAAGTATCAAATGATTCATAATCAAGTGATTCCAAAAGCCCATCTGCATGGAGTTTTTTCATATGATTTACACCAATATGACCTAAACGGCAGTGCCACAAATATTTTGCACTATCATTATCAACTTTGCATCTTTTGGTATCAATATTATGAATATGTGTATCACTATGATCGAGATCCAATAAACCATTTACATTGGGTGTATGACCATATAAGGTTTTTTTTCATGTAAACAGAACAATAATTATTCTCTGACTTAAATCAATAACCGTATCGCAATAAACATGATCCAATCATATTCATGCTCAACGCAAACACCAAATAACATTTATTTAGGTCCAACACTAATCCCGAAGGTAGAGGGAGTGTGCGATGGTGATCTTATCAACCTTGGAATCACTTTCAACACACATCGTCACCTAGCCCTTAACTTGTCTCTGTTCGTTTTGCAGCTCATGTTTTGAGTTACTAATCTTAGCAACTGAACCGGTATCAAATACCATGGGGTTACTATGAACACTAGTAAAGTACACATCAATAACATGTATATCAAATATACGTTTGTTCACTTTGCCATCCTTCTTATCCGAGTTTTCTGGGCAGTTCCTCTTCCAGTGATCATTTCCTTTGCAATAGAAGCACTCAGTTTCAGGTTTGGGTCTAGCTTTGGGCTTCTTCACGGGAGTGGCAACTTGCTTGCCATTCTTCTTGGAGTTTCCTCTCCTTCCCTTGCCCTTTTCTTAAAACTAGTGGTCTTGTTAACCATCAACACTTGATGCTCTTTCTTGATTTCTACCATCGCCGATTTCAACATCACGAAGAGCTCGGGAATTGTTTTCTTCATCCCTTGCATATTATAGTTCATCACGAAGTTCTAGTAGCTTGGTGATAGTGACTAAAGAACTCTGTCAATCACTATCTTATCTACAAGATTAACTCCCAGTTAATTCAAGCGATTTTAGTACCCAGACATTTTTGAGTACATGCTCACTGGCTGAGCTATTCTCCTACATCTTGTTGGCAAAGTACTTGTCAGAGGTCTCATACCTCTCGACATGGGCATGAGTCTGAAATACTAATTTCAACTCTTGGAACATCTCATATGCTTCATGGCGTTCAAAACGTTTTTGAAGTCCCGGTTCTAAGCCGTAAAGCATGGTGCACTAAACTATCAAGTAGTCATCATATCGAGCTAGCAAAATGTTCATAATGTCTGTATCTGCTCCTGCAATAGGTTTTTCACCTAGCGGTGCATCAAGGACATAATTATTATGTGCAGCAACGAGGATAATCCTCAAATCACGGACCCAGTCTGCACCATTGCTACTATCATCTTTCAACTTAGCTTTCTCTAGGAATATATCAAAAATATATAGGAGCTATATCGCGAGCTATTGATTTATAACATAGATATGGAAATACTATCAAGACTAAGTTCATGATAAATTAAATTAAGTTCAATTAATCATGTTACTTCAGAACTCCCACTTAGATTGACATCCCTCAAGTCATCTAAATGATACGTGATCCAAATCAACTAAACCATGTTCGATCATCACGTGAGATGGAGTAATCATCAATGGTGAAAATCTCTATGTTGATCATATCTACTATATGATTCACGTTCGACCTTTTGGTCTCCAGTGTTCCGAGGCCATGTCTGTACATGCTAGGCTCGTCAAGTTTAATCCGAGTATTCCACATGTGCAAAACTGTGTTGCACCCGTTGTATGTGAACGTAGAGCCTATCACACCCGATCATCACGTGGTGTCTCAGCACGACGAACTGTCGCAACGATGCATACTCAGGGAGAACACTTATACCTTGAAATTTTGTTAAAGGATCATCTTATAATGCTACCGCCGTACTAAGCAAAATAAGATGCATAAAAGATAAACATCACATGCAATCTAAATATGTGACATGATATGGCCATCATCATCTTGTGCCTTTGATCTCCATCTCCAAAGCACCATCATGATCTCCATCATCACCGGCTTAACACTTTGATCTCCATCGTAGCATCATGGTCATCTCGCCAACTATTGCTTCTACAACTATCGCTAATGCATAGTGATAAAGTAAAGCAATTACATGGTGTTTGCATTTCATACAATAAAGCGACAACCATAAGGCTCCTGCCAGTTGCCGATAACTTTTACAAAACATGATCATCTCATACAACAACGTACTCCCTCCGTCCGGAAATACTTGTCGAAGAAATGGGTAAAAATGGATGTATCTAGAACTAAAATATGTCTAGATACATCCATTTCTTCGACAAGTATTTTCGGACGTAGGGAGTATATCACATCATGTCTTTACCATTTCACATCACCACATGCCCTACAAAAACAAATTAGATGTCCTCTACTTTGTTGTTGCAATTTTTACGTGGCTGCTACGGGCTTCTAGCAAGAACCATTCTTACCTACGCATCAAAACCACAACGGTGATTTATCAAGTTTTCTGTTTTAACCCTCAACAAGGACCGACCACAGTCAAATTCGATTCAACTAAAGTTGGAGAAACAGACACCCGGCAGCCACCTTTATGCAAAACTAGTTGCATGTCTGTTGGTGGAACCGGTCTCATGAATGTGGTCATGTAAGGTTGGTCTGGACCGCTTCATCCAACAATACCGCCGAATCAAAATAAGACATTGTTGGTAAGCAGTATGACGATCACCGCCCACAACTCTTTGTGTTCTACTCGTGCATATCATCTACGCATAGACCTGGCTGAGATGCCACTGTTGGGAAACGTAGCATGCAATTTCAAAAAATATTCTACGCTCACGCAAGATCTATCTAGGAGATGCATAGCAGCGAGAGGGGGAGAGTGTGTCCATGTACCCTCGTAGACCGAAAGCGGAAGCGTTTGACTACGCGGTTGATGTAGTCGAACTTTTTCTAGATCCGACCGATCAAGCACCGAACGTACGGCACCTCTGAGTTCTGCACACATTCAGCTCGATGACGTCCCTCGTCCTCTTGATCCAGCAAAGGTGTCGAGGAAGAAGATGAGTTCCATCAGCACGACGGCATGGCGATAATGATGGTGAAGTGATCCGCGCAGGGCTTCGCCTAAGCACTACGAAGATATGACCGGAGGCGTAAACTGTGGAGGGGGGGGGGAGGGCGCCGCACACGGCTAACAATTGTTGGTGTGTGTTCTAGGCACCCCCTCCCCACGTATATATAGGTGGGATGGGGAGGGGCACAACCAAGGGGCGCCCCAAGTAGGAGGAATCCTACTTGGGGGCCTTTCAATTCGCCCCCCCCCCCACCATATTCGTCGGAGGGGGAAGGAAAGAGGAGGAGGAGGGAAGGAAGAGGGAGGCCGAATCCCTCTCCTTCCTTCTCTCTTCCCCTCTTTCCCTTTCCCTCAGGCGCGACCCATATGGAGGGCGCAGCAGCCCCTGCTGGCTGATGCGTTTCCCCTCTTGGCCCATTAGGCCATATCTTTGGCGGGGTACCCGGAACCCCTTCCGGTGACCCGATATGTACCCGGTACTCTCCAGAACACTTCCGGTGTCCGAATACTATCGTCCTATATATGAATCTTTACCTCTCGACCATTTAGAGACTCCTCGTCATGTCCGTGGTCACATCTGGGACTTTGAACAACATTCGGTCACCAAATCACATAACTCATATAATACAAAATCATCATTGAACGTTAAGCGTGCGGACCCTACGGGTTCGAGAACTATGTAGACATGACCGAGACACCTCTCCGGTCAATAACCAACAGCGGAACCTTGATGCTCATATTGGTTCCCACATATTCTACAAAGATCTTTTATCGTTCGTACCGTAATGACAACATACGTTATTCCCTTTGTCATCGGTATGTTACTTGCCCGAGATTTGATCGTTGGTATCTTCATGCCTAGTTCAATATCATTACCGGCAAGTCTCTTTACTCGTTCCGTAATATATCATCCCGCAACTAACTCATTAGTCACATTGATTGCAAGGCTTCTTGTGATGTGTATTACTGAGAGGACCCAGAGATACCTCTCCGATACTCGGAGTGACAAATCCTAATCTTGATCTATGCAAACCCAACAAACACCTTCGAAGATACCTGTAGAGCATCTTTATAATCACTCAGTTACGTTGTGACGTTTGATAGCACACAAGGTATTCCTCCGGTATTCGGGAGTTGTATAATCTCATAGTCAAAGGAATATGTATATGCCATGAAGAAAGCAATAGCAATAAAACTGAACGATCATGATGCTAAGCTAACGGATGGGCCTTGTCCATCACATCATTCTCCTAATGATGTGATCCCGTTCATCAAATGACAACACATGTCTATGGTTAGGAAACTTAACCATCTTTGATTAACGAGCTAGTCTAGTAGAGGCTTACTAGGGACACGGTGTTTTGTCTATGTATCCACACATGTATCAAGTTTCCGGTTAATACAATTCTAGCATGAATAATAAACATTTATCATGATATAAGGAAATATAAAATAACAACTTTATTATTGCCTCTAGGGCATATTTCCTTCTAGGAGCAAGTAATCCACAAGTCGGATGCAACACACAAGGCATATATATCAGGATGCATGGAACGGTGAAAATAACAAGTCGAAGCAAGATCTCTAATATGTGTGCAACCAAGTGGTCCAAGATGAGCAATAAGTCTCATGGGGAAAGCAACACAAGTAGTATGATCCATAATATCCATGCTCATGGTTTGGGGGTTCTAAAAAGTGAAGGACATCACCTTGAAAGCATGTCCTTGTGCGTCCTTCACAATGCCGAAACACAAGCAAGTGCAATGTAGAATCATCATGGTAGAAGTTGGTTCGCTCTCAAGAGTTCGGATCGTCAACTCACGTGACGTGGAAGTAGAGACGAAGTCCAAGTTTCCTACACATGCACACAACAAAACAAAGAACGTATGCGCATGGTAGATAAACACATCATCCATCATGATGGTTCTCTTCTCTTGCACATAACCATTAGGAGCACAAGTGCATGAATAATATGATGCAACAATGGCTATATTCATGGCACTAGGTATATGGTGCAAAGAGGTAAGACAAGCATTGCTTCACAAGAAATATGTCAAAATCTCCAAATATATGTGAGAATGCTATGGGGGCAAACTCATTATCAAGACTAAAGGCATTGTTGCACTCAATACATGTCAAATAATCTAGCATGAGAGAGGCAACACATGGAGATATATGACAAGAAGCAATAACAATCATGTGCAAAGCATGTAGATGGTTGTGATCAACCGCATGAAACGAGCAAGTATGAATCATCGGTGATGCAACAAGGCAAGCAATCATAGTAATCAAGTCGTGCAAACTAGTGGAGAGAAGATGCAACACACTAGAGGAAATCATGGCAATCATGTCATGTGTGCAAATAATAGGCATAGACAATGCACATGACATATCGCAAGCATGAACACAAAGCAAGATCATAGTATCATCATAGGGATGGGTCACAAATGGAACATTTTAATAACAAGCAATATCTCCACCAAGCTTGCAAATACACATACAAGTAGTACAATCAATCATCAGGCGGAATGCAAATTATGGGTCCCAAATGCATGACAAAGGCATATGAATGAGTATCACACAAAGTGAACATGGCAAGATGAGCATAGAATATGTAATGGACAATAACCCATAACCATGTGATGGCCATGTAGAAGAAATGCGCGAAGTCTTTGCGCAAAGGAAATGGTGTGAAAACCAATCCACGGGATCCCAAGTCATCGTTGCTCTCTAGAGCTCGTCTTGTCAACTCATGGGATTGTGAGGTTGACAAGTATTCATGGGTACCTACACAAAAGAGACACAAACCAAAGAAATTGTGTGCATGGTAAATGTACACTTCATCCATTATGATGTGTATGTGCACGTGTGAGTTAGCACAAGATAAGCATCGCTCAAAGAAATTGGAAGCATGGTATAAGAACATGTCATCCATCATGAAATAATAGTTGTTATGTATAACACGATGGGGACACAAATTGATCATGCAATTAAAAGCAAGTGTGTGGCATAACAATAGCATTTTTATTCATGGGATGCATATGGTGCTCACAATCATGGGATTCATGCAATGGATGGGAGTTATCAAAATCTCCTAAAATATATGAGGAAACTATGGGGGTCTCCTCGTGAGCAATATCATAAACAACATATGGAGAAAATGGACAACATCCAAAACAATGCATATCCGAAGCTAGGTGGTCATGGCATGGCATATGATTGAAATGATGCAAAGGGAGCATATCAATATCATCACAAGAGAAACAAATGCCAATAACCATAGGCTTGTCATCTATGCCATATGTGCAAATTGGGTTCATTTTAATGGCATATGCATAGTCACTATGAAGACATTGCAAATATGACATATGGTTGATCTCATGCATAGCATATGAAAAGTCAAGTGGAATGTCAAACATGATGTGACCGAGAGAATTATCACAAGAAATCCTATGTAACATGACTCCACATGAGAATCATCATACTCATTGTAAATGGGAAAGAAATCATCACATAGGAAGTCACACTAGCATGAAGCATGGAAATAGGTTGATCAACATCATGCAAGCAATCAATGTCAAGAATGTCCACTAGTGGGACTAGAGCATCACCTTCACCTATGTTACCTTTTTCATTCCACTCAAGTGGTGTAGGTGAGGTGTGAAAGACCAAATGGTGGTCATCATCATCAACTTGATGGAACCATGTGGGGTTGCATCAGATTCCACCATGGACATCGTCTTGTCCAAAGGAAGGACGAAGTCGTCGAGGATCGGGGCGTCATTATATATGGGACCTAGCACCAAATGAGAAGACACAATAGAGGTAGAGGTTAAGTCGTTAGAGTTCAAAATGTCCTCACATGACCTATCAACTATAACACTCTCTCTATGTGGTGGCTCACTCACTCCCTCAAAGTAGGTGCACTCAAAGTCACATATGGTGGAGTCACTCATCTCACTCAAGTGGTGGGGGTTGTGGCTCTCCTCACATGGGAATTGGGGCAACTCATCATATAAGAGAGTAGTGGTGAACTTTCTCTCACTCTCAATATGGTGGCACAAGTCACTCAAGTCATCATACGCCACCGTGGATGAAGGCCGAAGATGGCACATCATCACTCTCCTCCATGACCGAAGGGAAAATCCCATGCTCGATCATCTCGTCATCGTCGCTGTGGATGAAGGCCGAAGATGGCACATCATCACTCTCGCCTCCAAAGATGGAAGCATCATCCTTTCTCATCATCATGTCGCTCGCCTCCAAAGCTTGTTCCTTGATTGGCTCCGTAGTCGTAGTCGTCGCCGCACCATCTTGAAAAAGAGTCGAAGTAGACTCGGCATCATCAATGCCACAAAGAGGGATGGCGGTGAAGTCGAACTTGGGACCGTCGTCTTGGAGCTCGTCGGGCTTGGACATCGTGGTGGTACTAGCCTCATGCTCGCCGTCTTGGAGCTTGGTCTCCGAGAAGTGTGCTTGGGGTGGAGAAGCCTTAGCCTTCATGAGTTCTTGTTCCGCCTTGAGAGCACCAATGTACTTGTCGTCGAGGGACTTGTAGTTCTCGAGGAAGATAGTCTTGGAGATGTCATTGTGCAATCCCATCATGAAGTGGAACTTCATCGAAATGGGGTCGTCCACGCCAGCTCGTCGCAAGGCATTCTTCATCTCCTTGAAGTACGCGTCGATGGACTTGGATCCTTGGATGATTTTATTCAATTGGCGTAGAAGTTGTTCCGTGTAGGTGCGAGGCACGAACTCTCGCCGCATAGCTCTCTTCGTCTTGGGCCAACTCATGTCGTAGCTCTCCGAAGGTGTGTGAAGCCACCATGTCGACGTGTAGTTGTGGAAGTTTGTTGTGGCGCACTTCACTTGATCTTCGGGAGGAACTTGATATAGCTTGAGGTAGTCGTCCATCAGGCGCTCCCACTCGAGATACTCCTCGGGTTCTTGAGTCCCATAGAAAGGAATCTTGTGGTTGGTGTCGAGGTCGTAGTAGCTCGTGGAAGTCGCGGACTTGAGCTTGGTGAGCTTGTCTTGAGCATAGTCCTGGGGTGCTCGTTGGCCAAGATGTCGTTTGTCCATAGGCAAAGATGCCTTGAAGTCGCTTGGCGAGATGCCAAGGGAGATGGTGAAGTCGTTGAGCGGTTGTTGGTGTTGAGCTCTTGACCTTCACGTTTTTGTCAGTGATGGTGTCGATGCCGATGTGACCTTGCCGGAGATGGTAGCTCGGAAAGATGTGCACTTGATCATCTTCTCGAAGATGAGGAAGATATCTTGTAGGACTTGATGAGGGCCTTGATCTCTTCCATTTGAGCATCCATCTTGGCGTCGAAGTTGTTGTTCATGGCACCAAACTCGTCGTTGTTGTTGTAGACCGAAGGAGGTGTGCTTTGCCTATCCATCACAAGACTCGAGCAAATGTGAGTGGAAGAAAGGAAAGAACTATACCAAATGTACCTTATCCAATGTTGAAAATGGATCAATGATCACTCAATAGTGTAGCAAGGAAATAGAACAATTGGTACCGGATCTTGTCAAGTCTCACACCTACACAAGTAAGGCTTATGGAGTAGCTTGGTGAGGATAGTGGCACAAAAATTTGATGCAAAATGTTAGCAAGAGTCAATAATGTTGAAAGAGATACATAAATTCGCAAGTGAAACAAGTAGGCCAATAGAAATCAATGGCACACTGAAACACACACACACGGATAGATAGATGGGGTCGTGCAACCAAGCAACGAGCTCAAAATGTGGAATCCACGGAAAATGCTCTTGTTGCACAACTCGAGAGAGACGTTAGCACGATTGCTCAATAGGCAGATACGACACTTGTGCACAACCTATAAGAGATAAAAATGCAACGAATTTCTATCCCAAGTATGCTATGTATATATGATTCCCGGTGTCCCTCTCAAGATGATCCAAGATGATCGGATATGACAATCTTATATGCAATGCGGTACGATGCTATGGCTATTGCTTACAAACTTCTTTGCTCTTTCTCTTTTGCTTAAAAGCTTATTCTCTTTTTTTTTGATATGGCCACTATGCGAAATGCACAAACCAAGATAGCAATTGTGTATATACGGGAACAATCTTGTGATACAAGGGATGATATGATACCAATATGATATGGTATGTATGCAATGGAAGGTGTAGATCGATGATCACTAATGTGCACAAGTAACATTGCTGACAATACTCAATGGCTACTCTCGATAGGCAAGTGACGCAAAATGGGCTAGGGGTTAACAATACTATGGCAAGAAAAATGTACAATGATGGGATACCACGATACCAAGATGATATAGAGGTTACCGTTCTTGCGTACGGTTGGGGTGTCAAAATGGTGAAGGTGGTCGATGTCGAATGCTTGCCGAAGTTGAGCGGCGGTGTTGTCGATGTCGAACCGTTCCTAGTTAGCCGAAACACCCTAGGAAACGGAAAACCCGCAAACTCAAAATCTCCAAAGGCAAATGTCAAATGGTGGTAGCGGAAAAGTGGTGGTGGTTGCGGAAGTATTGGTGGAAACCCGGTCAAAATGGGTTAATGTGGCGGAAGGGTATGATGGGCTATACACGGTGTCGGAGTTGAAGGCACAGTCCCTAAGTAGCCGAAACACCTTAGGAGACACAACTCACAACACAAACAAAATTCGGTTAAGTTGGGGTGTCGGAAGTGTATGGTGGGCAAGCCTATGCGAAAGTTATGGTGGTGGTTGATGAAGAAGCAACCATCCCTAAGTAGCCCAAACACCTTAGGATGCTCGAATCACAACTCAAACAATCTCAAATACAATGGGGGACAAAAAAGGTTAGGTTGCGGAAGTTGGTGGTGGAATGCAGATGATGTGGTGAAAGCCCTAGGCAAAGATGCCAAAAGTTTCAAAATTTTGATGGATTCAAATGGTGATGGTAGTATTTTTATGTGATGGGGGATGTCAATAGCTTCAAAACGAGCTAAAGAGCATCAAAATCGGACTCTGGATGAATTAGTTATGGTCAAAACGGTGAAACACGGGAGGCTGAAATGCTGTATGGGACATCCGGGTCGGGGCGGAAATCCGGGCTGTTCAGACAGAATCACAGCAAATCTGCGCCCAGAGCGGATGTCCGGGGCCACGGGCCGGATGTCCGGGCTCCAAATCCGAGGATGAACTCGAGGAACTCGATTTTGGGGGTGGAAATTGATGATTTCGGGGGTTTGATGGATTTCGTGGATGGGAAGTGGGGAAACTTGGGGGAAAGATAGATCTACTCAAGGCACAACGAATCCATGGATCAAAATCAACAAAACATCATCAAACCAACAAATCATAAAAAAAATTGGGGGCTATTTTTTGTGGGGATTTTCAAATTTAGGACGAAATCAACAAAACTAGGGTAGAAAAACGATGGGGGAGGCTCTAAATTCGTGATCAACGTGGCTCATGATACCAAGATGATGTAGGTTGAACCCTATGGGCTGATCTTTCACGAAATGGAGGGGGTCCCGCAAGAACACGAAGAACACGAGGGGAACGAGAGGAAACACTGAACTCAACAAGAAACGATCGCACATGTGCTAGATCCATGAACACAAAGAGATACACAATCCAAATCCAACAAAGGGGGGATACAAGAGGTAACTAGTTCATCTCTGTGAGGAGTCCTTGAATCCGCGAGGGATCTTCCTGTGAGGGGTCTTGAATCCAAGTGTGGATCTTCTCCGTAGAGGCCGCGGTCTCTTGATCGAGAAGAACCACATAAATGAGCAAAGCTCTAACTCTAAATGAGCTATCACAATGCTGACCCTAACTAGGAGGAGGAGGGGGGGTCTATATATAGTGCTAGTCCATGAAGGGGTAAGTGAGAGGGGGATACATGGGCCTTGGGCCCTGTCCATGCGCGCAGGAAGGCGCTGGATGTCCGAGCTGGGGGCCGGATGTCTGGGCTCTCGTGAGACGCTGGATGTCCAGGGTGTTCGGCCAGATGACCGGGTTGGCTTCCGTAGCGTTCTGTGAAGGATGCTTGATTTTTGGGCTGGGGCCGGATGTCCGGCGGCTCGCGTCGGGCCGGATGTCCGGGGCTGCTACTGTAGTCACCTCCAGGGGCCGGATGTCCGGGGCCGTGGCCGGATGTCTGGGTCCTGGGAGTTGTCTCCGTCTTCTTCTGTCGTTGCTTCCATGCTTCCCTCGCGGATGGTGTAGTTGTTCCTTGGCGCTTGGACTCCTCCTCAACATCCGTGAAGCTCCGACAATACCTATGCATGCACACGGGAGGAGTGTCAAGTAGTATACCATCCTCGGAGGGGTCAAGTGAGCGCGTGTAAAGGATATGATTCACCTTTGTGTATGTGAACTAGATGTGGCACGTGTCACTTGCCAAACGGACTCTTGATATGCCGATGTCTGTAGGATGCTCCGCATCACTTCTCCTCCCTCGCCACCGCCCGAGGGCCCGACCTTCTTGGTCCTCCTGCTTAGACGCTCTAACACTGGCCATTGCCCGGGCCATACTGTGGCGCTGGAGTCGGGTGTCACGGTGGCGTGGCGGGCAGTTGCAGAGCACCGACGCTTCTGCTCCCCCGTGGCGGGCGGCCAGGTGGTGGGCGCGCCTTCGTCTCCAGGGACGGCGGTGTCGAGGCCAGGTCTGGGGCCAGGGTGCCAGGCGGCGCGGGCTGCAGGTTTCTGCCCCTGCCATGGCTGTGGCGAGTGGTGGTGTGATGCAACAGCCACTGGCTGGGATCCAGGGGCTATGACGGCTGGACAACGGCAGGCAGTGCAGATGGGCTCCTCAATGAGCTTCCTTGGCGGTTGGTGGCGGCCCTTCCGATTTTTCCTTGCCGGTGGACGGGTGTGTGTTGGTGGCCTCGCGTGGAGCTGCATCAGCTGTCGAGGTGGGGTGACATAGGGGGTGTCCGGTGGGGTGGCAGGCTGGGGGATGGGAGGCGCCGACGAGCTCGAGCCACTCGTCGCTGGCACAGGGGTGTGTCGGTCGTGGATGCGTCCGCTCCCCCTCCTCCCCCTTTCCCCGATTGTGTGTGCAGAAGCGACTCCGGCGTTGTTCACGGCGGGACGTATGCCGCGGTCTCATCGGTTGGGTGCGTCCATTGTCCCAAAGCCGGTCACTTCAGTCGGTCTTGGGGGTGTCTGGATGTAGGGCGGCGGCCCTAGCGGTGGGAGGCATGGCGTTCGTGGTGGAACTTGTGTCTCGGATGCGGGCAAGCAGCCATGGCCACGCGGGTGGGTGGTCGCTGGTGGTTGACGGAGTTAGGGTGCGTCGGAGGGGTCGAAATGCCGGGGTACATCACTTGCCCAATCATTGTATTGGCCGACGATGGCGGCGCCCGTGGACGCCTTATCCTTCATGGAGGCTTCGTCGCGGTGTTCCTACTCCTTCGTGATGCTCTGGGTGAAAACTCAATCTTCGGCATCCGATGGTAGCGGCTATTAGTGGTCGTTCCCTTCTAGGAGGCACCATCTCGGAGACGTCCTTGCTCCGTCGTTTTCTGTCTCACCTCTCCTCTGTGACGCCCAGATAATTAAGCTACAGTGAACCTCTGCTAATGATGTCACGTTACCTCAATTACTGTTGCAAATGTCGCGTTAGTCCGAGACCAGTTCGAATTCAAATTCAAATTCTAACAAACAATAAAAGTTTTCAAATATTAAAACTAAAATGTTCAGTGTGAGTGAAATAATGCACATGTAATTATGGTGTAGAAATCACACTTTTATAAAATGTTTGAATACAAGTGAACAAAACAGTAGCTAAAACAATTATTTGAATGCCTTTGGTATTTAGTAAAATGCTAAACTATTCTATTTCGGGCTAAAAGTTTTTGTGGAATTGGATTATATTGTAACACTAATTTAGGAAATTAGATTATAAAGTATATAACTAAAGTAAAAGAAAGAACTAAATAAAATAGTAAAATAAAATTAAAACATAAGATAAAAACTAAACAAAAGGTTAAATAAGAGGGAAAACCCCCCGTTGGGCCTTGGCCCAGTGGCTACTGCCAGCCAGGCCGGCCCAAATCCCCGGGGCTATACCCACTCCCCCCGACCTAAACCTAACCGCACTACCCCACTCCCCCCACATCACCCACTCCTCCCCCCCGATCTGGATCGAGATCGGGGGCTCGACGCCGACGTCGCCCAGTGCTGCCCCGCCTCATGCTGGTGCCCTGCCGCCACATCGACGCCGCCCCGTCCTCACCTCCTCACGGACCAGCGACCCAGGGCAACGGCGCCCCTCGCCGCACGCCCGACGCCGCGCCTCCCCGGATCCCGTCGCCGGAACCACGTCGCCATGCCGATCGTCACCGCCGCCTGGACCTCGCTGGAGCTGCCTCGCCGTCGTCCCCGTCCTCCTCCTCGACCCCCGCTGCCTTGTCCCTACGGCCCGCGGTGAGGCCCCCGGCTGTCCTCCTTCTTCCTGTCCCCATGTGCACACTTTTTCGCGCCCGGCCGCCGTCCCGCTCGCATAGCCGCAGCCCCCTCGCCTAGCACGAGCCGCTTAGCCCCTGACCTTTCCCCCTCATGGCCTCGGCGTCCGTGCGACACGCCTGCGCTGTCGCATCTCGACGCCGGGCGCGCTGGGCTGCTCGTCGGAGGTCGCAGTCCGTGCCGCGCCTCCAG
Source organism: Aegilops longissima (assembly GCA_021605205.1). Classification (NCBI taxonomy): domain Eukaryota; kingdom Viridiplantae; phylum Streptophyta; class Magnoliopsida; order Poales; family Poaceae; genus Aegilops; species Aegilops longissima. The sequence goes on from CM038681.1 coordinate 237,958,823, forward strand.
CCATCGCGCGCCTCCCCGGCATGCCCGCGCTCGCGTGAGCACGCGCTCGCCCCTGTCTCTGTCTCATGCACGACCTACTCGCTCCTCTGCTCCGCGCCGCGCAGTCCACTCCTTGCCATGCATCGCGCGCTACTGCGCCGCGCTCGTCACCGCCCCATGCCCGGTGACCGCTCGGGCTCCCTCCGCCCACTGCCTTCGCCGCCTGCCGCACCGCCTCCCGCCTCGCTCGTGGCCGCCCTGACCTCACCCCGTTGGCCGCGCCTCACCTCGCTGCCCGCTTGGCCGGCTGCGGCTGCCGTGTTGCGTGGCAGCAGCCACCACGCCGGGTTCGGTGACCCGACGCCCATCGCTTCGCCGGGTGCCTGGGCCGGGTCTGGCGCGCCGAGAACCGCGCCCAAAGCCCACAAGCCCCCTGTACCTATGACAAAAGGGGCCTAGCCCCTAGAACGTTTTTATAAAAAAATTAATTAAAAATAAATAAATAATAATTAATTAGTTAATTAATTAATTAACTTAATTAATCTAGTTAAATTAAACTTAATTAATCATGTTTAATTAAAACCTAATTAACATGTTAGTCTATGATAGGTGGGTCCCACTAGACCCACATGTCAGGTTTGACTCTAGTCAACCACACTATCGACTGCTGATGTCACACCTATGTCATGATGACGTCATCACACACTATTCTGGATAATGTTAGAATTAAATAGATAAATAAATTCAGAAAATAATTAAAACTTTAGAAAAACATAGAAACTAAACCGTAGCTCAGATGAAAATGTTTTCTACATGAAAGTTGCTCAGAACGACGGACGAATCCGAATACACAGCCCGTTCTTCCGCCACACATCCCTAGCATAGCAAATCGCAACTTTCCCCCTCAGGTTCATTTGTCCGAAAACGCAAAACACCAGGAATACTTTCCTGGATGTTTCCCCCCCTTCGCCGGTATCACCTGCTACCGCGTTAGGGCACACCTAGCAACGCTCATTGTCATGTCATGCATCGTCATGCATAAGTTTGCATTATATTTACTGTTTCTTCCCCCTCTTCTCTCGCTAGACACCGAGACCGACGCCGCTGCTACCCAGTACGACTATGGTGTTGACGGCCCCTCCTTCTCGGCTGAGCTTCCAGGCAAGCCCCCCCCCCCCCTCGATCACCAGATATCGCCTATTCCGTATCTCTACTGCTTGCATTAGAGTAGTGCAGCATGTTACTGCTTTCGGTTAATCCTATACGGCTGCATAGCCTGTCATTGTTGCTACAGTTGTTACCCTTACCTGCAATCCTAAATGCTTAGTACAGGATGCTAGTAGTCCATCAGTGGCCCTACACTCTTGTTGGTCTGCCATGTTATAATACTGGGCCATGATCACTTCGGGGGGTGATCACGGGCATATGCTATATACTTTATACTATTACATTACTTATGATACTGTTCGGAGATGGGGGCTAAAGGGGCAGGTGGCTCCAGCCAGGTAGTGGTGGGCCTGGGTTCCCGACGGCCCTGACTGTTACTTTGTGGCGGAGCGACAGGGCAGGTTGAGACCACCTAGGAGAGAGGTGGGACTGGCCCTGGCCGGCACTCGCGGATACTTCAATTAGCACGCTTATCGAGATCTTGGTATTTGATTTGAGTCGGGTCGTTGACCTTATACGCACTAACCGCCACGTGGGACAAGATATGGGCAACCGGCGCCGTGGTATCAGCCGAAGCCTTTGTGATGTCAGCGACTGAGCAGCGCGCGCCGCATTGGACCGTAAGCCCGCGCTTGTATTAATGGGGCTAGGTCTGCTTCCGGCCGTGTTCGCAACGTGCAGGTGTGCAATGGGCGATGGGCCTAGACCCCTGCGCACATAGGATTTAGACCGACGTGCTGACCTCTCTGTTCAGCCTAGGTAGGGCTGCGACATGTTGATCTTCCGAGGCCGGGCATGACCCAGGAAAGTGTGTCCGGCCAAATGGATCGAGCGTGTTGGGTAATGTGGTGCACCCCTGCAGGGAAGTTTATTTATTCGAATAGTCGTGTCCACGGTAACAGGCGACCTGGAGTTGTACCTTGACCTTATGACAACTAGAACCGGATACTTAATTAAACACACCCTTCCAAGTGCCAGATATAACCCGGTGACTGCTCTCTAACAGGGCAACAAGGAGAGGATCGCCGGGTAGGATTACGCTATGCGATGCTACTTGGTGAGCTTACCATCTACTCTCTTCTACATGCTGCAAGATGGAGGCTGCCAGAAGCGTAGTCTTCGACAGACTAGCTATCCCCTCTTATTCGGCATTCTCGCAGCTTCACCCACCAATATTGCCCCTTTACACGATATCCCTCGCATATGTAGTGTAGATCCTTGCTTGCAGTACTTTGGATGAGTACTCACGGTTGCTTTTCTCCTCTTTTCCCCTTTCCTTTCTTCTCGGTTGTCGCAACCAGATGTTTGGAGCCAGGAGCGACGCCACCGTCGGCGGCGATTTAATCCTACTACACGGAGGTGCCTACTACTACGTGTAGGCGGATTTACCACTGTGAGTAGTTTAGGGGGATCTCAAGCAGGAGGCATGCGCCTCTTTCGATCTGTATCCCAATTTGTGCTAGTCATCTTATGGCAACTTGTTTAACTTATGTTTGTACTCAAATATTGTTGCTTCCGCTGACTCTTCTATGATCGAGCACTTGTATTCGAGCCCTTGAGGCCCCTGGCTTGTATTATGATGCTTGTATGACTTATTTTATTTTTAGAGTTGTGTTGTGATATCTTCCCATGAGTCCTTGATCTTGATCGTACACGTTTGCTGTATGATTAGTGTACGATTGAATCGGAGGCGTCACAAGTTGGTATTAGAGTCGACTGCGTGTAGGAATCCCCTTCCACACTCCTTGGCCGAAGTCGAGTCTAGTCATTGCAAAACTTTTACTAACATGGTTGTGCGGCTTACGGGCCCACGTCGCCATTGGGTGGTAGTAGGATCTTTTATTCCTCGACCTATACTCTGGGACTCTGTCATCTCTTCTATTCAGGTTAAACGATTTTACTAACTCTGACTCTAGGTTCTCGATAATACTTTCTCCCGGAGAGCCCTTCATCCGATGATCGCCATCGCACTGAAGATTCGGAAGATACTCTCCAGTGTTCACTCGAGACCTTGTTCCCGTTGCTTTTGCAATTCCCTACAACCGTTATCCCTAAGGAGAACTACGAGCACCTGTTGTCTTACTTTCTTTCCCAGTTGCTCTTGTTATTACAAGATGCATCGAATTATTTCTCCAACTTTTTGAGAATCCTTGAGCTTATTGCGTTGCGGTTCTTTGCCACATAAATACCCCCTACGGATAATTCTCACACTTATCGAGTATCTGTTCTTCCCTCGTTGTTCATGTTATTCACAAGATACATTGAGATGTTGTCTAATCTTTTGGTAATTCTCTGCCCGCGATTGCTCTGCAATTGTGTGCTTGTAATTTGGTCGCGTTCCTTAAGACCAGCAATATTCATTTAGCATCCTTTGTCACTATCATTTTTAGTCCATTGATTCAATAAGTTGTGGATGCTCACAATCCTCAATCAGGTCTTATGATTCATCCTTCTGGCTAAGACGTCATTTTGAACTGGAGCTGGATCTCGACCAATCAAATTGCCATCGATTGTACCCCTAAGCCTACTCAACTTATCCATCCTTGATCAGAGTGTTAGATTCTGATCCCTTGATTTGAAGTTCATAATTCCTTTGCATTAGAGTGTTGAATTAGTTGTTTCTATAATCTAATCTCCTTGCATTCCCTCTTCCTCTGGTTGAGTACCGATGCTCACATCAGATCCCTTGAGGACCACCAGATCCCTTGTTGGATTTTATCCAACAGCGTCATTCATACTTAATCACTTTGGAAGTTCTTTCTCTATGATGTAATGCCATTGGTAAATCCTATCCTCTGATTTGCCAACCATGCTCTACTTTTAAGCTGGTGATATTTACTATTAAAGCTTGTGGTGTGTGTTTCCACGATACCCCGATGGGTTGAACATATGCCTTTGTTAATATGTGTGAACTCAAAAGTTTTCACGAGTCATACTCTTCTCGTATTTTGCCAGATAATTCAACACTACAACTTCTTCGAAAAAGAGAAGTGAATGAAAGGTTATGCATTGGAGAAGTAGGAGTCGACCTTGAACTTTGTGTTCATGCCCATGGACACGATGTAGATCCTATCATAGAAGCTTCTTGTAATAATAACTATTTCCTTGATATGATATCGTCTGGTATCTGTGTATTGATCCTTTGCAATCGTGGTTCCGACAACATTTTCTCCTTGATTCCATTTCTCAGACAAGTTAAAGCACTTGTGTTTTGTTGATCGATACATCTCCATAACCTCTATTTTGATCTTCCTCAAGTATTACCCTCTGGTATCTCGAGAACTGTGTTGCTTCCTGCGAGTCTTCATCTAGTATTGCTTCTCACCAATTTCAGATTCCCCGAGGTTCCGAGTTATTAGTCACTCGAGAACACCGATAAGTGAATCGATTCCGCACTCCGATTCAATAACTCTTAAGTAATTTATGTTGCTTATGAGTTTAGTAATCCTTCAAGTCATTCCTAGCCTTATTGGCTATATCATTATCGTGCAAACTTTTAACTCTGCCACCTGGTCCTTCCCGGAGCACAATTTTCGATGATGAGCTAAGCTTACGTTGATTTTCCTCATCATATCATTTCGCCTTGGACAACAATCTTGATTTCGAGTTTGTGTCGTATATGTGGTTCCAATAATCTTTCACTGCATCAGTCATGTTGCTTGATGCGGTCGTTATTTGATTGCTTCTTCGTGGAGCCTCTCGACAAAATTTGTCGTGATCATCATCAATATTTTGACTCCTGTGACGCCCGGATAATTAAGCTACAGTAATTCCCTGTTAACATGCCACATCATCATGATTACTGTTATTAAACTCGTGATGTTTCAAACCCATTCTTTATTCAAAATTCAAAATCAAGTCGAACTCAAAAGCTTTCAAATGTCTAAAATAAAATGTTCATCATGTGGCAAATTTTCATTTGTTAATACTCGTGGTGGACCAACAATTTTGCAAAATGGTTTAATGCACTAATCTAAATTAAACAGAAATAAAGTTTAAATAAAATAAAATGAAAAGACCCCCCCACGCTGGACCAACGGGCCAAGCTAGCCAACCAACCGGGCCAGCTAGCCAACTGGTCGGCCCAGTCGGCCAGTCTACCCCGACCGGGCCACCTCGCTCCCACCTTAACCCCCCAACTTCCCAACCGAACCCTAGCCCGATCCCCACTTCCTGTGCACTCCCCCACTCCCACGATCCCCTTCTAGATCGGGGCTCGACCGCGTCACCCTGCCCCTCGCGCCCGTGGACGCCCGGCGCCCGGTGTCCGCCTCGCCGGAACCGCAACTCCGACCCCTCCTGTTTGCCAGCACCGCCCGTCTCCGCCTTCGACCCCGCTGCGTCCCGAACCCAACGCCTCCGACGCCGTCGCCATTGGCACCGCCCCGACATCGCCGCCACCCGACGTCGGCGCCCTCGACAACGCCTCCCGTCCCCGCCACCACGCCAGCGCACCTCGCCGAGGCTGCCTCGCTGTCCCCGTCGTCCTCCCTGTTGCTGGATCTGGAAGGGCCCCCGAGGGCATCACCCGCCGCCTCGTCACCGGAACCGCAACTCCGGCCCCTCCCCGAGCATGCCTTTGCACATCTACAGGGCCGGTGAGCCCTCCCCGCCTGTTTCCCCTCGAACCCTCCTCTGCTCGCCGTCGTGTTCACGTGACCGCGTCCAGTCACCACGCTCCTCATGTCCCGGGCCGTGCTTCGCCGACGCCTTCTATGGCCACGACCAGCGCCTCGCCTCCTGCAGCCAGCGGCCCACTCTGTTGTGCCAGCGCCTGCCGCGCCTCGTCCGCGCCAGCTGGCGGCCTCGCCCGCGCCCACCACAGCCGCCCGGCCGATCCTGCTCCTGCCGACCAGCCTCGCCCCCGCGTGCTGGGCGCTTGGGTGCGCCCGCACCCGATAACAACCGCCCCGCTAGGCCCTTGTGCCACTGCCATGTGGGGCCCATGCCCCTTTTAATTAAAAAATGAATAAAGATAATAATTAAATTAATTAATAGGTTAATTAATTGACTTAGACCTAATTAGTCTAATTAACTTATTAGTTAGTTAAAACAGCCAATGACAGGGGGCCCACCCTGCTGACCGATCAAACATTGATGGTCAATTGACTCATCAGCCCACACATCACCATTTGGGTACACTTTTGTGTACCTTTGTCTTTGAGCGCCTAGCATTTTAGCATTTAGTTTTCGTATTAAAAATTAATTTCAGAATATTAATAAATCCTTGAAACTTAATAGAAATTAAACAGTAGCTCGGATGAAAAAGTTTATACATGAAAGTTGCTCAGAATGGCGAGACGAATCTGAATACGCGGTTCGTTCGTCCGCCACACGTCCCTAGCATAGCAAACATGGAACTTTTCCCCTCCGTTTCATCTGTCCGAAAATGCTAAACCTGGGGAAACATTCCCGGATGTTATCCCCCTTCCCCGGTAACGTGTAGCACCGCGTTAGAACACGTCTAGCTCTACCTGTTGTCCTGTTATGCTCTTGCTTGCTATGTATTTAGTGTTTCTCCCCCCTCTTCTCTCCGGTAGACCCCGAGACCGCTGCTGATGCCCCTGTGATCGACTACGTCACCGACGACCCTCCTTCTTGTCTGAGCAACCAGGCAAGCCCCCCCTTTGATCATCCCGATATCGCCCATTCTATACTCTCATGCTTGCATTAGATTTTGCTACTGTTATTGTTTGCTCCTATTCTGATGCATCGCCTGCTTTTGTACCTGCTGTTGTACCTTACCTGCTTATCCTAAACTGCTTAGTATAGGTTGGTTAGTGATCCATCAGTGACCCCCACTTGTCCTTTTTGCCCCTGCTTCATCATCAATGACTCGAGCTACATGATCGACGACCAGAGCCCGACACCGCACATCACATCACGCCCCTTTAGTTGTTCGACTCTACAGAGCTACTATCAAGTGCCGGGGGTGATCCCTCATAACGCACTCCTGATGATAATTCGGTAGTGTAGCTATTCGGTCGTGGTCATCGAGGGTGATTTCCTCCTTCACCATTCCCGATACGGCTCTGTCGTGCAACCCCTCAAGTGTGAACCTCGAGGGTGGTTCCTCTTACATTCACCTTGATGATTACATTGAGTGGAATCCTCCGAGGGTGATTCCTTGGGTTTTCCCCTTGATGTTTGGACACACGGTTACCTTGACATTACTTGAGACCTTTGGGAAAGTCGGGCGGGCCCGAAGAGCACCCGCAAGATGGTTACGAGGCACGGCCGGGAAGTCTGGCAGCCCTCGAGTGGGCTAGGCTTGCCCTTGCCGTATTTCCTCGAGACGGGGCGACGGGGTCACATTATCGTGAGTCTCTGCTCGTCTCCGCGAGCTAATAATACACTATGGTTTGGGTATTTGTTCTGAATTGGCCTTTTGCCTTTTCGCACCAACCACCACGCGAGAATAGTTATGGGCCTCGGCGTCGTGGTATCAGCCGAAGCTTTGTCAGACGTCCAGTTCAGCAGTGCAGCACGGTCGGGTCATGCTGGCCATCCGAGGCGGTGCTGGTATTCACCCTGTGCGCAACGATCCGGAGTGCAACGGGCGATGGGCCCAGACCTCGGAGTGCTTAGGATGTAGATCGGCGGGGACCTCTCTGCTGAGCCTAGGTCGGGCTGCGACGTGTTGATCTTCCGAGGCCGGGCATTGACTCCAGAAAGGTGTGTCCGGCCAGAGTGATCGAGCGTGTTGGAAAACATGGTGCACCCCTGCAGGGAAGATCTTTATTCGAATACCGTGTCCACGATAATGGACGTTCAGACTTATATCTCGATCTAATACAACTAGAAATGGATACTTGGATATGTGGCTCCGGGATTGCTTTCTCGCAGGGAGTCGAGGAAGGATCTCTGGGCATTAATACTACAACATGTTTGTTAAATATAAACTGCTATTCTTTACTCTTCTACATGTTGCAAGATGCTTGGAGCTGCGTGAAGATGCTAGTCTTCGATAGGCTAGGCCTTCCCCCTCTATTCTGGCATTCTGCAGCTTCACCACGATCTGACCCTTCCATTTGATACCAATGCATACTTAGTGTAGATCTGATGCTTGCGAGTACTTTGGATGAGTACTCACGGTTGCTTTGCTACCCCCTTTTCCCCCTTCCTTCTTCTTTCCGGTTGATGCAACCAGATGGTGGATCCCTGGAGCCAGATGCCACCACCGACGGATACTACTACATGGAGGCCACCGAAGACCAGGAGTAGTTAGGAGGTCCCAGGCAGGAGGCCTTGCCTCTTCGATCGTTGTTGTTTTTGTGCTTGCCTTCTTAAGACATCCTTGTCTAACTTATGTCTGTACTCAGATATTGTTGCTTCCGCTGACTCTTGTGCTTTCGAGCTTCTGTATTCGAGCCCTCGAGGCCCCTGGCTTGTAATATGAAGCTTGTATTATTTTATTTGTGTCTAGAGTTGTGTTGTGATATCTTCCTGTGAGTCCCTGATCTTGATCGTACACATTTGCGTGTATGATTAGTGTACGGTCGAATCGGGGGCGTCACAAGTTGGTATCAGAGCCGACTGCCTGTAGGATCCCCCTTTCCAACTCCTTGGCCGAAGTTGAGTCTAGTCTTTGAAAAACGGTTTTACTAACATGGCTGTGTGACTTACGGGCCCACGTCGCTATTGGGTGGTATTAGGATATTTTATTCCTCGTCTATACTCCGGGGATCTGATCTCTCTTCTATTCGGGTTAAATGGTTTTGCTAACTATAACTCTAGGTTCTCGTAAATACTTCCCCCGGAGAGCCCCTTCATTCCAGATGATGGCCCGCTTCACTAGAAGATTCTGAAGATACTCTCCGATGCTTTCCCCGAGACCCTTGTACCCTTAGCCGATGGGATCCCTACCACCGATAAATCCTTATGAGTAACTACCTCCAATTGTCGTTCATACCTTCATCCCCAGTTGCTCTTATTATTACAAGATGCCCCGAATTACTCTCTGTTGTCCTGAGAATCCGTTGAGCCTACTACCTTGCAGTTCTTTGCCACATAAATATCCCCTACGGATAATTACTCGCGCTTGTCGAGTATCCGTTCATCCACAGTTGTTCATGTGATTCATAAGATACTTTGGAATACCATCCGATCTTCTGATAATCCTCTCCAACTATTGCTCTGCTAATATTTATCTGCTTGCATTATGGTTACTTCCATATGTCTAGCAATACTCATTAGCATCCTTTGTCATCGTTATTTCGAGCATTTGATTCGATTCATTTGTGAATGCTCATGATCATCAGTCCTATTTAGAATTCTTCCCATCGGCTCAGATGTCACCCCCGGACATGAGCTAGTGTTCGACAAATCAAGCCTTGATTGATTATTGATCTATGTCTATTCAACTTACTTGTCTTTGATCAGAGCATCTACTTCTGACCCACCGTTTTGGAAATCATGATTCCTATGCATTTGAGCTTTGAATTAGTCAGTTGTTTCTATAACCCGATCTCCTTGCCTTTTCTTCTTCTTCTGGTTGAGTATCGATACTCACATCAGATCCCTTGTGAACCACCAGATCCTTTGTGGGGTTCTATCCGACAACGTCCTTCATATATAGTAACCTTGTGAGCCTTTCCTCGGATACATATGTTGGAAATATGCCCTAGAGGCAATAATAAAAGCATTATTATTATATTTCCTTGTTCATGATAATTGTCTTTTATTCATGCTATAACTGTATTATCCGGAAATCGTAATACACGTGTGAATACATAGACTACAATACGTCCTAGTAAGCCTCTAGTTGACTAGCTCGTTGGTCAACAGATAGTCATGGTTTCGACTATGGGCATCGGATGTCATTGACAACGGGATCACGTCATTAGGAGAATGGCGTGATGGACAAGACAATCCTAAGCATAGCACAAGATCGTGTAGTTCGTTTTGCTAGAGCTTTTCCAATGTCAAGTATCTCTTCCTTAGACCATGTGATCGTGCAATTCCGGATACCGTAGGAGTGCTTTGGGTGTATCAAGCGTCACAACATAACTGGTGACTATAAAGGTGCACTACGGTATCTCCGAAAGTGACCATTGGGTTGACACGGATCGAGGCGGGATTTGTCACTCCGTATTACGGAGAGGTATCACTGGGCCCACTTTCGGTAATGCATCATCATAATGAGCTCAAAGTGATCAAGTGTCCGTCACGGGATCATGCATTGCGATGCGAGTAAAGTGACTTGCGATAACGAGACTAAGCGAGGTATTGGGATACCGACGATCGGGTCTCGGGCAAGTAACATACCGTCGACAAAGGGAATAGAATACGGGGTTGTTTGAACCCTTGACATCGTGGTTCATCCGATGACAACATCGAGGAGCATGTGGGAGCCAACATTGGTATCCAGATCCGCTGTTGGTTATTGACTTGAGGTAGTCTCGGTCATGTCGCATGTCTCCCGAACCCGTAGGGTCTACACACTTAAGGTTCGGTGGCGCTTAGGGTTAATAGGAAGACAAGTATGTGATTACGAATGTTGTTGAGTCCGGATGAGATCCCTGACGTCACGAGGAGTTCGGTATGGTCCGGAGGTAAAGATTTATATATGGAAAGTGGTTAAGCGGACTCGGAAAGTTTGAGGGTATACTGGTAATGTACCGGGCCACAGGGAGAGTTCGGAGGTCCACGGAGGGGCCACCCCTCGGGGGCCACATGGGCTAAGTGGGAGAGGAGCCAGCCCCTGGTGGGCTGGGCGCCTCCCACCTAGGCCCATGCGGCTAGGGTTTGGGAGGGAAACCTAAAGGGGCGCCCCAGCTTGGGGGCAAGCCACCTCCCTCCTCCCCTTGGGCCGCCGCCCCATCTAGGGTTTCCCTAGATGGCGGCCCCCTTGCCCTCTCCTCCTATAAATAGAGGGGTGGGGGAGGGCTGGACACACAATTGAAGGCGCAGCCCTCCCTCCCAACACCTCTCTTTCTCCACGCGAGCTTGGCGAAGCCTGCTGGGGGAGAACTGCCGTACCAACCGCACCACGCCGTCGTGCTGCCATTGGAGTTGTCTTCCTCAACCTCTCCTTCATCCTTGCTGGATCAAGGCGGAGGAGACGCCATCGTCCCGTCGTGTGTTGAACACGGAGGTGCTGTCCTTTCAGCACTTTGGTCATCGGTGATCGGAATCACGTTGGGAACGTCTTCATCATCACCACTCCCTCGAACGCTTCCGTACTCGATCTACAAGTGGTATGTAGATGCAAACTCTCTCGTAACTCGTTGCTTAGATGAACTCATAGATAGATCTTGGTGAAACCGTAGGAAAATTTTAATTTTCTGCAACGTTCCCCAACAAAGTGGCATCATGAGCTAGGTCTATCGTAGTTCTCTTTGCACGAGTAGAACACAATTTTGTTGTGGGCGTGGATCTTGTCAATTTACTTGCCGTTACTAGTCGTTTCTTGCTTCCGCGGTATTGTGGGATGAAGCGGCCCGGACCAACCTTACGTACTCTTCGTGAGACCGGTTCCACCGACTAACATGCACTAGTTGCATAAGGTGGCTGGCGGGTGTCTGTCTCTCCTACTTTAGTTGGAGCGGATTCGATGAACAGGGTCCTTATGAAGGGTAAATAGAAGTTGACAAGATCACGTTGTGGTTATTCGTAGGTAAGAAAACGTTCTTGCTAGAACCCAATTGCAGCCACGTAAAAGATGCAACAACAATTAGAGGACGTCTAACTTGTTTTTGCAGCAATTGTCATGTGACGGATATGGCCAAGTTGTGATGAATGATGATATATTGTGATGTATGAGATCATGTTCTTGTAATAGGAATCACGACTTGCATGTCGATGAGTATGACAACCGGCAGGAGCCATAGGAGTTGTCTTTATTTTGTATGACCTGCGTGTCATTGAAGAACGCCATGTAACTTACTTTACTTTATTGCTAAACGCGTTAGCCATAGAAGTAGAAGTAGTCGTTGGCGTGACAACTTCATGAAGACACGATGATGGAGATCATGATGATGGAGATCATGGTGTCATGCGGTGACAGGATGATCATGGAGCCCCGAAGATGAAGATCAAGGAGCTATATGATATTGGCCATATCATGTCACTACTTTATAATTGCATGTGATGTTTATTATGATTATGCATCTTGTTTACTTAGAACGACGGTAGTAAATAAGATGATCCCTTAGAACAATTTCAAGAAGTGTTCTCCCCTAACTGTGCACCGTTGCTACAGTTCGTCGCTTCTAAGCACCACGTGTTAATCGGGTGTGATGGATTCTTACGTTCACATACAACGGGTGTAAGAAAGATTTACACACGCAGAAACACTTAGGGTTAACTTGACGAGCCTAGCATGTACAGACATGGCCTCGGAACACGGAGACCGAAAGGTCGAACACGAGTCGTATGGAAGATACGATCAACATGAGAATGTTCACCGACGCAGACTAGTCCGTCTCACGTGTTGATCGGACACGGCCTAGTCGACTCGGATCGTGTAACACTTAGATGACTAGAGGGATGTCTAATCTAAGTGGGAGTTCATTAATAATTTGATTAGATGAACTTTATTATCATGAACAATAGTCTAAAATCTTTTACATGATATGTCTTGTAGATCAAATGGCCAACGCTCATGTCAACTTAAACTTCAACGCTGCCCTAGAAAACCAAGCTGAAAGATGACGGCAAGAACTATACGGACTGGGTCCGAACCCGAGATCATCCTCATAGCTGCCAGAAACAATACGTCCTAGAAGGACCGCTAGGTGACGCTCCGTCCCGAAGAACCAAGACATTATGAATGCTTGGCAGTCTCGTCTTGATGATTACTCCCTCGTTCGGTGCGGCATGCTTTACAGCTTAGAACCGGGCTCCAAAAGCGTTTTGAGCATCACGGAGCATATGAGATGTTCAAGAGCTGAAACTGGTTTTCAAGCTCACGCCGGGTCGAGAGATATGACATCTCCGACAAGTTCTATAGTTGTAAGATGGAGGAAAACAGTTACATCGGTGAACACATTACGAAGATGTCCGGTTGCACAACCGTATGACCCAGTGAATATTAACCTCCACGATGAGGCGGTCATTGACAGAATCCTCCATCGCTCCCACCAAGCTACAAGAGCTTTGTGATGAACTACAACATGCGGGGGATGGTAAAGACCATTCTGAAGTGTTCTCTATGCTTGAAGTCACCGAGGTTGAAATCAAGAAAGAACATCAAGTGTTGATGGTCAATAAGACCACTAAGTTCAAGAAGGGCAAGGGTAAGAAGAACTTCAAGAAGGACGGCAAGGAGATTGCCGCGCCCGGTAAGCAAGTTGCCGGGAAGAAGTCAAAGAATGGACCCAAACCCAAGACTGAGTGCTTTTATTGCAAGGGGAGGGGTCACTGGAAGCGGAACTGCCCCAAGTACTTAGCGGATAAGAAGGCCGGCAACACCAAAGGTATATTTGATATACATGTAATTGATGTGTACCTTACCATGTCGTAGTAACTCCCGGTATTTGATACCGTGCCGTTGCTCATATTTGTAACTCACAGCAGGAGCTGCGGAATAAGCGGAGATCGGCGAAGGGCGAGGTGACGATGCGGCGTCGGGAATGGTTCCAGAGTCGATGTGATCGCCGTCGGCACGCTACCTCTTCATTTACCCACGGGATTAGTTATGAACCTTAATAATTGTTATTTGGTGCCAAGTTTGAGCATGAATATTGTATCTGGATCTCGTTTAATGCGAGATGGCTACTCATTTAAATCCGAGAATAATGGTTGTTCTATTTATATGAGAGATATGTTTTATGGTCATGCTCCGATGGTCAATGGTTTATTCTTAATGAATCTCGAACGTAATGTTACACATGTTCATAGTGTGAATACCAAAAGATGTAAAGTTGATAACGATAGTCCCACATACTTGTGGCACTTTGCCGCCTTAGTCACATTGGTGTCAAGCGCATGAAGAAGCTCCATGCTGATGGACTTTTGGAGTCTCTTGATTATGAATCATTTGACACATGCGAACCATGCCTCATGGGCAAGATGACCAAGACTCCATTCTCTGGAACAATGGAGCGAGCAACCAACTTGTTGGAAATCATACATACCGATGTGTGCGGTCCAATGGCGTTGAGGCTCATGGAGGATATCGTTATGTTCTCACTCTCACGATGACTTGAGTAGATATGGGTATGTCTACTTGATGAAACACAAGTCTGAGACCTTTGAAAAGTTCAAGAAATTTCAGAATGAAGTAGAGAATCAACGTGACCGAAAGATAAAATTCTTACGATCGGATCGTGGAGGAGAATATTTAAGTCACGAATTTGGTACACACTTAAGAAAATGTGGAATCGTTCACAACTAACGCCACCGAACACCTCAACAGAACGGTGTGTCCGAACGTCGTGTCGCACTCTATTGGATATGGTGCGATCTATGATGTCTCTTACCGATTTACGCTATCATTTTGGGGATACGCTCTAGAGACAGCTACATTCACTTTAAATAGGGCACCGTCTAAATCCGTTGAGACGACACCGTATGAATTATGGTTTGGGAAGAAACCTAAGATGTCGTTTCTAAAAGTTTGGGGATGCGATGCTTATGTCAAGAAACTTCAACCTGAAAAGCTCGAACCCAAGTCGGAAAATGCGTCTTCATAGGATACCCTAAGGAAACCTTTGGGTATACCTTCTACCTTAGATCCGAAGGCAAGATCTTTGTTGCCAGAACGGAACCTTTCGAAAAAGAGTTTCTCTCGAAAGGAGTAAGTGGGAGGAAAGTAGAACTCGATGAAGTACTACCTCTTGAACAGGATAGTAGTGCAGCTCGGAAAATGTTCTGTGATGCCTACACCAACGAAGAGGAAATTCATTATGATGATCAAGGTACTTGGATCAAGTTGCTCTTGAACCGTGGGTCCACTAGGACACGTTCCGCACTGCAGTGGTACGGCAACCCTGTCACGGAAATCATGTTGTTAGACAACGGTGAACCTTGAACTATGAAGAAGCGATGGCGGGCCCAGATTCCAACAAATGGCTAGAAGCCGTGAAGTCCGAGATAGAATCCATGTATAAAAACAAAGTGTGGACTTTGACCGACTTGCCCGATGATCGGCGAGCGATAGAAAACAAATGGATCTTTAAGAAGAAGACGGACGCGATGGTAATGTCACCATCTATAAAGCTCGACTTGTCGCTAAGGGTTATCGGCAAGTTCAAGGGATTGACTACGATGAGACTTTCTCTCCGTGGCGAAGCTTAAGTCCGTCCGAATCATGTTAGCAATTGCCGATACTATGATTATGAGATATGGCAGATGGACGTCAAAACAGCGTTCCTTAACGGCTATCTTAAGGAAGAGCTGTATATGATACAGCCGGAAGGTTTTGTCGATCCTAAGAATGTCGACAAAGTATGCAAGCTCCAGCGATCCATTTATGGGCTGGTGCAAGCATCTCGAGTTGGAACATTCGCTTTGATGAGATGATCAAAGCGTTTGGGTTTATGCAGACTTATGGAGAAGCCTGCGTTTACAAGAAAGTGAGTGGGAGCTCAGAGCATTTCTCATATTATATGTAGATGACATACTTGATGGGAAATGATATAGAATTCTTGGACAGCATTAAGGCCTACTTGAATAAGTGTTTTTCAATGAAGGACCTTGGAGAAGCTGCTTATATATTAGGCATCAAGATCTATAGAGATAGATCGAGGCGCCTCATAGGTCTTTCACAAAGCACATACCTTGATAAGATTTTGAAGAAGTTCAAAATGGATCAGTCCAAGAAAGGGTTCTTGCTCAGATTGCAAGGTGTGAGATTGAGCTCAGCTCAATGCCCGACCATGGCAAAAGATAAAGAAGAGATGAGTGTCATCCCTATGCCTCAGCCATAGGATCTATTATGTATGCCATGCTGTGTACCTGACCTGATGTAAACCTTGCCGTAAGTTTGGTAGGAAGGTACCAAAGTAATCCCGCAAGGAACACCGGACAGCGGTCAAGAATATCCTGAAGTACCGAAAAGGACAAAGGACATGTTTCGTTTATGGAGGTGACGAAGAGCTCGTCAGTAACAGGTTACGTCGGCGCTAGCTTCGACACAGATCTGATGACTCTAAGTCACAAACCGGATACGTGTATATGTTGAATGGTGGAGCGATGGTGGTGCAGTACCGCAAGCGAGCGTCGTGGCGGGATCTACATGTGAAGCGGAGTACATGGCAGCCTCGGAGGCAGCGCATGAAGCAATTTGGGTGAAGGAGTTCATCACCGACCTAGGAGTCATACCCAATGCGTCGGGGCCGATCAAACTCTTCTCGACAACACCGAGCTATTGCACTTGCCAAGGAGCCCAGGTTTCACAAGAAGACCAGCACATCAGCGTCGCTTCAACTCCATCCGTGAAAATGTTCGGATGGAGACATAGAAATTTGTAAAGTGCATACGGATCTGAATGTCGCAGATCCGCTTGACTAAACCTCTTCATGGGCAAAACATGATCAACACCGAACTCTATGGGTGTTCGATTCATCACAATGTAAACTAGATTATTGACTCTAGTGCAAGTGGGAGACTGTTGGAAATATGCCCTAGAGGCAATAATAAAAGCATTATTATTATATTTCCTTGTTCATGATAATTTTCTTTTGTTCATGCTATAAGCAGTATTATCCGGAAATCGTAATACACGTGTGAATACATAGACTACAATACGTCCCTAGTAAGCCTCTAGTTGACTAGCTCGTTGGTCAACAGATAGTCATGGTTTCGACTATGGACATCGGATGTCATTGACAACGGGATCACGTCATTAGGAGAATGACGTGATGGACAAGACCCAATCCTAAGCATAGCACAAGATCGTGTAGTTCGTTTTGCTAGAGCTTTTCCAATGTCAAGTATCTCTTCCTTAGACCATGAGATCGTGCAATTCCGGATACCGTAGGAGTGCTTTGGGTGTATCAAACGTCACAACGCGTATCGGGTGACTATAAAGGTGCACTACAGGTATCTCCGAAAGTGACCATTGGGTTGACACGGATCGAGGCGGGATTTGTCACTCCGTATTACGGAGAGGTATCACCGGGCCCACTTTCGGTAATGCATCATCATAATGAGCTCAAAGTGATCAAGTGTCCGTCACGGATCATGCATTGCGGTACGAGTAAAGTGACTTGCGATAACGAGACTAAACGAGGTATTGGGATACCGACGATCGGGTCTCGGGCAAGTAACATACCGTCGACAAAGGGAATAGAATACGGGTTGTTTGAACCCTTGACATCGTGGTTCATCCGATGACAACATCGAGGAGCATGTAGGAGCCAACATGGGTATCCAGATCCCGCTGTTTGTTATTGACTTGAGGTAGTCTCGGTCATGTTCGATGTCTCCCGAACCGTGGGGTCTACACACTTAAGGTTCGGTGGCGCTTAGGGTTAATAGGAAGACAAGTATGTGATTACCGAATGTTGTTAGGAGTCCGGATGAGATCCCGGACGTCACGAGGAGTTCCGGAATGGTCCGAGGTAAAGATTTATATATGGAAAGTGGTTAAACGGACTCGGAAAGTTTGAGGGTATACTGGTAATGTACCGGGCCACCGGAGAGTTCCGAGGTCCACCGGAGGGGCCACCCCTCCTGGGGCCACATGGGCTAAGTGGGAGGGAGCCAGCCCCTGGTGGGCTGGGCGCCCCCCACCTAGGCCCATGCGGCTAGGGTTTGGGAGGGGAAACCTAAAGGGGCGCCTCAGCTTGGGGGCAAGCCACCCTCCCTCCTCCCTTGGGCCGCCGCCCCATCTAGGGTTTCCCTAGATGGCCGGCCCCCTTGCCCTCTCCTCCTATAAATAGAGGGTGGGGGAGGGCTGGACACACAATTGAAGGCGCAGCCCCCCTCCCAACACCTCTCTTTCTCCACGCGAGCTTGGCGAAGCCTGCGGAGAACTGCCAGACCAACCGCACCACGCCGTCGTGCTGCCATTGGAGTTGTCTTCCTCAACCTCTCCTTCATCCTTGCTGGATCAAGACGGAGGAGACGCCATCGTCCCGTACGTGTGTTGAACACGGAGGTGTTGTCCTTTCAGCACTTTGGTCATCGGTGATCGGAATCACGTTGGGAACGTCTTCATCATCACCACTCCCTCGAACGCTTCCGTACTCGATCTACAAGTGGTATGTAGATGCAAACTCTCTCTCGTAACTCGTTGCTTAGATGAACTCATAGATAGATCTTGGTGAAACCGTAGGAAAATTTTAATTTTCTGCAACGTTCCCCAACAACATAATGCCTTTGGTAAATTGTATCCCCCGCTCTTGCCACCCATACTCTGCTTTCGGGCTTTATTTACTCATGAAGTTTGCGTTATATGTTCCTAAGATGCCCCGATGGGTTGAATCTATGTCTTCCCTAATTCCGTGTGAACTCAAAAGTTATACTCTGCTGGCTTTTTGCCAGGTAAATTTTCAACGCTACAACTTCTTCGAATGCGAGAAGTGAATGGAAGGTTGTGCACTGGAGAAGTGGGAGCTGACCTTGAACTTTATGTTCATGCCCATGGACACAATGTAGATCCTACCATGGAAGCTCCTTGTAATAATAATCCCCTTGTGATGAGTTCATATTGTATCTATGCTTGGTCCTTGGCAACCATGGTTCCGACCATGACTGTTATCCTTCGATTGCATTTATCGGACAAGTTAAAGTACTTATCTTCTTCGGATCTTTTCTCCTGCCCAACCTATATCATGTTCTACCATCGAGTATTACCCTCTAGTATCTTGAGAATATCACGGAGCTACATAACATTTCATGAGTTCTTCATGAACTATTAATTCTCGTTGATTCCAAGTTTCTACGGGTTCTGAGATGTTAGACACTCGAGAATGCCGATAACTGATTCGATGTCTACACTTTCCTTTCCATTGTTTTGTTTAAAATTTCTTGTATAACATATATGTGCAGTGATAATTCGCTGCTTATGTAATTGCCTCGATGTACAACTCTGTCGGTAAGAACTTGTTACTATTGTTGATGACATTCCGGTAGCCACCGATGGACTAGAACTATGCCTATTGGTCCGCCTCGTCTTAACGAGCAGGAAAATGGTTCTCTTTGTCCCTCGCCCTTGGTACCAACGTTGTTGCCAACATAACCGACATGCTATCCTTTGACCTTCCTTGCTATCATGACCGTACAAAATGTTAGCATCCTTTTCTACTTTTAACCCACATGGTGGGCCCATAACCCACAGTTCCACTGGATCGAAACCTGACTCTCTTGTACATCCTTGTTTTTCAAAATTGTTCCTCGCACTTGACTTCGTATGTAAATTACGAACCACATTCCTAGTGATCTGTTCTGGTATCAGACGCAATACTTATTCTCATTGTTCTGAACCCCTTTTCACCCTCTGTTTCAGGCAATGAACGATTGCCTATCCGGTTGAAGCTTCTTATTGCACCTCCTTACCTTGCTCTCGATGACTTTCCTTATTTTCAACTCGAGAGATGCCTCTATGCCATGTTCATTGAGATACCCCCCTAGGTACCTATCTTGTGTTGAGCTTCGTCCTTCCCGAGTCTTTCCCCCTTACTCCCCCCCTTAAATCTCGGGACGAGATTTCTTGTAGTGGAGGAGAATTGTGACGCCCGGATAATTAAGCTACAGTAATTCCATGTTAATGATGCCACATCATCATGATTACCGTTATTAAACTCGTGATGTTTCAAAACCATTCTTTATTCAAAATTCAAAATCAAGTCGAACTCAAAAGCTTTCAAATGTCTAAAATAAAATGTTCATCATGTGGCAATTTTTCATTTGTTAATAATCGTGGTGGACCAACAATTTTGCAAAATGGTTTAATGCACTAATCTAAATTAAACAGAAATAAAGTTTAAAAAATGAAAAGACCCCCCCCCCCACGCTGGACCAACGGGCCAAGCTAGCCAACCAACCGGGCCAGCTAGCCAAACTGGCCGGCCCAGTCGGCCAGTCCACCCCAACCGGCCCACCTCGCTCCCACCTTAACCCCCCCCACTCCCCAACCGAACCCTAGCCCGATCCCCACTCCCCACGCACTCCCCCCCCCCACACACACTCCCACGATCCCCTTCTGGATCGGGGCTCGACCGCGTCACACTGCCCTGGCGCCCGTGGACGCCCGGCGCCCGGTGTCCGCCTCGCCGGAACCGCAACTCTGGCCCCTCCTGTTTGCCAGCACCGCCCGTCTCCGCCTTCGACCCCGCTGCGTCCCGAACCCAACGCCCCCGACGCCGTCGCCGTTGGCACCGCCCCGACGTCGCCGCCACCCGACGCCGGCGCCCTCGACAACGCCTCCCGTCCCCGCCACCACGCCAGCGCACCTCGCCAAGGCCGCCTCGCTATCCTCGTCGTCCTCGCTGTTGCTGGATCTGGAAGGGCCCCGACGGCATCACCCGCCGCCCGTCGCCGGAACCGCAACTCCGGCCCCTCCTTGAGCATGCCTTTGCACATCTACAGGGCCGGTGAGCCCTCCCCGCCTGTTTCCCCTCGAACCCTCCTCTGCTCGCCGTCGTGTTCACGTGACCGCGTCCGGTCACCGCGCTCCTCATGTCCCGGGCCGTGCTTCGCCGGCGCCTTCTATGGCCGCGACCCGCGCCTCGCCTCCGTGCAGCCCCGCGCCGCGCTGTTTGTGCCGCCAGCCTGCCACTGCGCCTCGTCCGCGCTCGAGCTGAGCGGCCTCGCCGCCCCACCACAGCCGCCCACTGATCTTTGCTCGGCCGACTGCCTCACCCAGCGTCTTTGGGCGCTTGGGTGGGCCCGCACCCGATAACAACCGCCCCGCTAGGCCCTTGTGCCACTGCCATATGGGGCCCATGCCCCTTTTAATTAAAAAAATGAATAAAGATAATAATTAATTAATTAATTAATAGGTTAATTAATTGACTTAAACCTAATTAGTCTAATTAACTTATTAGTTAGTTAAAACAGCCAATGACAGGGGGCCCACTCTCGCTGACCATCAAACATTGACCGTCAACTGACCCCTGCCCACTGGCAACCATCGGGTACACTTTTGTGTACACTGTCTTTGGAGCGCCTAGCATTTTAGCATTTAGTTTTCGTATTAAAAATTAATTTCAGAATATTAATAAATCTTTGAAACTTAATAGAAATTAAACCGTAGCTCGGATGAAAAAGTTTATACATGAAAGTTGCTCAGAATGGCGAGACGAATCCGAATACGCGGTTCGTCCGTCCGCCACACGTCCCTAGCATAGCAAACATGGAACTTTTCCCCTCCGTTTCATCTGTCCGAAAATGCTAAACCTGGGGAAACATTCCCGGATGTTATCCCCCTTCCCCGGTAACGTGTAGCACTGCGATAGAACACGTCTAGCTCTGCCTGTTGTCCTGTTATGCTCTTGCTTGCTATGTATTTACTGTTTCTCCGGTAGACCCCGAGACCGCTGCTGATGCCCCTGTGATCGACTACGTCACCGACGACCCTCCTTCTTGTCTGAGCAACCAGGCAAGCCCCCCCCTTTGATCATCCCGATATCGCCCATTCTATACTCTCATGCTTGCATTAGATTTTGCTACTGTTATTGTTTGCTCCTATTCTGATGCATATCCTGCTTTTGTACCTGCTGTTGTACCTTACCTGCTTATCCTAAACTGCTTAGTATAGGTTGGTTAGTGATCCATCAGTGACCCCCACTTGTCCTTTTTGCCCCTGCTTCATCATCAACGACTCGAGCTACATGATCGACGACCAGAGCCCGACACCGCACATCACATCACGCCCCTTTAGTTGTTCGACTCTGCAGAGCTACTATCAAGTGCCGGGGGTGATCCCTCGTAACGCACTCCTGATGATAATTCTGTAGTGTAGCTATTCGGTCGTGTTCATCGAGGGTGATTTCCTCCTTCACCATTCCCGATACGGCTCTGTCGTGCAACCCCTCAAGTGTGAACCTCGAGGGTGGTTCCTCTTATGTTCACCTTGATGATTACATCGAGTGGAATCCTCCGAGGGTGATTCCTTGGGTTTTCCCCTTGATGTTTGGACACACGGTTACCTTGACATTACTTGAGACCTTTGGGAAAGTCAGACGGGCCCGAAGAGCACCCGCAAGATGGTTACGAGGCACGGCCGGGAAGTCTGGCAGCCCTCGAGTGGGCTAGGCTTGCCCTTGCCGTATTTCCCCGAGACGGGGCGACGGGGTCACATTATCGTGAGTCTCTGCTCGTATCCGCGAGCTAATAATACACTATGGTTTGGATATTTGTTTTGAATTGGCCTTTGGCCTTTTCGTACCAACCACCACGCGGGAATAGTTATGGGCCTCGGCGTCGTGGTATCAGCCGAAGCTTTGTCAGACGTCCAGTTCAGCAGTGCGGCACGGTTGGATCGTGCTGGCTATCTGAGGCGGTGCTGGTATTCACCTGCAAGAACGATCCGGAGTGCAACAGGCGATGGGCCCGACTCGAGTGCTTAGGATGTAGACCGGCGGGACCTCTCTGCGAGCCTAGGTCGGGCTGCGACGTGTTGATCTTCCGAGGCGGGCATTGACTCGTAAAGCTGTGTCCGCCGAGTGATCGGCGTGTTGGAAAACATGGTGCACCCTGCAGGAAGATCTTTATTCAATACCGTGTCCACGGTAATGGACGTTCAGACTTATATCTTGATCTAATACAACTAGAAATGGATACTTGGATATGTGGCTCCGAGATTGCTTTCTCGCAGGGAGTCGAGGAAGGATCTCTGGGCATTAATACTACAACATGTTTGTTAAATATAAACCGTTATTCTTTACTCTTCTACATGCCGCAAGATGCTTGGAGCTGCGTGAAGATGCTAGTCTTTAATAGGCTAGGCCTCCCCTCTATTACGGCATTCTCGCAGCTCACCCACGATCTGCCCTTCCATTTGATACCAATGCATACTTAGTGTAGATCGATGCTTGCAGTACTTTGGATGAGTACTCACGGTTGCTTTGCTACCCCTTTTCCCCTTCCTTCTTCTTTCCGGTTGATGCAACCAGGATGGTGGATCCACGGGCGCCGATGCCACCGCCGATGGATACTACTACATGGAGGCCACCAAGACCGTGGAGTAGTTAGGAGGTCCTGGCAGGAGGCCTTGCCTCTTCGATCGTTGTTATTTTTGTGCTTGCCTTCTTAAGGCATCCTTGTCTAACTTATGTCTGTACTCAGATATTGTTGCTTTCGCTGACTCTTGTGCTTTCGAGCTTCTGTATTCGAGCCCTCGAGGCCCCTGGCTTGTACTATGAAGCTTGTATTATTTTATTTATGTCTAGAGTTGTGTTGTGATATCTTCCCGTGAGTCCCTGATCTTGATCATACACATTTGCGTGTATGATTAGTGTACGGTCGAATCGGGGGCGTCACAACTCCTTCCGGGTTATGAATTGAATTCTTGATGATAAGTGCCATCCTCATCCCTTGGTAATTTGAGTTACCATCGACAACATCCTTACCTTCCTTTCATCACAAACGTGTTCATGTTATGGATGCAACTTGCTATCCAGCTTGAATTATGTTCCACCTTGGAGTGTTACCATCTTTTATGTCAAGAATGTTGATAGAATTTCACCACCTCTTAATAAATTCTTGATATAGTAATACTTACCACCGTCTCCATTCATCTCTTGGTCCCCGTGTTGTTTCCAATCGGAATACCGATGATTGAACTGTTAGGTGTAAAATTAAAAACTTCTAGCAACCCTATTGCTTGTAAGTTAATGAATGATAGTTTCATTCTTTGTGTATTGGTTATTGAATCACCATCTAAACATTGATCATGCTACCTAAGCCCATATTATGGGTGCACCGTTCAACCAATGTTTAATTGTGTGTGTTTTCCTCGAGCATGAATCATTATACCATTTGATTTGACAAATGTTATCTCCTTGTTCACATAATTGTGGAAATCCATCTTTTGTTAATCTCGATGAATTGTCGCTGAGTCCATCAGCCACCCCCTCGCCCTCTCCTTGGTTTAATGATGAACTCTTGTTTCGGAACTCGCTTTCATAGTTCATTTCCCCGAGAATCTTACAATGGCATCTCGTCAAATTGCGTTGCACCTTTTCTTCTTAGGCATCCCCGTGTCTGAGGTATCTTGACACCAATCAGATCCGAATCTCGGTCAGATATGATGGTTGGAACATATTTTCAAGAGTTATAACATTGATCCTCTTATGGCCTGGTAAGGTGATGTCATGCCTAGCATACCTGGCCGGAGGACCTATTGTTATAGTTTCCTTTTGGCAAGGTTAGTCATTCTTCCGTGAAGAAATTGTAAGACTTATTCTATAAGTTGTTGCTGATGGATCCTTTTTGTTTCCAAAGTCTGATCTTCACCTGTTGACCATGTCAATGCTATCTCGAAGCATGTCTACGGTACTCCGATTTTCAACAGGAACATTTGAAGCCTAATGTTAAATGTTTCCTGCTCAATTATCCAATGGGTAATGTCATGAAGTTTCTCTCCCCTTACCTAAAGGGTTTTCTACAATATATATTGTCACAGATATCATGCTCTGCTTGTCCTTGGGAAGGTTATACCCCTGAAATATGTGTTTAAACATATTATCCTTTCCGTGGCTGTGTAATCTGGAAATCACATTTCCCTTTCCATTGTTTTGTTTAAAATTTCTTGTGCACTATATGATCTAAGCAGAAATAATTTCCTGCTTATGTAAACACCTCGGTGTACAATTCTGTCAGCAAGACCCTGTTACTATTGTTGGTGACATTCCGGTAGCCACCGATGGACGAGAACTTTGCCTATTGGTCTGCCTCGTTTGACGAGCAGGAAAATGGTTCTCTTCGTCCCTCGCCCTTGGTACCGACGTTGTTGCCGACATAACCGACAGGCTATTCCCTGCCATGCCTTGCTATCATAACCGTGCAAGATGTCAGCGCCTTTCCTACTTTAAACCCACATGGTGGGCCCATAACCCACAGTTCCACAGGATCGAAACCTGACTCTCCTGTACAACCTATTGTCAAAGTTATTCCTCGCGCTTGACTTCGTATGTAATTCACGAGCCACCTGCCTAGTGATCTATTATGGTATCAGACGCAATACTTATTCCCATTGCCCTGAACCCCTTTCACACTTCGTTTTAGGCAACGAACGATTTCCTATGCGCTTGAAACTTCTATTTTGCACCTTCTTACTTTGCTCTCGATATTTTCTTAAGTTTCAATTCGAGAGTTACTATCCACCACCCTCCCTGATGTTCTCTACCAGACACGTGACCTTGTAGAGGTCAGTTCTTCTGAAGATACCCCTCATCATTTTTCATAAGTACTATGAGACTCTCGAAGAAAGGATGAAGACTTCATCATGATGACTGAAGCATAGGAATAAAGACATCATTGTAATGGATCGACCTCTTCGAGAAGAGCAACCAAGACCAAGAAGAATTGTTAGAATTTTAGAACCTATTCTCCCCCTTACTCCCCCTCTTAAATCTCGGGACGAGATTTCTTGTAGTGGAGGAGAATTGTGACGCCCGGATAATTAAGCTACAATGAACCTCTGCTAATGATGTCACGTTACCTCAATTACTGTTGCAAATCTCGCGTTAGTCCGAGACCGGTTCGAATTCAAATCCAAATTCTAACAAACAATAAAACTTTTCAAATATTAAAACTAAAATGTTCAGTGTGAGTGAAATAATACACATGTGGTTATGGTGTAGAAATCACACTTTTATAAAATGTTTGAATACTCACAAGTGAACAAAACAGTAGCTAAAACAATTATTTGAATGCCTTTGGTATTTAGTAAAATGCTAAACTATTCTATTTCGGGCTAAAAGTTTTTGTGGCGTTGGATTATATTGTACCACTAATTTAGGAAATTAGATTATAAAGTATAAAACTAAAGTAAAAGAAATACTAAAATAAAATAGTAAAAGAAAATTAAAACATAAGATAAAAACTAAACAAAATGTTAAATAAAAGGAAAAAAACCCATTGGGCCTTGGCCCAATCTCTCGCCACCAGGCCGCCCAAAACCCCGCTATACCCACTTCCGACCTAAACCTAACCGCACTACCCCACTCCCCACATCGCCCACTTCGATCCGAGATCGGGGGCTCAACACCGACGCCGCCCGATGCTGCCCCGCCTCACGCCGGCGCCCCGCCGCCACACCGACACCGCCCCATCCTCACCTCCTCCCCGACCAGCGACCCAGGGCAACGGCGCCCCTCGCCGCACGCCCGACGCCGCGCCTCCCCGGATTTCGTCGTCGGAACCACGTCACCACGCCGATCGTCGCCGCCGCCTGGACCTCGCCGGAGTTGCCTCGCCGTCGTCCATGTCCTCCTCCTCGACCCCCGCTGCCTTGTCCCTACGGCCCGCGGTGAGGCCCCGGGCCTCTCCTCCTTCTTCCCCGTACCCATGTGCACACCGGATGCTCGCGCGCCCGGCCGCCGTCCCGCTTGCATAGCCGCAGCCCCATCGCCTAGCACAAGCCGCTCAGCCCCTGACCTTTCCCCCGCATGGCCTCTGCGTCCGTGCGACACGCCCGCGCGCCTGTCGCGTCCCCAATGCCTGGCCGCGCCTGGCTGCTCGTGGAGGCCGCAGTACGTGTCGCGCCTCCAGCCATCGCGCGCCTCCCCTGCATGCCCGCGCTCGCGTGAGCACGCGCCCGCCCCTGTCTCTGTCTCATGCGTGACCCACTCGCTCCTCTGCTTCGCGTCGTGCAGTCCACTACCTGCCACGCATCGCACGCTACTGCGCCGCGCTCGTCACCGCCCCATGCCCGGCGACCACTCGGGCTCCCTCCGCCCACTGCCTTCGCCGCCTACCGCACCGCCTCCCGCCTCGCAAGTGGCCGCCCTGACCTCACCCCCGTTGGCCATCGCCCCCTCACCTTGCTGCCCCGCTCCGGCCGGCTGCGGCCGCCGGCAGCCAGCTCGCGCCCGGGTTCGGCGACCTGATGCCCACAACCCCGCTCGGGTGCCCAGCCGGGTCCTGGCGCCCGAGAACCGCGCCCAAAGCCCGCAAGCCCCCTGTACCTATGACAAAAGGGGCCAAGCCCCTCGAACGTTTTTATAAAAAAAATTAAAAATAAATAAATAATAATTAATTAGTTAATTAATTAATTAACTTAATTAATCTATTTAAATTAAACTTAATTAATCATGTTTAATTAAAACCTAATTAACATGTTAGTCTATGACAGGTGAGTCCCACTGGACCCACATGTCAGGTTTGACTCCAGTCAACCACACTATTGACTGCTGATGTCACACCTATGTCATGATGACGTCATCACACACTATTCTGGATAATGTTAGAATTAAATAGATAAATAAATTCAGAAAATAATTAAAACTTTAGAAAAACATAGAAACTAAACCGTAGCTCAGATGAAAATGTTTTCTACATGAAAGTTGCTCAGAACGACGAGACGAATCCGAATACACAGCCCTTCGTCTGCCAGACATCCCTAGCATAGCAAACTCGCAACTTTCCCCCTCCGGTTCATCTGTCCGGAAATGCAAAACACCGGGAATACTTTCCCGGATGTTTCCCCCCCCCCTTCGCCGGTATCACCTACTACCGCGTTAGGGCACACCTAGCAACGCTCATTGTCATGTCATGCATCGGCATGCATATGTTTGCATTATATTTATTGTTTCTTCCCCCTCTTCTCTCGCTAGACACCAAGACCGACGCCGCTGCTACCCAGTACGACTACGGTGTTGACGACCCTCCTTCTCGGTGAGCTTCGGCAAGCCCCCTCCCCTTGATCACCAGATATCGCCTATTCCTTCTCTTTACTTCTTGCATTAGAGTAGTGTAGCATGTTACCGCTTTCGGTTAATCCTATACTTCTGCATAGCCTTGTCATTGTTGCTACTGATTGTTACCCTTACCGCAATCCTAAATGCTCAAGATAGGATGCTAGTATTCCATCGCTGGCCCTACACTCTTGTCCATCTGCCATGCTATAGATCTTGGGCGTGATCACTTCGGGAGGTGATCACGGGCATATACTATATACTTTATCTTGTTACATTACTTATGATACTGTTCGGAGATGGGGGTCAAGGCGGGTGGCTCCATCCAGATAGTGGTGGGCCCGGGTTCCCACGGCCCCGATCGTTACTTTGTGGCGGAGCGACAGGGCAGGTTGAGACCACCTAGGAGAGAGGTGGGACTGGCCCTGGTCGGCGTTCGCGGATACTTCAATTAGCACGCTTATTGAGATCTTGGTATTTGATTTGAGCTGGGTCGTTGACCTTATACGCACTAACCGCCACGTGGGACAAGATATGGGCAACCGGCATCGTGGTATCAGCCGAAGCCTTCGTGACGTCAGCGACTGAGCTGCGCGTGCCGCATTGGACCGTAAGCCCGCGCTTGTATTAATGGGGCTAGGTCTGCTTCCGGCCGTGTTCGCAACATGCAGGTGTGCAATGGGCGATGGGCCTGCACTGCTGCAAGATAGGATTTAGACCGGCGTGCTGACCTCTCTGT
This sequence comes from Aegilops longissima, assembly GCA_021605205.1. NCBI lineage: Eukaryota > Viridiplantae > Streptophyta > Magnoliopsida > Poales > Poaceae > Aegilops > Aegilops longissima. Next base: position 237,987,461 of record CM038681.1, read on the forward strand.
TGAGCCTAGGTAGGGCTGCGACGTGTTCATCTTCCGAGGCTGGGCATGACCCAGGAAAGTGTGTCCGGCCAAGTGGGATCGAGCGTGTTGGGTAATGTGGTGCACCCCTGCAGGGAAGTTTATCTATTCGAATAGCTGTGTCCATGGTAACAGGCGGCCTGGAGTTGTACCTTGACCTTATGACAACTAGAACTGGATACTTAATAAAACACACCCTTCCAAGTGCCAGATATAACCCGGTGACCTCTCTCTAACAGGGCAACAAGGAGAGGATCGCCGGGTAGGATTATGCTATGCGATGCTACTTGGTGAGCTTACCATCTACTCTCTTCTACATGCTGCAAGATGGAGGCTGCCAGAAGCGTAGTCTTCGACAGGACTAGCTATCCCCCTCTTATTCTGGCATTCTGCAGTTCAGTCCGCCGATATTGCCCCTTTACACAGATACCCCTGCATATGTAGTGTAGATCCTTGCTTGCGAGTACTTTGGATGAGTACTCACAGTTGCTTTTCTCCCTCTTTCCCCCCTTTCCTTTCTTCTCGATTGTCGCAACCAGATGTCGGAGCTGACGCCACCGTCGGCAGCGACTCCTACTACACACAGAGGTGCCTACTACTACGCAAGTGCATCACCGACGGCGACCAGGAGTAATTTAGGAGGATCCCAAGCAGGAGGCCTGCGCCTCTTTCGATCTGTATCCCAGTTTGTGCTAGCCATCTTATGGCAACTTTTTTAACTTATGTCTGTACTCAGATATTGTTGCTTCCGTTGACTCGTCTATGATCGAGCACTTGTATTCGAGCCCTTGAGGCCCCTGGCTTGTATTATGATGCTTGTATGACTTATTTTATTTTTAGAGTTGTGTTGTGATATCTTCTCGTGAGTCCCTGATCTTGATCGTGCACGTTTGCGTGTATGATTAGTGTACAATTGAATCGGGGCGTCACATCCTCGAAGGATTGCTTGTGGTGGAGGTCTCCGTTGGCTCCAAGCGGTTCCTCTTCGCTCATCTGTAGTGGCTTGGTAGTCGTTGGGGTGGTGTGATGGTGCTTGACACCTTTGTATCTTGTCTTGGATGTGTGTGTTGTGTGTGGTGGTGACGTGAGTCTGTATCGTTGTGCTTGTGGGTCGTGCTTTATACTATATAAAGTGGGGCGAAATCCTTTTTAGGTTCATATCTTGTCTAATCATTTCCTTTTTATTGCTTTATTCTTCTGTAGCAGAGCATCCACATGAGTTCAGAAATGTTTGCTTAAAATCTGGAAAGCTTGAGAAACACTTCCTCCGTTACAAATTAGTTGACTTGAATTTGTCTAAATACGGTTGTATCTATAATTGTTTAGTGTCTAGATACATCCGTGCTTAGATGAAGTATGTGTCAAGTAATTTGGAACAGAGGGAGTAAATTACGCCCACTGATGTGCAGTCGTGGGCCCATGGGATATTTGACTAAGATGGGGTTTGCGGCCGCCACCTCCGCCTCCAATTGCCACCTTCTTCTGAAAAAGACATAGCCGCCGCCGCCTCCGTCTCCACCATAGATCGGTTCCCCCTCCTCCGGCTGGCCTTGCCGGTGTCGGGAGGGGTGGGGAACTCGATTTATTAGTGGAGTTCTTAATAATAGTAGTGTTTTCATTAGATTGATTTAGGGTTTTGATAGTCGTCTTCTTTGTTAGAGATGGCATCGTCTACAATAAATAATCTTTGTTCCTTCGTTCGACAATGAGATCTTTTTTCCGACGTCAATGGTGGTGTTAGAAGATTAAATTTGTCTAGATATGGTCCTTCAGATCTTGCTTCGCCAGGTCGGTTTTGGATTTTTTTTCTCATGGTCGCCGCAAGGAGAATTGTCCTCGCAATATCTGTCCCAACTGTTACGACCTCGACAATGATGATTCGTACTCTCGGCTCATAGCTACGTCGACCTGGTTGTTCGGTTTTTTCTCCCTGGAATACTGGTATTGGTACTTTTGCCGATGTTGGTTGATTATTTTAATGGCGGCGTGCGTGCATCACAGTCTTGGCATTGCGGCTCAAATTAAACAATGAGAAAACCTTCGTTGGTATTTAAAGGTCCGTTGTTTGATACTTTTGTTATGTTCCTACAACTGCCTTCAAAGAAATACAAGATTGTGTCATGAAAGAAGGAAGAGTTTGAAGATCTCGAAGTTTGCTCGTTTCTTTTAGATTTTATGTTATAATCGATGTAGTCAGCTCATGTATCTCTGTCATGTACAGTTTGCTACTATAATATACATGGTTGATTTGTTGTTTTGTTTTATCAGCGGTTGAGAAGTGATCACGTGAATCAAATAGATTAGATACGGTGTTAGGCATAGCTAATCAATCAATATGGCATAGCTAATCAATCAATATAGTGTTGTATTAATGGGGTGAGTCCTCCAACCCCGGCAGGTGAAGTGAGCGATCCATTACTATGAGTCTCACGACGGCGCCAACGGTCGACGGCTGTTTCTGTGCTGGTTATCTATATAGGGGCCTCTAAGAACTCGATTGTAATATTTTGGGGGTTCTATTTGTATAGCCTCCAAGACGCATGCTTTATCATGGTCTCTTTAGAAGATTCTGCATCGTGTATTATGTACTCTGTTAATTGGTTAATACAATGTGTGTGGTTTCTCTAAAAAAACATAAGCTATGTAAAAATTACGACCGTGGCTATAGGTAGTATACGCCCTACTCATGCATGGTATGTGGAAATTTAGTCTCATTTTTTAAATTTTAGATGGGTACATGGGTATAGGGTATGGGTTATATGATCCCACATTCGTACCCTCTCTACCTGATGGATATGATATTTTTTTATTTACATACCCAGGGTAATTTGTTATCCCATACTCTTATCTTAATAGGGTTTTTACCTACAAGGTACGCGGGTAATGAGTACCCATTGTCATTCTTACAAGGCATCTCGTGGTCTTGAGCGATTTCAAGCTTGTACTAGCAACTTGCAAGCTTCCCTATAAAGTTTGTTGTACTTTGTCTTTGAATGGGTTAGAAGAACAGTTAATTAGACTACTAGAGGCACTGTGTTATTGTTTTTTTCCAATCATTTGCTACATTCATAACATTTAACATCTTCAAAGACAAGTTTAATTTTTTTAATACATGTTCAACATTTTTCCTATACATATTTAACATTTTTAAATACAAGTTTAACATTTTTGAACGTATGGTCAAAAACATCTATACACATTTAACATGTTTCAGATACAAGTTTAACATTTTCAAACACTTGTTCAACATTTTTTTAAATGATAGGATTAACATCTTTTGAATACATGGTCAACATTTTTCTATGCACATTTCACGTTGTACATTTCTTGTATACATGAAACATTTTCTCTATACACATTAAACACTTTTTAAGTGTTTGATTAACATTTTTGGTAAATTTTTATGTAACGTATTTTTGTAATGTAGAATATCTGGAAATATGAATAAAGTAAATAAAAAATGAAAATTAAAAAATAAAAACGTAAAAATATGAGAATACGATTTGTGGCCTGTTGTCAGCGGCACGATGGCCGGCCCAATATAAAGCTCGCCTCAGTGAGACTTCCTCACGTCTCGCTGTAGGCGAGACATATTAGCGCCTGTCGTTGGAGTCCTTGTACATTGATGCGTTCGCTCGTTTTTGAGGTAATATCATCGATAGTCATAGAACTTGCGCTGGATATTCAGTTTGGCGCTAAAACTTAAAAAATACGGCTTTGTGGTCAGCTAACTTGTCGTGTGGTGCAAATACGATGCTTTCTACTATATCCGGCGTACGACCTGTCTTGACAGCATGGGAGTGGCCCACATGTCAGTGGCTGGAGTACATTTTTTCAGATAACTCCATGGATTTTTTTTAAGTACGCAGAGAAGCCCAGGTGAGACCCATTGTCGGTTACAGTATACAAAACAAAATTAGGAGGTGGCGGGATTCGTAACGGCGACCAACTAAAGACACGCGCACGCTGTAACTACTACGCTGAATGACATATAATAATTCTGAAGGATAGCTACATTTTATATTCTTTCGATTGTAACACGTGGGCCCGTCAGCTCTAATGTACCATGATCAGTGCAGCCCATTATGCACCTTTGTTTTTTTAGAAATTAGTATGTAAATTTTGATTGCAGTAGTAAAATTAATGTTCAAAATTCACGTGTTATAAATATTGTAAATAAAAACGGAATAAATTTGTTTCAAAACTGTTCATGCATTATTTTGAAAATAAATAAATATCTAAAACACTATATTTATGAATTACAAAAATGTTTGTATAATTTTAAATTACGATTAAAATATATTATTTTAATTGTAAACATTTCAACAAATATACACACATTTGTATAGTTCCATGTTCATATAAATATTCATAATTTAAAATTTAAAGTGTTGATATGAATATTCAGCCATTTCTAATTTAATACACATGTTTATATTTAAATTTTATTCACGAAGTAACATTTGTATGTATAATATTTTAACACACCAATATTTGAACATAATTTTATTACTTACGTTTCTTAATATCATGAATGTCTTTATTACTTACATTTTACTAAATATTTTTATATAATCCTCCGGCTTTTTTATTTACTAATAATCTTCTGTATGGATGATATTTTTCACACACAAATATTTGAACATAACTTTATTACTTATATGGTTCGAGACCTAGTAGCTCCTTTTTCTTATGTTAATTTGGTTATCTATGAGCAGTACAGTTTTGTCAACAAAAAAAAGTACAATTTGGAAAAATATTTTATTTTTTTTTAAAAAAATATTTATATAATTTTAAATTCTCAAATAAATTTGTAATCCGTAGATCAATAATTTACATACAAATTTCTAAAAAAAGCAATGGTCCAAAATGGGCTGCACTGATCATAGCCCATTTGAGCTGACAGGCCCACGTGTTTTAAGAGAAGAGATATAAAAGTTAGCTATCCTGCAGAATCATCAGATGTCATTGGGCGAGGTGGTTCACACGTGCGCGCGTCTTCAGTACGTAAATGGTTTGAATCCAGCCTAATCCAATATTTCTTTAAATATCTATACTGTTCACTGAGACTAGTGTGTACTTAAAAAAATCCACGGAGTTATCTAAAAGATATGCTCCAGCCACTGACATGTGAGCCACTCCCATACTGGCATGCCACGCAGGCAGTTATACGCCAGATACAATAGAAATGCACCATATTTGCACCACACAACAAGTTAGATGACTACAAATTCGTATTTTTAAAAGTTTTATCACCAAACTAAACATGCAACGTAAGTTATATGACTGCTAGTGATATTATCTCTTCGTTTTTCCATTGTTGTACTTTGTCCTTTTGTTGTCTAATGGCTGAACTGATTTGGTTTTAGTGTTTTTTTAATTTTTACGTGTTTTCTCTACAGTTTGCAACTGTTTTGTTTTGTTTTTATTCATTTATTTTGTTTTCTTACTCTTTCCGTGTATCTTCCTTATCTTTCTCATTCGTTTTATTTTATTTTCATTTTTCCATTTTTATGCTTTTCTATATTGTTTTCTCTGGTTTTATTGGATTTTTTGTGTGTTTCCTTTACAGTTTTCATTGTTTTTCGTTTGTTTTCCTTTCTTTCATTTTATGTATTTTTCCTTCGTAGTTTTATTTTGGTTTCATTATTATTGTTTTTTAATTCTTTTTATGTGTGAATTCTTTATGGGTTTCATTGGTTTTTTTTCTTATTTGCTTACTTACTTACTTTGTGTATGCTCTACATTATGGTTTTATTCGGCTTTTGTCGATTATCATTGGATTTTTTAATTTTGTCTATGTTTCCCTTACACGATTGTTTGGTTTCATTTGGCGTTTTCTTTTCTAAATACATGTCAAGTTTCTTTAATACACACTCTACATTTTCATACACATGTGGAACATTTTGTTTGTACAAGTTGAACAATTTTCCAAATACATGTTTTGAACATATTTTTTAATTCATTTCTAACATTTTTTAAATAGATGTGGACCATTTTTTGAAAGGTACAAAATTGTTTTTAAAAATTATTTCAATTTTTCAGATACATGTTTGAACAATTTTGTATTAATTTTAAGCATTTAAAATACATGTTCATCAGTGTTTTGAACATTACCATATGCTTTTTTAGAAACTATTCCTCCATTTCTAAATATATGTCTTTTAGAGATTTCAATACGGACTACATATGGTTGTATATAAACATATTTTAGAGTTTAGATTCACTCATTTTACTTTGTATGTAGTCCATATTGAAATCTCTAAAAGATTCCTATTTAGGGACAGAGAGAGTACATGACAATATTTTACATTGATGACATTTTTAAAAACGCCACGAGCATTTTTTGGATGCTATTGAACATTTATTTTAAAACTATGCGAACATTTTTTTACACTATACACCTTTTCATAGAATTTCATGAACATTATTTTGATCGCTATAAAAGAAAAATTAAACCACACAAAGATTTTTTACATTGTATAATGTATTTTTTACACTGCATAAACATTTTTTTGAATGGTACAAAATATGTTTTCTAAATTATCTGAATGTTTTTTATCGTATTGACAGTTTTTTAAAATGCCACAAACATGTTTTTGATATGTGGGGCATCTTTTTAAAATCATGTATATTTTTTGGATGAAATTACAGTTTGACCTTATTGGCACTACAATTCCTATAGTCTGCCAATGGAGCCGAGCGAGATGGCTAAGACCTAGTTGGGAGGGCGTCGGCATTTGTCTTTTTCTTCTGATGTTTTTGTTCTTAGAATACAGCTGCATGTGATATAGTTTGAAGATCTCAATGTGAGAAACGCAATGGTGAAAACGGTTAGTAATTTGGATGCACGGTTCAAGAGAGAAAATTAAATAAAAAAATAAAAATACATGAAAAAAGCACAAAACTCCTAGGTTGCAACAAGTGTTGCACATGAAGTATGTCACTTGTCACTACGAGAGGAGTGTGAGTGAACTTTTAGGGGTACCCTCTCACTAGTGATCCCGACACACAGGTGGGGTGCAATGGACTGACATCCCACCAGAAAAAGGCCATAACAAACATGCTATTATTTCTCAGTCGAGCCAACTGAATCTCCACCTGCTCCCTTCATAAAAAGAACATATGCTTGCACGAGAAGCTAGCTTTATTGAGAGAGAAAAAACTTAGACGCCCCGTCTTGCTACTCCGTGGGCGACCGGAGCGCGAGTCCTAGCTATCGGGTGCCCGCACCTCCTCCAGCCCTCCTCCCCGTCGTTGTCAGTAAGTGTCGATGGGAAAAGGCTGCACAATGGCGGCAACGTCGGGCAATTCCTTCTCGCCCTCGAGGTTTGTGGTTGTGTGGGGGTAGCTCGACCTGGTAAGGGGCAATGCAGCGCGGCATTGAGAATGCATGTTGTCGATGAGGGGGTTCTTCGGGGGTGGTGGAGAGCGGTGTGCGGGCACCGCGAGCCGCGGCTAGGCGCGGGAGGTCGCGACGTTGTGGCGTATGGTTGGTCGATGCGGCGCATATGTGGACGATGCCGGCGTCCCAGGGAGGGGGCACGGGATCACCTTGCACGTGCAAGGATCGTCATGCAAACTATGTTCACGGATATGCTTGTGGTGGTATGGACTAATACATCGGTTTTCATTATGCATTCTGATAGCGGCAAAGACGCTTAAGTGTTCGATTGGGTGTGTTGCGGGGGGTTGGCCTTCCTATGTTTTGCTTTCTGTTCCATAATTCTTGTCGTGATTCTAACTCATAGAATTATGGAACTGCGGGAGTACATGTTCATGTGCTTTAGGCACAGGCTAAGCTATATAGGCGCTGTTTTAGAATTTCGCCAAGTTTTCCTCCATAAATCTAGCTGTATTTCTTTAAAAAGGAAAATTGGCACTTGCCTTTTGCGATGACTCCTTTTGATGTTTTTGTTTACTCACTTGAAATCAATGAATTTGGCAACTCTTCGATCAACATGTAACAAAAAATATAAAACGTATACAAAATTCCTATATAATTTTCTTATCCATTGTTCTTGCTTGGTGCGCTCGGTGCTTTTGAGGAGGGCAGGGGCCGAGGCCGGCTTTCCCCCCGAGCAGAGCATCCAACCAAAGCTGCACGCCATGGGCCAGAGCGTGGCGTGACGAAGCAAAAGCAGCGCGCTCTCTCTCTCTCCACTTGGTACTGCCGAGACCCAGCCACACGTCACGCCCATGCCGCGTACGTACGCATGCGCTGCGTCGGGCCTTGTCTCGCTCTCCCCACCCTTGTGCGTGCGTGCAGTGGATGCATGGTGGATCGATCGATCTAAATCCCGTTTGCCGCCCGAGATCTCTCAATGACCATGATTGCAAATCGCCCGTACTCTTGGCGGCTTCCCCCTCGTCGTCTTCGCTCTCTTTCTTCCTATACTCATCCCCCTACTTTGGAGGAGCGCATTTCGACCGTTCCCAGGTCATTTCGAGTACTTTAGCGGCTGATTATGGCGCCAGGAGGAGGAGGGTCGACGATGTTGGCGCCGCAGAGAGGAAAGGCGAGAGGTTTCGCCCACTCGACCGGCGCGCCACCTGCCGCCGAGACCGGCAACGGGACGGGCGTGGTAGCCGTGGAGTAGAGCGCACGTGGCCATGCGGCGCACGCTTGGCCGCAGCAGCGCACGCGCGGGCCTCGCCGTCGCCGGGCCACACGTAGACGCACGCGGCTCCCTTGATTAGCCTTTTCTCCCGGTTGGTGGCAGTTGGATCGCATCGCACGCGCCTCTCTCGCGTCGCGTGCGTGATCTTCCCCATGATCTCATGGCGGGGTTCCCTTGGCAGCCCGGACGCCATGCTAGGCTGCTCGCCTCGCCTGCGGCTAGCTAGCGCAATGATGGCCTGCCGTTGCGATAGACGTAGAGTACAGTAGGAAAATACAGAGAGCCTCAAATACAGAGGTAGGAGTACTTCAAGCGTGCAGTGCAGCCCTGTGTCGGTCTGACAAATTCCGCTGCCGCAAGCTAGCTAGTAGCGTGCCTATCCGAGGCGCGTACGTAACTCTCTGCTGCGCATGCACAGCGCGTGCGGCCGGCAAGCAACCGTGTACAGTGGCGGTTGCGGCAGCCGGGCGAGGCAGACACAAGCTAGCAATACTGGTAGAGCTGGGTGTGGGTGGATATCAAGTGATACCACCCATTAGGTGCTCCCATGCTACACATTTTGAAAAGCCACATTTAGATGTTTCAAAAAATTCTGTAAAAAATTATGGATATTCACAAGATATATGTCTATAACTCCTAAAAAAATCAGATTTTTTTTCTCTAATACGCCAAGCTGGCGTATCATTGCATTGATAGGTAGACAGAATACAAGAGTTGAGGACCCTTAGCTCGTACACTATGAGGGGTGCCATGGGTCCTGGGTCCTCATGAGCAGAAGAAGTGGGTTGCTCAGCCTAGTTACAAGTGAGTTTACAACGCGTCGATTACGGCTTGGAGTCCTTTGGCACCGGCAGTGGCCCAGGTGCGCACGTCATCTTGGATCAAAGCAAACAAGTAGCTAGTTGAGGGTTGCCTTTGGTCGAAGATGCAAGCGTTGTGATGCTTCCAAATGGCCCAGGTAACCAGTGAGACAAGGGACACAAGGGCTTTACGAAGCGACATCGGGATGGAGTTAGTAGCGTCTCTCCACCAGTCGTAGAGGGTGAGGTTGCCGTTGGGAGGGCTGATGGTGAGTTTGCACCAAGCTAGAGTGTGATGCCAAATCTCCCTGGAGAAAACACAGGCGGCAAGGAGGTGGTGAATGTCCTCGAGGTCCTGATCAAAGAGGACGCAACGTGAAGGGTGAGCCAATCTCCGCTTGGCTAATCTCTTGGCCGTCCAACAACGCTCCTGTTTGGCGAACGTCTTCATCGTATCTACTTTTCCAAACTCTTTTGCCCTTGTTTTGGACTCTAATTTGCATGATTTGAATGAAACTAACCCGGATTGACGTTGTTTTCAACAGAATTGCCATGGTGTTAATTTTGTGCAGAAATAAAATTTCTCGGAATGACCTAAAAATCCACGAATAATATTTTTGAAATATATAAAAATATTGGCGAAAGAATCAACCGAGGGGGTCGCACCACCTGTCCACAAGGGTGGGGGCGCGCCCTACCCCCTGGGCGCCCCCCTGGCTTGTGGGTCCCATGAAGCTGCACTGACCTCAACTCCAACTCCATATATTCACGTTGGGGGAGAAAAAAATCAGAGAGAAGGATTCATCGCGTTTTACGATACGGAGCCGCCACCACCTCCTGTTCTTCCTCGAGAGGGCAGATCTGGAGTTCGTTTTGGGCTCCGGAGAGGGGAAATCGTCGCCATCGTCATCATCAACCATCCTCCATCGCCGACTTCATGATGCTCATCGCCGTGCGTGAGTAATCCCATCGTAAGTTTGCTGGACGGTGATGGGTTGGATGAGATTTGTTGGGGAATTTAGCAGAAATTCAAAATTTTCCTACGTGTCACCAAGATCTATCTATGGAGAAACTAGCAACGAGGGAAGGAGAGTGCATCTACATACCCTTGTAGATCGCTAAGCGGAAGCGTTCATGAGAACGGGGTTGAAGGAGTCGTACTGTCGTGATCCAAATCACCGGAGATCCTAGTGCGAACGGACGGCACCTCCGCGTTCAACACACGTGACAGCCGGTGGCGTCTCCCACGCCTTGATCAAGCAAGGAGAGAGGAGAGGTTGAGGAAGACTCCATCCAGCAGAACACAACGGCATGGTGGTGATGGAGGAGCGTGGCAATCCCAGAGGGCTTCGCCAAGCACCAAGGGAGAGGAGGAGGAGGAGGCGGGGCTGCACCAAGAGGAGATAACTCATGTGTGTTGGGCAGCCCAAAACCTCAAGTATATATAGGGAAAGGGGCTGCGCCCCTTTAGGGTTTCCCACCCCAAGGGTGCAGCCAGCCCTAGATGGGACTTGGGGCGGCCAAGAGGGGAGGAGTGCCTCCCAAGTCAAGTGGAGGCCCTCCCTTAGGGTTTCCACCTCCCATGCGCATGGGCCTTGGGGGCTGGTGCCCCTGGCCCATTAAGGCTAGGGCGCCCCACAACCCATGCTACTGTATTGGACGTGGTGGAACAATTTCCGGACCTCCGGACCCTCCGAATCCTCCGAACCTTCCGAAGCTTCCTCGCACAATACCGAAAAACCCGAACTTTTTCCTAACCCGAACAACAACTTTCCATATATAAATCTTTACCTCCGGACCATTCCGAACTCCTCGTGACGTCCGGGATCTCATCCGGACTCAAACAACATTCGGTAACCACATACAAACTTCCTTTATAACCCTAGCGCCATCGAACCTTAAGTGTGTAGACCCTACGGGTTCGGGAGACATGTAGACATGACCGAGGCGTTCTCCGGTCAATAACCAACAGCGGATCTGGATACCCATGTTGGCTCCTACATGTTCCACGATGATCTCATCGGATGAACCACGATGTCAAGGACTCAATCAATCCCGTATTCAATTCCCTTTGTCTAGCGGTATTGTACTTGCCCGAGATTCGATCGTCGGTATCCCGATACCTTGTTCAATCTCGTTACGGCAAGTCTCTTTACTCGTTCCGTAACACATCATCCGTGATCAACCCCTTGGTCACATTGTGCACATTATGATGATGTCCTACCGAGTGGGCCCAGAGATACCTCTCCGTTTACGGGAGTGACAAATCCGATCTCGATTCATGCCAACCCAATGACACTTTCGGAGATACCTGTAGTGCACCTTTATAATCACCCGATTCGTTGTGACGTTTGGTACACCCAAAGCATTCCTACGGTATCCGGAGTTGCACAATCTCATGGTCTAAGGAAAAGATACTTGACATTAGAAAAGCTTTAGCATACTAACTACGATCTCGATGCTAGGCTTAGGATTGGGTCTTGTCCATCACATCATTCTCCTAATGATGTGATCCGTTATCAATGACATCCAATGTCCATGGTTAGGAAACCGTAACCATCTGTTGATCAACGAGCTAGTCAATAGAGGCTTACTAGGGACATGGTGTTGTCTATGTATCCACACATGTATCTGAGTTTCCTATCAATACAATTATAGCATGGATAATAAACGATTATCGTGAACAAGGAAATATAATAATAACTAATTTATTATTGCCTCTAGGGCATATTTCCAACAGTCTCCCACTTGCACTAGAGTCAATAATCTAGTTCACATCGTCATGTGATTAACATCGATAGGTCACATCGCCATGTGACCAACACCCAAAGAGTTTACTAGTGTCGTAAACTAGTTCACATCATCATGTGATTTAGGCTCAATGAGTTCGAGGTTTGATCATGTTTTGCTTGTGAGAGAGGTTTTAGTCAACGGGTTTTAGTCAACGGTCTCGAACCTTTCAGATCCGTGTGTGCTTTGCAAATTTCTAGGTCATATTATAAATGCTGCTTCCGCCCACTTGGAGCTATTCCAAATGGTTGTTCCACTATACGTATCCTGTTTGCTACTTAGAGTCATTCGGATAGGTGTTAAAGCTTGCATCGACGTAACCCTTTACGCCGAACTCTTTATCACCTCCATAATCGAGAAACATGTCCTTATTTACTCCAAGGACAATTTTGATCATTGTCCAATGATCCATTCTGGATCATTCTTGTACCCTTGACTGACTCATGGCAAGGCACACTTCCTGCGGTACACAAGATAGCATACTATAGAGCCTATGTCTGAAGCATAGGGGCGACCTTCGCCCTTTCTCTCTTTTCTACCGTGGTCGATCTTTTAACTCTTAACTTCATACCTTACAACTCGTGCAAGAACTCCTTCTTTGATGATCCATCTTGAACACTTTCAAAATTATGTCAAGGTATGTGCTCATTTGAAAGTATTATTAAACATTTTGATCTATCTTATAGATCTTGATGCTTATTGTTCAAGTAGCCTAATCCAGGTTTTCTATTGAAAATCATCTTTCAAATAACCCTATATGCTTTCCAGAAATTCTACATCATTTCGATCATCAATATGTCAACAACATATACTCATCGAAATTCTATAGTGCTCCCACTCACTTCTTTGGAAATACAAGTTTCTCATAAACTTTGTATAAACCCAAAATCTTTGATCATCTCATCAAAGCGCACATTCCAACTCCGAGATGCTTACTCCGGTCCTTAGAAAGGATCATTGAGCCAAGATACCTTTTAGCATCCTTAGGATCGACAAAACTTTCTGATTGTATCACATACAACCTTTCCTTCTGGCCGGTAAGGAAACTCATTTTGACATCCATCTGCCAGATTTCATAAATGCAGCTTATGCTAACATGATTCCGACGGACTTAAGCATCGCTACGGATGAGAAAAACTCATCGTAGTCAACTCCTTGAACTTGTGAAAAACTCTTCGCCACAAGTCGAGCTTCATAGAAGGTGACATTACCGTCCACGTCCGTCTTCTTCTTAAAGATCCATTTATTGCAATGGCTTGCCAATCATCGGGCAAGTCCACCAAAGTCCATGCTTTGTTATGATACATGGATCCTATCTCGGATTTCATGGCTTCTAACCATTTGTTAGAATTTGGGCCCACCATCGCTTCCCCATAGCTTGTAGGTTTATCAAGACAGGATCACCGTACCACTCTGAAGCAGTACGCGTCCTTGTCGTCCTACGAGGTTCGGTAGTGACTTGATCCAAGCTTCATGATCACTATCATAAGCTTCCACTTCAATTGGTGTAGGTGCCACGGAACAACTTCACGTGCCCTGCTACACACTAGTTGAAGTGATGGTTCAATAACCTCATCAAGTCTCCACCATCCTCCCACTCAACTTTCCGAGACAAACTTTTCCTCGAGAAACGACTCGATTCAAGAAACAATCCCTATTGCTTTCGGATCTGAATTAGGAGGTATACCCAACTGTTTTGGGTGTCCTATGAAGATGCATTTTATCCGCTTTGGGTTCGAGCTTATCAACCTGAAACTTTTTCACATAAGCGTCATAGCCCCAAACTTTTAAGAAACGACAACTTAGGTTTCTCCAAACGGTGTCGTCTCAACGGAATTATGTGGTGCCCCATTAAAGTGAGTGTGGTTGTCTCTAATGCCTAACCCATGAACGATAGTGGAAATTCGATAAGAGACATCATGGTACGCACCATATCCAATAAGGTGCAACTATGATGTTCGGACACACCATCACACTATGGTGTTCGGTAGGTATTAATTGTGAAACAATTTGCACAATGTCTTAATTGTGTGCCAAAACTCAGAACTCAGATATTCATCTCTATGATCATATCATAGACATTCTATCCTCTTGTCACTAAGATCTTAAACTTCACTCTGAAATTACTTGAACCATTCAATAATTCAGACTTGTGTTTCATCAATTAAATATACTCAACATCTACTCGAATCATCTCGTGAAGTAAGAACATAACGATATTCATCGGATGCCTCAAAGACTTATTGGACTGCACACATCAAAATGTGTTACTTCCAACAAGTTGCTATCTAGTTCCATCTTCTTTGAAACCGAGGCTTTTCACCACCTTGTCCATGTGGTATGATTTGCATATCTCAAGTGATTCAAAATCAAGTGAGTCTAAACGATCCATCTGCATGGAGTTTCTTCATGCGTATGCACCAATAGACATGGTTCGCATGTCTCAAACTTTTCAAAACGAGTGAGTCCAAAGATCCATCAACATGGAGCTTCTTCATGCGTTTTACACCAATATGACTTATATGGCGATGCCACAAGTAAGTGGTACTATCATTACTATCTTATACTTTTGGCATGAAAATGTGTATTACTACGATCAAGATTCAATAAACCATTTATTTAGGTGCAAGACCATTGAAGGTATTATTCAAATAAATGAGTAACCATTATTCTCCTTAGATGAATAACCGTATTGCGATAGACATAACCCAATCATGTCTATGCTCAACGCAAACACCAAATAACAATTTTAGGCTTAACTCCAATCTCGATGGTAGAGGGAGCGTGCGATGCTTGATCACATCAACCTTGGAAATACTTCCAACACATATCGTCGGCTCACCTTTAGCTAGTCTCCGTTTATTCCGTAGCTTTTATTTCGAGTTACTAACACTTAGCAACCGAACCGGTATCTAATACCCTGGTGCTACTAGGAGTACTAGTAAAGTACACATTAACATAATGTATATCAAATATACTTCTATCGACTTTGCCAGCCTTATCATCTACCAAGTATCTAGGGTAATTCCGCTCTAGTGGTTGTTCCCTTATTACGTAAGCACTTAGTCTCGGGTTTGGGTTCAACCTTGGGTTTCTTCAATGGAGCAACAACTGATTTGCCGCTTCATGAAGTGTCCTTCTTGCCCTTGCCCTTCTTGAAACTAGTGGTTTCACCAACCATCAACAATTGATGCTCCTTCTTGATTTCTACTTTCGCGTGTCAAACATTGCGAATGGCTCAAGGATCATCATATCTATCCCTGATATGTTATAGTTCATCACGAAGCTTCTAGCAGCTTGGTGGCAATGACTTTGGAGAAACATCACTATCTCATCCGGAAGATCAACTCCCACTCGATTCAAGTGATTGTTGTACTCGGACAATCTGAGCACAAGCTCAATGATTGAGCTTTTCTCCCTTAGTTTGCAGGCTAAGAAAATCGTCGGAGGTCTTATACCTCTTGACGTGAGCACGAGCTTGAAAACCCAATTTCAGCCCTCAAACATCTCATATGTTCCAGTTTCAAAACGTCTTTGGTGCCTCTACTCTAAACCGCTCAACCGAACTATCACGTAGTTATCAAAAGCGTGTATGTCCGATGTTCGCAACATCTACAAACAACGCTTTGGGGTTCAGCACACCGAGCGGTGCATTAAGGACATAAGCTATCTATCGTCCGCATAATCGCCATCACAACTTTCAACTATATTTTCTCTAGGAACATATCTAAACAGTGGAACTAAAGCGCGAGCTTACGACATAATTTGCAAAAGGTCTTTTGACTATGTTCAAGATAATTAAGTTCATCTTATGAACTCCCACTCAGATAGACATCCCTCTGGTCATCTAAGTGATTACATGATCCGAGTCAACTAAGCCGTGTCCGATCATCACGTGAGACGGACTAGTCATCATCGGTGAACATCTTCATGTTGATCGTATCTACCATACGACTCATGCTCGACCTTTCGGTCTCTGTGTTCCGAGGCCATGTCTGTACATGCTAGGCTCGCAAGTTAACCCTAAGTGTATTGCGTGTGTTCGAGGCCATGTCCAGACATGCTAGGCTCACAACACCGTTGTATGTGAACGTAAGAATCCATCACACCCGATCATCACGTGGTGCTTAGAAGCGACGAACTTTTGGCAACGGTGCACAGTTAGGGGAGAACACTTCTTGAAATTGTTGTAAGGGATCATCTTATTTACTACCGTCGTTGTAAGTAAACAAGATGCATAAACATAATAAACATCACATGCAATTATATAGTAGTGACATGATATGGCCAATATCATATAGCTCCATTGATCTCCATCTTCGGGGCTCCATGATCATCATCGTCACCGGCATGACACCATGATCTCCATCATCAGGATCTCCATCATCGTGTCTTCATGAAGTTGTCTCACCAACTATTACTTCTACTACTATGGCTACCGGTTAGCAATAAAGTAAAGTAATTACATGGCGTTGTTTAATGACACGCAGGTCATACAATAAATAAAGACAACTCCTATGGCTCCTGCCGGTTGTCATACTCATCGACATGCAAGTCGTGAGTCCTATTACAAGAACATGATCAATCTCATACATCACATATCATTCATCACATTCTTCTTGGCCATATCACATCACATAGCATACCCTGCAAAAACAAGTTAGACGTCCTCTAATTGTTGCTTGCATGTTTTACGTGGCTGCTTTGGGTTTCTAGCAAGAACGTTTCTTACCTACGCAAAACCACAACGTGATATGCCAATTGCTATTTACCCTTCATAAGGACCCTTTTCATCGAATCCGTTCCGACTAAAGTGGGAGAGACTGGCACCCGCTAGCCACCTTATGCACCAAGTGCATGTCAGTCGGTGGAACCTGTCTCACGTAAGAGTACGTGTAAGGTCGGTCCGGGCCGCTTCATCCCACAATGCCGTCGAAACAAGATTGGACTAGTAACGGTAAGCATATTGAACAAAATCAACGCCCACAACTACTTTGTGTTCTACTCGTGCAAAGAATCTACGCAATAGACCTAGCTCATGATGCCACTGTTGGGGAACGTAGCAGAAATTCAAAATTTTCCTACGTGTCACCAAGATCTATCTATGGAGAAACTAGCAACGAGGGAAGGAGAGTGCATCTACATACCCTTGTAGATCGCTAAGCGGAAGCGTTCATGAGAAAGGGGTTGAAGGAGTCGTACTCGTCGTGATCCAAATCACCGGAGATCCTAGTGCCGAACGGACGGCACCTCCGCGTTCAACACACGTACAGCCCGGTGACGTCTCTCACGCCTTGATCCAGCAAGGAGAGAGGGAGAGGTTGAGGAAGACTCCATCCAGCAGCAACACAACGGCATGGTGGTGATGGAGGAGCGTGGCAATCCCGCAGGGCTTCGCCAAGCACCAAGGGAGAGGAGGAGGAGGAGAGGCAGGCTGCACCAAGAGGAGAGAACTCATGTGTGTTGGGCAGCCCAAAACCTCAAGTATATATAGGGGAAAGGGGGCTGCGCCCTTTAGGGTTTCCCACCCCAAGGGTGCGGCCAGCCCTAGATGGGACTTGGGGCGGCCAAGAGGGGAGGAGTGCCTCCCAAGTCAAGTGGAGGCCCTCCCCTTAGGGTTTCCCCCTCCCATGCGCATGGGCCTTGGGGGCTGGTGCCCCTGGCCCATTAAGGCTAGGGCGCCCCCTACAGCCCATGCTACTGTATTGGACGTGGTGGAACAATTTCCGGACCTCCGGACCCCTCCGAATCCTCCGAACCTTCCGAAGCTTCCGGTACAATACCGAAAAACCCGAACTTTTTCCTAACCCGAACAACAACTTTCCATATATAAATCTTTACCTCCGGACCATTCCGAACTCCTCGTGACGTCCGGATCTCATCCGGACTCAACAACATTCGGTAACCACATACAAACTTCCTTTATAACCCTAGCGCCATCGAACCTTATGTGTAGACCCTACGGGTTCGGGAGACATGTAGACATGACCGAGACGTTCTCCCGTCAATAACCAACAGCGGATCTGGATACCCATGTTGGCTCCTACATGTTCCACGATGATCTCATCGGATGAACCACGATGTCAAGGACTCAATCAATCCCGTATTCAATTCCCTTTGTCTAGCGGTATTGTACTTGCCCGAGATTCGATCGTCGGTATCCCGATACCTTGTTCAATCTCGCTACGGCAAGTCTCTTTACTCGTTCCGTAACACATCATCCCGTGATCAACCCCTTGGTCACATTGTGCACATTATGATGATGTCCTACCGAGTGGGCCCAGAGATACCTCTCCGCTTACACGGAGTGACAAATCCCATCTCGATTCATGCCAACCCAATGACACTTTCGGAGATACCTGTAGTGCACCTTTATAATCACCCGATTACGTTGTGACGCTTTGGTACACCCAAAGCATTCCTACGGTATCCGGAGTTGCACAATCTCATGGTCTAAGGAAAAGATACTTGACATTAGAAAATCTTTAGCATACGAACTACGATCTCAGTGCTAGGCTTAGGATTGGGTCTTGTCCATCACATCATTCTCCTAATGATGTGATCCCGTTATCAATGACATCCAATGTCCATGGTTAGGAAACCGTAACCATCTGTTGATCAACGAGCTAGTCAATAGAGGCTTACTAGGGACATGGTGTTGTCTATGTATCCACACATGTATCTGAGTTTCCTATCAATACAATTATAGCATGGATAATAAACGATTATCGTGAACAAGGAAATATAATAATAACTAATTTATTATTGCCTCTAGGGCATATTTCCAACAATATTTACCATGTAATCGCGCCCTCCACCTTTTCCCTTCCTCTCCTCTATTCCACTAAGGCCCAATAAGGCACATACACTCCCCGGGGGGTTCCGGTAACCTCCCGGTACTCCGGTAAATGCCCGAACTCATCCGGAACCATTCCGATGTCCAAACGTAGGCTTCCAATATATCGATCTTTACGGCTCGACCATTTCGAGACTCCTCGTCATGTCCTGATCATATCTGGGACTCCGAACTACCTTCGGTACATCAAAACACATAAACTCATAATATCGATCGTCACCGAACGTTAAGCGTGCGGACCCAATGGGCTCGAGAACTATGTAGACATGACCGAGACACGTCTCCGGTCAATAAACAATAGCGGAGCCTGGATGCTCGTATTGGCTCCCACATATTCTACGAAGATGTTTATCGGTCAAAGCGCATAACAACATACGTTGTTCCCTTTGTCATCGGTATGTTACTTGCCCGAGATTCGATCGTCGGTATCTCAATACCTAGTTCAATCTCGTTACCGGCAAGTCTCTTTACTCGTTCCGTAATGCATCATCCTGCAACTAACTCATTAGTCACATTGCTTGCAAGGCTTATAGTGATGTGCATTACCAAGAGGTCCCAGAGATACCTCTCCGACAATCAGAGTGACAAATCCTAGTCTCGATCTATGCCAACTCAACAAGTACCATCGGAGACACCTGTAGAGCACCTTTATAATCACCCAGTTACGTTGTGACATTTGGTAGCACACGAAGTGTTCCTCCGGTATTCAGGAGTTGCATAATCTCATAGTCATAGGAACATGTATAAGTCATGAAGAAAGCAATAGCAACATACTAAATGATCAAATGCTAAGCTAACAGAATGGGTCAAGTCAATCACATCATTCTCTAATGATGTGATCCCATTAATCAAATGACAACTCATGTCTATGGCTAGGAAACTTAACCATCTTTGATTCAACGTGCTAGTCAAGTAGAGGCATACTAGTGACACTCTGTTTGTCTATGTATTCACACATGTACTAATTTTTCGGTTAATACAGTTCTAGCATGAATAATAAACATTTATCATGACATAAGGAAATATAAATAACAGCTTTATTATTGCCTCTAGGGCATATCTCCTTCAGTTACTTCCATACTACTTTGCTACTAAATACTTTACTGCAGATATTAAGTCTTTCAGGTGTGGTTGAATTGACAACTCAGCTGCTAGTACTTGAGAATATTCTTTGGCTCCCCTTCTGTCGAATCAATCAATTTGGGTTGAATACTCTACCCTCAAAAGTTGTTGCGATCCCCTATACTTGTGGGTTATCAAGACCTTTTTCTGGCGCCGTTGCCGAGGAGCATAGTTCTATTCTCTGAGTCACTTGGGATTTATATCTTTTGATCACTATGAAGAATCTAAAAGATCAAAGAACCAAGATTTTTCCCTCAACTACGAAGGGAGGTAAGGAACTGCCATCTAGGTCTACACTTGATTCACCTTGTGTTTTGAGTAAACTTGCGACACCTACACCTACTATTGATTCCGATATATCGCATGTTATTAATGATGCCACTTCTGCTATGCATGATGCTTATGATGATACTACTTCTTTACTTGATAACAGTGTGCCACTAGGTGAATTTCTTGATGAACAACTTGCTATGGTTAGAGAGAATGAAATTACTGAAACTGATGATATTATTGAAACTGAAGATTATGATTCTCCCCCTAGATATGAATTGCCTGTTGTACCTGAGGGTTATATTATGGATGAAGAAACTGCTAGAGACTTTTTTGCTTGCAATGATAGAGATGATCTTAAGAAACTGTTAGGTAAGCTGGAAAAAAAGTATTTGAATGCTAGAATGCAATATGATCCTAAGTTTGCTACTTCACCTATCTTTGTTACTGATAAGGATTATGAATTCTCTGTCGATCCTGAGTTAATTACTTTGGTTGAATCCGATGCTTTCTATGGTTATGAATCTGAAACTGTTGTGGCACATCTTACTAAATTGAATGATATAGCCACCCTATTTGCTCATGAGGAAAAAATTCGCTATTACTATATTCTTAAGTTTTTTCCTTTCTCATTAAAGGGTGATGCTAAGTTATGGTTTAATTCTCTTGCTCTTGGTTGTGTGCGTAGTCCCCAGGATATGATTTACTACTTCTCTAAAAAATATTTCCCTGCTCATAAGAAACAAGCTGCTTTAAAGGAAATATTTAACTTTGTGCAAATTGAAGAAGAGAGTCTCCCACAAGCTTGGGGAGGCTTCTCCAATTACTTAATGCTTTGCCTGATCATCCTCTCAAGAAAAATGAAATACTTGATATTTTGTATAATGGACTAACTAATGCTTCCAGAGACCACCTGGATAGTTGTGCTGGGTGTGTTTTCAGGGAAAGAACTGTTGAGCAAGTTGAATTGTTATTGAATAATATATTGAGTAATGATAATGATTGGACACTTCCTGAACCAACTCCTAAGCCAACTCCAAAGAAAAGGGGTATTCTATTTCTCAGTCCTGAAGATATGCAAGAGGCAAAGAAATCTATGAGAGAAAAAGGTATTAAAGCTGAAGATGTTAAGAATTTACCGCCTATTGAAGAAATACATGGTCTTGATAACCCGACACAGGTAGTAGAGGTAAACTCTCTTTATAGATTTGATGAAGGTGATAATCCTCATAATAAGTCTGCTAGTCAATGCTTGATTGAGTTTGATAATTTTATTGTTAAACAAGAAAATTTCAATGCTTATGTTAGTAGACAATTGAAACGTAATGCTCACATGCTTGACCACTTGGGTGATTATATGAGTAGAACTGTTAATGATCTTAAGCTTATTAGTAAACATGCTTCCATGGTTAGAACTCAAGTAGAGCAAGTACTTAAGGCACATGATGATTTGCTTAATGAGTTGAATAGTAAGAACAATGATAATGCTGTTAGGGTTATGACTAGAGGTGGTAAGATGACTCAGGAACCTTTGTATCATGAGGGCCATCCTAAGAGAGTTGAGCAAGATTCTCAGAGAGTTAATACTGATGCACCTAGTCCTAATAAAAAGAAAAAGAAATCTGATAGGACTTTGCATGCTTCTAGTGAACCCGTTATAGATACACCTGAGAATCCCAATGATATTTCTATTTATGATGTTGAGACACAATCTGGTGATGAACATGAACCTAGTGATAATGTTAATAATGATGTTCATTTTGATGCTCAGCCTAGTAATGATAATGATATAGAGATTGAACCTGCTGTTGATCTTGATAACCCACAATCAAAGAATCAGCGTTATGATAAGAGAGACTTCGTTGCTAGGAAACATGGTAAAGAAAGTGAACCATGGGTTCAGAAATCCATGCCCTCTCTCTCTAGTTAGGTACTCTCTCACCTCCATAAGCATATGGATGTTTTCAAAAAGTCAAACCTCAGAAAAGTTTGACCAGGTATATGTGGAGAAAAACATTTACATCTGGAACGATCATTAGATTCATCACAACATGTACTTACTTCATTCTATCATTTATCTTTGGTATTGTAGATATAAGTAATTTCTTTATAAACTTGGTGAAAGTTTCAAAAGTTTGACTTTAAAAGAAATATAGGTACTACATTATCAAACGGAGGGAGTAGCTCTTTCTCTATCTACTATCCACGGGCCTCCCCTCTCACTCGAACTCTCTATACCGAGGGATTATACGGTCACTGTGTCAGCGTATAGCTCCGTATTGTTTAGTTGACCAGTCAACCAGTCCACATGCTGCCTTGTCAGCTCGTGTTCTCTATCTTCGTGTGTTGGCCCATTTGGCAGTGGGTGAAAATAAGTAAACTAGAGGCCCATCTGACACGCGGTGAAGTAAACAAATTTGAAACCACTCGGGGTAGCACCCCGCACGCTAGTAAATTGAGGGCACACTTCTTCCGCGTGAAGGACGCACTCGCGCACACTTCACCACTGCACGGTGGCATGCACAGAAGGACACACTCGCGCACACCCAGCACACAAAACACACCAGCACACGTGTACACAGGCGTCACCACCGGTTGAGATGGACGGCGAGGCAGCCAACAAGCGGAGGCGGCTCGAGCCTAAACCGCATCCGGCAAGCCTGGACTTCATCAGCAGCCTCCCCGACGACATGCTGCTCATCATCATCGGCCTCCTCCCCACCAAATCTGCCGTGCGGACGACCCTTCTCTCCCGGCGGTGGCGCTGCGTCCCCCTCAACCTCACCGTCGACAGCTTCCTCTGCGACGGGGATTGCAAAAGCATGTCCGCAGTCTCCAAGATTCTTTCATCGCACCCTGGGCCAGCCAAACGCCATGACATCCACATGTTTAGTACCAAATGCAAGGTCCAAGCCAAGTTCGACGAGTGGTTCTTATCCCCCACCCTAGATCAGCTCGAGGAGCTCAGGTTTGAAGCTGGACGGTGTCGGTCTCTGCCGTCGTCCGCGCTCCGCCTCACGCCAACGCTGCCGCGCCAGCTTCAGCTCCTGCTATTTTCCCCAGATTAATGTCGCGCCCGCCCTTATTATCCCTCAACTCAAGCAGCTCGACCTCTTCGACGTTGGCATCTCAAAGAAGGCTATGGAGCACTTGCTTCGTAGCTGTATTGCGCTCGAGTACCTTCGTCTTCGACAGATCCACGGGTTCATTAGCCTCCACATTGCCTCGACGAATCTCCGATGGATCTATGTGTCTTGCTGGCCCCGCAACAAGACATCAATTGGGAAGAGATCACTCCAGCTGTTCCACTTTATGGTCATTGAGAATGCGCCTTTCCTTGAGAGATTGCTTGTATCTGATCTAGAAGGTCCAACAAAATTAGGGTCATTGACGCGCTGAAATTGACAGCGTTGGTGTACTCGTCTGCCAAATTCTCCGAACTCTTTATTGGATCCGTAATCGTTCACGTACAACACTCATCTTCTTCTCCATCTTCTTGAAATTCACATTTATTGGATTCCATGCAAATACAGTGTTACGAGTGGTGGCAGCAAACACAAGACCCTTGTATTGAATTGCATCACAGTACACATCCGCGTACAGAAACTAATTTTTGAGCATTATCCATGGAGGCGTGGAAGTAAGGACGGTAACAAGCTTGTCAAAGATAGCAACAACTTGATAGTTCATGAAATCCCAAGAGAGGTTGGGAACTCGACAAATTGCTATCTTCTATAGACGACAGTCACCATGATCATACTTGAACGTACATAGACCATATGTGTGCTCAACCTCTGGGCACTTTGAGATTTTTGGAAGTGGAACCCGGTGACGAGTATACACATTCACAAGTTCTCACTCGCGGTTGTGCCCAATATAAACAACCCAATCTCCATTTGCGCCTGCCCAGGCCTTATCCTTAAGCGATGGCAACTTAACATCACACGTATCATTATCAACCGGTATCAACTTGCACAAGGCGAGGCTTCCGTCATCCGTGCGCCAGCGAGCATGGTCATGGTGAAGAAGATAGGGGAGGTCAAACCACTCCTGGACCATTGGGTTCTTTGTAATGATGTTATTAGTTGAGTCGAGAATGGTCTTGAACAAACCTGCCATGCTAGCCGAGGTGATGACATCGCACCGATCAATGACTTCCTCCACCACGTCATCTTTCAGATCGGGGCAAAAATAACGGGGTCGTTTCTGGCCTGTTCCCTCCATGGAGAAGACGATCAAACAATGGCAGAAGGAAGGGTGTAGGCAAATGGAGGAGGGAGGAAGAGCGTGCGACAACAGTTTCAAATTGAGAGGGAAAGGCGAAGAGGCGGTGGACGGTTGCCACGATACACGAAGAGGCACCCCGGCCTACATAGACGTCCGTTCAGAAATTGTACAAAACGACTCACCGTCGTCTCACTAACATGTTGGAACGGGGCCACATGTCAACGAAACATGGTGTGTCATTTCTCGTGCAAACTGCGATGTGGCCGCGCTGGCCCGAGGTGCCGCATTATTTCTCGACTTTATTTTTTTAATGGCGTGCCATTCAGTTTTGAAGCACGACTAACTGGTACTTTATGCAGAAAAAATATAAACTACTCCACCACTACTCCACCTCTA
Source organism: Aegilops longissima (assembly GCA_021605205.1). Taxonomy (NCBI): domain Eukaryota; kingdom Viridiplantae; phylum Streptophyta; class Magnoliopsida; order Poales; family Poaceae; genus Aegilops; species Aegilops longissima. Next base: position 238,012,561 of record CM038681.1, read on the forward strand.
GTACCAGTATCAAAAAAGATATATAGGCTGGAGCTTCAACGCTTGCTTGCTAAGGGCTGCCCACTTGCTTCTCACACTATCACCCTCTCTTCAGATCTAGAAAAGACGACCTCTCTCTCCCTCCTCACCGGTGGTCACAGATCCGCCGGGGAAGAAAAGGGTGTGCACGTTGATGCACTCGTCGTCGGCGGGTGAGGTCACGCACTGATGACAAGGCCGTCCTCTCGGACCTAGCGCCCACACGGGATGGCCTCTGTCCCCAAGCTCGCTGTAGTAGTGTGTTTGGAGGACGACGACCTCGAGCGAAGCCACTTCCTGCCGACCCTCGGGTATGCTACCTCTTTTCGAACCATACCCTTGTTCTGTTGCCCCATCTGCCATGTCGCTGCATGTGGATCTTTTTCCACTCCACCTTCTTCCCTATTTGCTATCCTCTGCTTTGCTGGTCACGCAGACGAAAACCTTAATTTGCACTATTACAGAAAACCCTACTTCATGCAGACTAATCCATGTCTGGGTTGAATAAGGAAAGGAAGGGAGAAAGTACTGTCGAAGAGACTAGGCATCGAACCTGCATCTAGGTTGAAAAGGGGAAAATCAGTAGCTAAGGAACGAGTCTCTTGTCTCTTGGTTGAAAAAGGGTAGAAAGGCATGACAACGCAATAGAGAATGACCAGGTCGATCGGTTTGTTGTCCTCACATAGGAAAAAGGAGGCTAAAGAGAACAAAATGGGACGTAATCCACATATGCTGCCTGGATATTTGTTTCTCTGGGCAACCCTACCTCCCTCACCACTCTATGCGTGCGTGGAGGTACATCGTACTAGTGCGCCCACTGTCCGAATGGGCCTCCCATGCTCTTATTTCCACTTTTTTGCTGTTAGTATAATGCCAGCAGTAAAGTCAAGTAATGCTACTGCTAAAGTGATGCCACATTTAACTAATGCCGCACTCAGTCTAATGCCATCGATAAATTTAAGCAATGTCATTTAATGTCACTGGATGATTTCAGGGTTAGATGTTGATTGTTAATGTATTAAATATTTTTCAGCCAAGGCATTCTAATGCTATTGCACAACCAGTATACCAATGATGAAACTTGTTACTACCTTCAGATTTTTGCGTTGTTAATGCTTATAGATTACATACCTCACTTTCATGAGATAAGTCAAAAAAATTGTACAGTGTCACCAAAATGCCAAGGCGCTGATGTCATTATATTTTGGTTAAACTGCACAAAAAATTACGAAGACAAGTGGAAAGGTCAAGAGTGGGCACCTCCTCCTCCGGCTGTTCTCTTGATTCGTTCAATCAAGTTTTTATGTTTGATCAATTATCAAGATTCGGATAGCAATTTTGATGACCCTTCGAGTTCGAAATGATATTTACCTTGAAGGTACATGGTTTGCAAAAAAAAATTGTCATTAGTTAATAATGCTAGTTACCTTCAGACTTTTGTATTTGGTTTAATGCTGTTGCACAACTAGTATACCAATGCTGAAACTTGTTATCTTTACATTTTGTATTGTTAATGCTTATAGAAATCTTCCAGTGCTAGCTTATGGAAATATGTTCAGTAAAACCAATGTATTGTACCCCGTAATGAAAAAACTACTCTACTATTGCACTAGGCACTGGATTAGTGTATATTTGTACTATTCAAATGGTGTTGCATTAGCGTATGGACATATATAAAGTGTGGCAAGCTTTCCCAGATATGTGCTCAAGAAAATTACTACCTGTTTTTTTAAAATACTAGACGTTTGGGTGCTTTAAACTGAACTGCAAAAACACCTTATATTAAGGAACAGAGGGTGTAGAGTTCACTCATATTATCCCGGTAAAGCTAGTCACACCTTTGTTAAAATTAATGTTCATTATGTTATCGGAGGAGGTCTGTATGTTTGTCTCCAATGCCTGTCAATTACATACCAGACATCATGATGTAATGTTAAGTCATTTATTTTTGTACAGTTTCACTGAATTGTCAAGGCGGTGATGGCATTTTATTTTAGTTGAACTGCACAAAATATGCTTAAAAGAAGAGGAAAGGTCAAGAATGGTTCAGTTTTTAAGAAAATACTATGTATGCCTTCCTGACATCAGCTGTTGTTGCCTTATTTATTCCTTCAAACAGGTGGTTAGAAACAGTCTTGCTACCTTTTTCCATTAAGAAAGTGGAATGCTTATATTTGTGAGTCTATGCTTCAACTAGTTCCACTTCTATAGTAATCACACTTTCAATATCTATGCAAACAGGGATGCTCGATTTTAGTGGAACTGCACAAAAAGTCCAAATGGTTCAACATTAGGAGCATGTTTTCTTCCAAACCTTTATATCCAATTGGTGGCACTGAGCTATTCATTACGAAGGTACATGGTTTGCTACTATCTTGCTACTCTTTTTGTACTGTCATTAGATAGTAATATTAGTGGTTTGCATGTGAATTTATTGGCAGGGTGGACCTAAATTGGAGGTGTAGGACATGATTCAATGATTGGATGCTCAATTTCGGTTGTATCGGTTTCACCTCTTCCCTCACTGCAACATGGATATCCTTGGTCTGATGAAGAATAGGCGCTATATTTATGCTCTGTACCAGCAAATCAATTCAGTACAAAATTTTCCAGGGCAAAACATGACAGTATCAAACTGTCCAGTGCAAAACATGACAGATGCTAAGAGGAAGAGACGTGTTTAAACCGAAAATACAAGGTGGGGCATATGTTTACTGGCTGCTTGATATTTGTGCAGACAGATGTCTACCCGTTGCTATTTGGCAAACAAACAAAGTGACCACAATTTTGGTGGAACTGCACAAGAGAATAGTATAGTCACTGCATGCAGTGCCATTTGAAAATAGACACAGAAAGATTGGATAGGCACTTCATGGACTGCACAAAAGTAGTATTGTACTATTTATTGGCCAACACTAGGTGCTTCATTGCTTTGGTCTGATTATACAATGGGCATCATTTTGCCTAAGTTAAAGTTTGTATTTCGAAAATAGTCTTGCCGTGTGATCGAGAAAAGACCAAATCATATTGCAGTGGATGTTCCTCCATCATGTGTGGTTCATTCTCATGGTTCCAGCTATTGGTGAAACTACTTACGTTTGCAAGAGGAATTGTAGACTTCACAAACAAATTTTTCTTTCACTCTGTACTGAATGTTGGCCCAGAAAAGCATCCATGTTAGTAGGAAGAGCATATGTTTTTTCTAGATCTTTGCTTTTGGAGCTACATATTTGTATATGATCTGTGAATCATTGAGATGCATTAACATGTTGATCTTATGTATGGGAATCGTACTAGTTGGTTGTGAATTTGGGCTATTAATGTGAACATATTACAATGTCAAGCCTGCGAGTCTTGTGTGAACATTTCGAACGGATCGGCTCTTACTAATGCGCACATCATGATCCTTATTTATGTGTTCTCAGTGTTTACAAGTTAGTAACAGTTCCTTATTTTTGTTCGCTCAGTGTTTACAAGTTACTGATCAATCACTAGCTAGCCTACTAATGCGCTCCTGGCAGTTTTAGTTGCGATGCAAGATTCGAAGTGGCTGTTTTTTGAATAAAAATGCCTACCTCTGAAGAAACTGACATGCTGTTCTGAAGAAAATGCCATGCGAATCTGAAGAAATTGCCAGCAAAAACATTCGCAAATGCCTTATCTCCTAGCGAACGTTCATCCGCTATTGCGATCCTACACATACACTATCCGACCGACTCGATCCTACGCGAATAACCAGCGGATCACGCACGTACCTCATCTGGATGAATCGAAGCTTTTCGCTTGACCGTTATGCCGACGCGCGACCCAAAGACGGATCGGACGCACCACTGACGGGATGGGACGGAATGGCACAATCATAATTTCAGTTTTTCTAGTTTTTCGCGGCAAGCTGGCGCGCTAAGCCATGCCTGCTTATGCATTGAATTCCGATGACCGCGATGGCCGTTGTGTTTCCCGCGACACGCTGGTTCACCTACCTTCCGCCTATAATTACTGGTTCCCGGCATTCTCCGGTGGCACCATCACCCAACTCGCCCTATCCTCATAAGCCCACACCGGCCCGACGTCGCTCGCCACTTATCCTCGCTCTCGCCACGTTCGTCATGCCCCCGCCCATCCGCAAGAGACAACGCCGAAGGCAGTCACCGCTGGAACTAGTGTTCGGTTTTTCACCGAAAGGCAGACGGAGGGAGGAGGCATTCTATCGGTCTTTAGATGACAATGCGGAGTATGAGGACTTGTTGGAGTGCGACCGCCTGGTGGAGGAGCAGCGTATCACCGATTTGCGCCGTCAACGAGGCAAGGGGCAGCAATGCACTGACTCTCTGAGTCGCGAGCAGAGCGCCCGCAACTGAGCCGACTATGTGGAGGTCGTCGCCTGGCAAATAGCCCTGGAGTCTGTCGGGCACGCACGTGTTCGCGATGCCAAATTTAGTACCAGCTCGTCAAGTGGGTTTCCCGCTTAAAAGCCGAAGCTTCGGTGGACCACGCCGGCATGGAAAGGTCCAACGTGCGCGAGCAACGTGCCCTATCGCACCTCTGGCAAGTTTGAGGCGAGGCGGAGGACGTCGGTGCTAGCGTTTAGCGTGTACCGCAGATGGCGGCTGATACCTCTTCAACGTATGTACAATTTTTTATTGTTCCATGTTGTTATATTATTAATCTTGGATGTTTTATAATCATTTATAGTCATTTTATATCATTTTTTGGTACTAACCTATTGACATAGTGCCAAGTGCCAGTTGCTGTTTTTTGCATGTTTTTTACATCGCAGGAAATCAGTACCGAACGGAGTCCAAATGCAACGAAACTTTACGGATATTTTTATGGACCAGAAGACACATAATGGGCCCTGGTGATGACCCACAAGTATAGGGGATCTATCGTAGTCCTTTCGATAAGTAAGAGTGTCGAACCCAACGAGGAGCAGAAGGAAATGATAAGCGGTTTTCAGTAAGGTTTTCTCTGCAAGCACTGAAATAATAGGTGATAGATAGTTTTGTGATAAGATAAATAGTAACGAGCAAAAAGTAAATAAAGTAAATAAAGTGCAGCAAGGTGGCCCAATCCTTTATGTAGCAAAGGATAAGCCTGGACAAATTCTACTAATGAAGAAGGAGCTCCCGAGGATACATTGGGAATTATCGTCAAGCTAGTTTTCATCACGTTCATATGATTCGCGTTCGGTACTTTGATAATTTGATATGTGGGTGGACCAACACTTGGGTACTGTCCTAACTTGGACAAGCATCCCACTTATGATTAACCCCTATTGCAAGCATCCGCAACTACAAAAAGGAGTATTAAGGTAAACCTAACCACAACATTAAACATATGGGTCCATATCAGCCCCCAACGAAGCAACGCATAAACTAGGGTTTAATCTTCTGTCACTCTAGCAGCCCTGTTGGGGAACGTAGCAGAAATTCAAAATTGTCTATGCATCACCAAGATCAATATATGGAGATACTAGCAACAAGAGAGAGGGGAGTGCATCTTCATACCCTTGAAGATCGCGATGCGGAAGCGTTCAAGAGAACGGGGTTGATGGAGTCGTACTCGTCGTGATCCAAATCACCGATGATCCTAGCGCCGAACGGACGGCACCTCCGCGTTCAACACACGTACGGTTGGGAGAGACGTCTCCTCCTTCTTGATCCAGCAAGGGGGGAGGATAATTTGATGGAGATCCAGCAGCACGACGACGTGGTGGTGGAAGTAGCGGGATCCCGGCAGGGCTTTGCCAAGCGCAAGCGGGGAGGAAGAGGTGTCACGGGAGGGAGGGAGGCGCCAGGGATTCAGGTGCGGCTGCCCACCCTCCCTTCCACTATATATAGGGGCCTATGGGGGGCGCCGGCCCCTTGTAGATCCCATCTAGCGAGGGGGGCGGCTGCCCTAGGGGTGGCTTGGCCTCCAAGCCAAGTGGAGGCGCCCCCACCCCTTAGGGTTTCTAACCCTAGGCGCATGGGAGGCCCAAGGGGGGGCTCACCAGCCCACCAGGGGCTGGTTCCCACGCCCCTTCAGCCCATGGGGCCCTCCGGGATAGGTGGCCCCACCGGTGGACCTCGGACCCTTCCGTGGTCCCAGACAATACCGATGACCCCAAACCTTCCGGTGGTCAAAATGGACTTCCTATATATAAATCTTTACCTCCGACCATTCCGTAACTCCTCGTGACGTCACGGGATCTCATCCGGACTCAAACAAATTTCGGGTTACCGCATACTAATATCTCTACAACCCTAGCGCCACCGAACCTTATGTGTAGACCCTACGGGTTCGGGAACCATGCGCATATGACCGAGACAACTCTCCGCCAATAACCAACAGCGGGATCTGGATACCCATGTTGGTTCCTACATGTTCCACGATGATCTCATCGGATGAACCACGATGTCGAGGATTCAATCAATCCCGTATTCAATTCCCTTTGTCTACCGGTATAGTACTTGCCCGAGATTCGATCGTCGGTATCTCGATACCTTGTTCAATCTCGTTACCGGCAAGTCTATTTACTCGTTCCGTAACACATCATCCCGTGATCAACTCCTTGGTCACATTGCGCATATGATGATGTCCTACCGAGTGGGCCCAGAGATACCTCTCCGTCACATGGAGTGACAAATCCCAGTCTCGATTCGTGCCAACCCAACAGACACTTTCGGAGATACCCGTAGTGTACCTTTATAGCCACCCAGCCACGCCAGGACGCTTTGGTACACCCAAAGCATTCCTACGGTATCCGGGAGTTGCACAATCTCATGGTCTAAGGAAATGATACTTGACATTAGAAAAGCTTTAGCATACAAACTACACGATCTTTGTGCTAGGCTTAGGATTGGGTCTTGTCCATCACATCATTCTCCTAATGATGTGATCCCGTTATCAATGACATCCAATGTCCATGGTCAGGAAACCGTAACCATCTATTGATCAACGAGCTAGTCAACTAGAGGCTTACTAGGGACATGGTGTTGTCTATGTATCCACACATGTATCTGAGTTTCCTATCAATACAATGATAGCATGGATAATAAATGATTATCATGAACAAGGAAATATAATAATAATAATAACTAATTTATTATTGCCTCTAGGGCATATTTCCAACAGTCTCCCACTTGCACTAGAGTCAATAATCTAGTTCACATCGCCATGTGATTAACACTCACAGGTCACATCGCCATGTGACCAACATCCAAAGAGTTTACTAGAATCAATAATCTAGTTCACATCACTATGTGATTAACACTCAATGAGTTCTGGGTTTGATCATGTTATGCTTGTGAGAGAGGTTGTAGTCAACGGGTCTGCAATATTCAGATCCCTATGTATTTTGCAAAACTTTATGTCATATCGTAGATGCTACTACCACGTTCCACTTGGAGCTATTTCAAATTGTTGCTCCATTATACGTATCCGGTATCTCTACTCAGAGCTATCCGGATAGGTGTTAAGCTTGCATCGACACAACTCTTTACGTCGAACTCTTTATCACCTCCATAACCGAGAATCGTTTCCTTATTCCTCTAAGGATAATTTTGACCGCTATCTAGTGATCCACTCCTGGATCACCTTTTTACCCTCTTGCCAGACATGTGGCAAGGCACACATCAGGTGCGGTACTCTGCATAGCATACTGTAGAGCCTACGTCTAAGGCATAGGGAACGACCTTCGTCCTTTCTTTCTCTTCTGCCGTGGTCAGGTCTTGAGTCTTACCCAATACTCACACCTTATAACACAACCAAGAACTCCTTCTTTGCTGATCTATTTTGAACTCCTTCAAAATCTTGTCATGGTATGTGTTCATTTGGAAGTACTATTAAGCGGTTTTTAATCTATCCTTATAGATCTTGATGCTCAATGTTCAAGTAGCTTAATCCAGGTTTTCCATTGAAAAACACTTTTCAAATAACCCTATATGCTTTCCAGAAATTCTACATCATTTCCGATCAACAATATGTCAACAACATATACTCATCAGAAATGATATAGTGCTCCCACTCTTTTCTTTGGAAATACAAGTTTCTCATAAACTTTGTATAAACCCAAAAATTTTGATCATCTCATCAAAGCGTATATTCCAACTCCGAGATGCTTCCTCCAGTCCTTAGAAGGATTGCTAGAGCTTTGCATGCTTGTTAGCATCTTTTAGGATTGACAAAAACTTCTGGTCGTATCACATACAAACTTTCCTCAAGAAAAACGTCGAGGAAACAATGTTTTGACATCCTATCTGCAAGATTTCATAAATAATGCAGTAACTGCTAATTTAATTCCAACAGACTCTTAGCATCGCTACAAGTGAGAAAGTCTCATCGTAGTCAACTCCTTGAAGTTGTCGGAAAACAACTTAGCGACAAGTCGAGCTTTCTTAATGGTGACACTTACCATCATTGTCTGTCTTCCTTTTAAAATCCATCTGTACTCAACAGCCTTACGACCATCGAGTAGTTCTTCCAAAGTCTATGCTTTGTTTTTATACATGGATCCTCTCTCGGATTTTATGGCCTCGAGCCATTCGTTGGAATACGGGCCCACCATCGCTTCTCCATAGCTCGTAGGTTCATTGTTGACTAGCAACATGACCTCCAAGACAGGATTAAGTACCACTCTGAAGTAGTGCGCATCCTTGTCGACCTACGAGGTTTGGTAGTGACTTGATCTAAAGTTTCATGATCACTATCATTAGCTTCTACTTCAATTGGTGTAGGCGCCACAGGAACAACTTCCTGTGCCCTACTACACACTAATTGAAGTGATGGTTCAATAACCTCATCAAGTCTCCACCATCCTCCCACTCAATTCTTTCAAGAGAAACTTTTCTCGAGAAAGGACCCGATTCTAGAAACAATCCCTTTTGCTTACACTGAGACAGGAGGTATACCCAACTGTTTTGGGTGTCCTATGAAGATGCATTTATCCGCTTTGGGTTCGAGCTTATCAGGCTAAAACTTTTCACATAAGCGTCGCAGCCCCAAACTTTTAAGGAACGACAACTTAGGTTTCTCTAAACCATAGTTCATACGGTGTCGTCTTTACGGAATTGCGTGGTGCCCTATTTAAAGTGAATGTGGTTGTCTCTAATGCCTAACCCATAAACGATAGTAGTAATTTGATAAGAGACATCATGGTATGCGTCATATCCAATAGGGTGCAGTTATGATGTTCGGACACACCATCATAGTATGGTGTTCCAGGCGGTGTTAGTTGTGAAACAATTTCCACAATGTCTCAATTGTGTGCCAAACTCGCAACTCAGATATTCATCTCTATGATCATATCATAGACATTTTATCCTCTTGTCACGACGATCTTCAACTTCACTCTGAAATTACTTGAACCATTCAATAATTCAGACTTGTGTTTCATCAAGTAGATATACTCAGTATCTACACAAATCATTTGTGAAGTAAGAACATAACGATATCCACTGCGTGCCTCAGCACTCATTGGACTGCACACATCAAAATGTAGTACTTCCAACAAGTTGCTTTCTTGTTCCATTTTACTGAGAACGAGGCTTTCAGTCATCTTGCTCATGTGGTATGATTTGCATGTCTCAAGTGATTCAAAATCAAGTGAGTCCAAACGGTCCATCTGCATGGAGTTTCTTCATGCGTATATACCAATAGACATGGTTCACATGTCTCAATCTTTTCAAAAACGAGTGAGTCCAAAGATCCATCTACATGGAGCTTCTTCATGCGTTTTATACCAATATGACTCAAATGGCAGTGCCACAAGTATGTGGTATTATCATCACTATCTTATCTCTTTTGGCATGAACAAGTGTATCACTACGATCGAGATTCAATAAACCATTCATTTTAGGTGTAAGACCATTGAAGGTATTATTCAAATAAATAAAGTAACTATTATTCTCCTTAAATGAATGACTGTATTGCGATAGACATAATCCAATCATGTCTATGCTCAACGCAAACACCAAATAACAATTATTTAGGTCTAACACCAATCTCGATGGTAGCGGGAGTATGCGATGCTTGATCACATCAAGCTTGGAAACACTTCCAACACATATCGTCATCTCACCTTTAGCTAGTCTCCATTTGTTCCGTAGCTTTTATTTCGAGCAAACGAACCGGTATCTAATACCCTGGTGCTACTGGGAGTACTAGTAAAGTACACATTAATATAATGTATATCCAATATACTTCTATCGACCTTGCCAGCCTTCTCATCTACCAAGTATCTAGGGTAGTTCTGCTTCAATGACTGTTCCCCTCATTACAGAAGCACTTAGTCTCGGGTGGGTTCAAACTTTGGGTTTCTTCACTAGAGCAGCAACTGATTTGCCGTTTCATGAAGTATCCCTTCTTGCCCTTGCCCTTCTTGAAACTAGTGGTTTCACTAACCATCAACGATTGATGCTCCTTCTTGATTTCTATTTTCGCGGTGTCATCGCGAATATTTCAAGGATCATCATATCTATCCCTGATATGTTATAGTTCATCACGAAGCTCTAGTAGCTTGGTGGCAATGACTTTGGAGAAACATCACTATCTCATCTGGAAGATCAACTCCCACTCGATTCAAGTGATTGTAGTACCCAGACAATCTGAGTACCAGCTCAACGATTGAGCTTTTCTCCTTAGTTTGCAGGCTAAGAAACTCGTCGGAAGTCTTATACCTCTTGACGTGGGCACGAGCCTGAAATCCCAATTTCAGCCCTCGAAACATCTCATATGTTCCGTGACGTTTCGAAATCGTCTTCGGTGCCTCTACTCTAAACCGTTTAACATTACTGAACTATCACGTAGTTATCAAAACGTGTATGTCAGATGTTCACAACATCCACAGACGACGTTCGAGGTTCAGCACACCGAGCGGTGCATTAAGGACATATGCCTTCTACGAAGCAACGAGGACAATCCTCAGTTTACGGACCTAGTCCGCATAATTGCTACTATCAACTTTCAACTGAATTTTCTCTAGGAACATATCTAAAACAGTAGAACTAAAGCGCGAGCTACGACATAATTTGCAAAAACCTTTTTGACTATGTTCAGGATAATTAAGTTCATCTTATGAACTCCCACTCAGATAGACATCCCTCTAGTCATCTAAGTGATACATGATCCGAGTCAACTAGGCCGTGTCCGATCATCACGTGAGACGGACTAGTCATCGTCGGTGAACATCTTCATGTTGATCGTATCCACTATACGACTCATGTTCGACCTTTCGGTCTCTTGTGTTCCGAGGCCGTGTCTGTACATGCTAGGCTCGTCAAGTCAACCTAAGTGTTTCGCGTGTGTAAATATGGCTTACACCCGTTGTATGTGAACGTTAGAATCTATCACACCCGATCATCACGTGGTGCTTGAAACGATTTAACTTTACATAGCGATTACGCAGTTAGGGGAACACTTTCTTGAAATTATTATGAGGGATCATCTTATTTACTACCGTCGTTCTAAGCAAATAAGATGCATAAACATGATAAACATCACATGCAATCAAATAGTGACATGATATGGCCAATATCATTTTGCTCCTTTTTATCTCCATCTTCGGGGCTCCATGATCATCATCGTCACCGGCATGACACCATGATCTCCATCATCGTGTCTTCATGAAGTTGTCTCGCCAACTATTACTTCTACTACTATGGCTAACGGTTAGCAATAAAGTAAAGTAATTACATGGTGTTATCATTGACACACAGGTCATACAATAAATAAGACAACTCCTATGGCTCCTGCCGGTTGTCATACTCATCGACATGCAAGTCGTGATTCCTATTACAATAACATGATCAATCTCATACATCACAAATATCATTCATCACATTCTTTTTGGCCATATCACATCAAATAGCATACCCTGCAAAAACAAGTTATACGTCCTCTAATTGTCGTTGCATGTTTTACGTGGCTGCTATGGGTTTCTAGCAAGAACGTTTCTTACCTACGCAAAACCACAACGGTGATATGCCAATTGCTATTTACCCTTCATAAGGACCCTTTTCATCGAATCCGATCCGACTAAAGTGGGAGAGACTGGCACCCGCTAGCCACCTTATGCAACAAGTGCATGTCAGTCGGTGGAACCTCTCTCACGTAAGCGTACGTGTAAGGTCGGTCCGGGCCGCTTCATCCCACAATGCCGCCGAATCAAGATAGTACTAGTAAAGGTAAGAAAATTGTACAAACCATCGGCCACAACTAGTTGTGTTCTACTCGTGCCAAGAATCTATGCAATAGACCTAGCTCATGATGCCACTGTTGGGGAACGTAGCAGAAATTCAAAATTTTCTACGCATCACCAAGATCAATCTATGGAGATACTAGCAACGAGAGAGAGGGGAGTGCATCTTCATACCCTTGAAGATCGCGATGCGGAAGCGTTCAAGAGAACAGGGTTGACGGAGTCGTACTCATCGTGATCCAAATCACCGATGATCCTAGCGCCGAACGGACGGCACCTCCACGTTCAACACACGTACGGTTGGAAGAGACGTCTCCTCCTTCTTGATCCAGCAAGGGGGGAGGAGAAGTTGATGGAGATCCAGCAGCACGACGGCGTGGTGGTGGAAGTAGCGGGATCCCGGCAGGGCTTCGCCAAGCGCAAGCGGGGAGGAAGAGGTGTCACGGGAGGGAGGGAGGCGCCAGGGATTCAGGTGCGGCTGCCCTCCCTCCCTTCCACTATATATAGGGGCCTATGGGGGGTGCCGGCCCCTTGTAGATCCCATCTAGGGAGGGGGCGGCTGCCGTAGGGGTGGCTTGGCCTCCAAGCCAAGTGGAGGCGCCCCCACCCCTTAGGGTTTCTAACCCTAGGCGCATGGGAGGCCCAAGGGGCGCGCACCAGCCCACCAGAGGCTGGTTCCCACGCCCCTTCAGCCCATGGGGCCCTCCGGGATAGGTGGCCCCACCCGGTGGACCCCCGGGACCCTTCCGGTGGTCCCGGTACAATACCGATGACCCCCGAAACCTTCCTGGTGGCCGAAACTGGACTTCCTATATATAAATCTTTACCTCCGGACCATTCCGGAACTCCTCGTGGCGTCCAGGATCTCATCCGGGACTCCGAACAACTTTCAGGTTACCGCATACTAATATCTCTACAACCCTAGCGTCACCGAACCTTAAGTGTGTAGACCCTACGGGTTCGGGAACCATGCAGACATGACCGAGACAACTCTCCGGCCAATAACCAACAGTGGGATCTGGATACCCATGTTGGTTCCCACATGTTCCACGATGATCTCATCGGATGAACCACGTTGTCGAGGATTCAATCAATCCTGTATTCAATTCCCTTTGTCTACCGGTATAGTACTTACCCGAGATTCGATCGTCGGTATCTCGATACTTTGTTCAATCTCGTTACCGGCAAGTATCTTTACTTGTTCCGTAACACATCATCCGGTGATCAACTCCTTGGTCACATTGCGCATATGATGATGTCCTACCGAGTGGGCCCAGAGATACCTCTCCGTCACACGGAGTGACAAATCCCAGTCTCGATTCGTGCAAACCCAACAGACACTTTCGGAGATACCCGTAGTGTACCTTTATAGCCACCCAGTTACGTTGTGACGTTTGGTACACCCAAAGCATTCCTACGGTATCCGGGAGTTGCACAATCTCATGGTCTAAGGAAATGATACTTGACATTAGAAAAGCTTTAGCATACGAACTACACAATCTTTTTGCTAGGCTTAGGGTTGGGTCTTGTCCATCACATCATTCTCCTAATGATGTGATCCCGTTATCAACGACATCCAATGTCCATGGTCAGGAAACCGTAACCATCTATTGATCAACGAGCTAGTCAACTAGAGGCTTACTAGGGACATGGTGTTGTCTATGTATCCACACATGTATCTGAGTTTCCTATCAATACAATTATAGCATGGATAATAAACGATTATCATGAACAAGGAAATATAATAATAATAACTAATTTATTATTGCCTCTAGGGCATATTTCCAACAAACCCATCATCTACTTATTACTTCCCTATGCCTTCCTCTAGGCCCAAATAATGGTGAAGTGTCCTGTAGTCGACGTTCACATAACACCACTAGAGGAAAGACAACATACATCTCATCAAAATATCGAACGAATACCAAATTCACATGACTACTAATAGCAAGACTTCACCCATGTCCTCAGGAACAAACGTAACTACTCACAAAGCATATTCATGTTCATAATCGAGGAGTAATAATATGCATAAAGGATCTGAACATATGATCTTCCACCAAGTAAACCAACTAGCATCAACTACAAGGAGTAATCAACACTACTAGCAACCCACGGTACCAATTTGTGGTTTTGATACAAGATTGGATGCAAGAGATGAACTAGGGTTTTGAGAGGAGATGGTGCTGGTGAAGATGTTGATGGAGATTGACCCCTCTCGATGATAGGATCGTTGATGATGACGTTGGTGATGATTTCCCCCTCCGGGAAGTGTCCCAGCGAACAGCTCTGCGAGCCCTAGATTGATTCCGCCAAGGTTCCGCCTCGTGGCGGAGTTTCATCCCGTAAGCTTGCCCCGTTTTTCCAGAGTAAAAGTGATGATATAGCGAAGATGGATGCCGGAGGCCACGAGGGGCCCAGAGATAGGGGCGCGCCTATAGTGGGCGCCTGCCTCTCTGGACAGGTGTGGCCCCCGGCCTATTTCTTTTGCTCATAAATTATTATAAATTCCAAAAGTTGTTTCGTGGAGTTTCAGGACTTTTGGAGTTGTGCGAATAGGTTTCAACGTTTGCTCCTTTTCCACCGAATTCCAAATTAGCATCCCCCCTCTTCATGGTAAACCTTGTAAAATAAGAGAGAATAGCCATAAGTATTGAGATATAATGTGTAATAACAACCCATAATGCAATAAATATTGATATAAGAGCATGATGCAAAATGGACGTATCAACTCCCCCAAGCTTAGACCTCGCTTGTCCTCAAGCGGAAGCCGAGATCGAAAAATATGTCCACATGTTTAGAGATAGAGGTGTCGATAAAAAATAAAATACGGACATGAGGGCATCATGATCATTCTAATAACAACAACATATATGGATTTTGTCATATGATTTCCTATGCTCAAGTAATAAGCAATTCACAATGTCAAGTATGGTTCAAAAACTTCATTGGGAACTAACAAACTATAATCTCAGTCATTGAAGCAATTGCAATTTATCGTAACATCGGAAAGAGTCAATAATAGAGCCTTTCAGCAAGCTCACATACTCAACTATCTCGTAGTCCCCTATAATTGTTAACACTCACGCAATACTTGTGGTTATAGAGTTTCAGCCGAACACTCAGAAAGATAGGGGCTTATTGTATTGCCTCCCAACATATTCACCTTTAGGTGATGTCAACAATAATAGCCTATGTCAACTTACATCCAATTGGATATATGTATCATGATCTTTCAAACACGAGGAGCTTTCCAAAGGATAAAAATAAAAAGGGAAAGGTGAGCATCACCTTGACTCAAGCATAAAGTAAAACATAAAGTAAAAGATAGGCCCTTCGCAGAGGGAAGCAGAGGTTGTCATGCGCGTTTAGGGTTGATGCATAAAGTCTTAGTGCAAAAGAACGTCACTTTATATTGCCCCTTGTATGTGGACCTTTATTATGCAGTCTGTCGCTTTTATTACTTCCACGACAAGTTCGTACAAAGTTTATTTTCTCTGCACTAATAAGTCATACATATTTAGAGAGCAATTTTTATTGCTTGCACCGATGACAACTTACTTGAAGGATCTTATTCAATCCATAGGTAGGTATGGTGGACTCTCATGGCAAAACTGGGTTTAAGGATATTGGGAAGCACAAGTAGTATCTCTACTTGGTGCAAGGAATTTGGCTAGCATGAGGGGGAAAGGCAAGCTCAACATGTTTGGAAGGTTAATGACAATATACTTTAACTGAGATGTCGGAAAACATAAACCATTGCGTTGTCTTCCTTGTCCAACATCAACTCTTTTAGCATGTCATACTTAATGAGTGCTTCACAATCATAAAAGATGTCCAAGATAATATATTTATATGTGAACCCCTCTTTCCTTATCACTTCCTATTAATTGCAACAATGACCAAGGCTACGTTCATCAACTCTCAACAATTTTTATGCCTCATACTTTCTATGTGTGAAGTTATCACTATCCATAAGATCAATATGAACTCTTTTGTTATTTCTACTTTCTCAAGATCATAGCATCATAGCAAAGCCATTGACTCAACACTAATCTTTATTATAGATAGCACACAAACTCGCTTACATAAAGAGATCACAAAGCAAAGCTCAAAACTATTTGATATCAAAACTTCAATCTACTAGATCAAGATACTACTAAAAGGATCGAACTAAATAAAGCGGTAAAGATAAGAGTGTGATGGTGGTACGATACCGGGGCACCTCCCCCAAGCTTGGCAGTTGCCAAGGGGAGTGCCCATACCCATATGATTATTTCTTCGGAGGTGATGGAGGTGGTGATGATGACGGTGGATAATCGCACATCGAGCGTAATAGCTCGTCCAACTTGCGGATAATGCCTTTGAGCCCAGCAATATGATCCTTCAACAAAATATTCTCCTGTGTGAGATACTTGTTCTGTATGCGGGATAAATCAATCATCTTGAAAGTTTCAATCTCTGTTGGAGTGAAAAGATTAGGTAAAGGTCGAGGGATGTCTTCTTCTTTCACCACCGGAGCTTGAACCTCCATGGCCTTCTTGATCCCTTCATCCTTGTTAATCTCTTCTGGTTCCTCTCTTTTCAACTCTATCTTCAATAGCCAAGCATCCTTGTCTTCGTTGTTGGAGGAGGGAGAAGTCATGGTGCTCCAAATCTGCAACAGAGACAGCTCAAAACGAAAACAAAGGATATTTGCGTGATACGGTGGTCAAAACCTTCGGGAGTATATATAATGAATTTTTACCGACCAAAATACGTAGCATACCAGGAAACGGAATCCGGGAGGCACACGAGGTGCCCACGAGACAGGGGGGCGCGCCCTACAGGGGGGGCGCGCCCTCCTCTCTCGTGGGAGCCTCGTGTCCCTTTCGGACTACTTATTTCTTCCTAAAATTCTTAAATAATCCAAAACTGATAAAAATTGCCATTAGAGTTATTTTGGAGTCGATTTACTTACCGTACCACGTACCTATGCCTTTTCGGAGTCTGGAACGTTCTGGAAAGTGTCTCTTATGTATTCCTCAAGGTTATGGTTTCAATAATATTAGTTTCAACATTGATAGGATTACCTGAAATATAATGTTTAATTCTTTGACTGTTTACCACCCTCGGATTTGTGCCTTCGAAGTTGTTGATTGTTATAGCACCAGAACAATAGACCTCCTCGATAACGTAGGGAACTTCCCATTTTGAGAGAAGTTTTCCTGCAAAAAATCTTAAACGAGAGTTGAACAAGAACACATAATCTCCTACGTTAAACTCACGCTTTTGTATCCTCTTATCATGCCAGCGTTTGACTTTTTCTTTGAAAAGCTTGGCATTCTCATATGCTTGGGTTCTCCATTCATCAAGTGAGCTAATATCAAACAACCTCTTCTCACCGGCAAGTTTGAAGTCATAATTGAGCTCTTTAATAGCCCAATATGCCTTATGTTCAAGTTCAAGAGGTAAATGACATGCCTTTCCATAAACCATCTTATAAGGAGACATACCCATGGGATTTTTGTATGCAGTTCTATAGGCCCATAATGCATCATCAAGTTTTTTGGACCAATTCTTTCTAGATCTATTCACAGTCTTCGCAAAATTAATTTGAGCTCTATATTGCTCAACTCTACTTGACCACTAGATCATGGGTGATAAGGAGATGCGATTCTATGATTGACATCATACTTAGCAAGCATCTTACGGAAAGCACCATGAATAAAGTGTGAACCACCATCAGTCATAAGATATCTTGTAGCGACTGACCCAAAATCGGTCAAATCTCCGTATGCATACCATCCCAAGATCATGCCGGTACTCACAAGACATCGATAAAGTAATCAAAGTTCAATCACACCTGAATATCATTAAACGATTCTCATATAGAGTCTTTATTACAAGGGAATGAATTCGCTCAAGGCCAACTCATGAGAAAATAAACTACTAATGCCATGGAAGCGTCGAGGTAAAGCGAGTCCATCCGACTCAAAGGGCAATCGCCAAGCGGAGCGTAGCCTCACTCTGATCGGAATATATCTCGCAACATAATACGTTGCAGCCATGTAGGTCAGATTTTGGAATAAGTGGCAAGTCATGAAGAATAACAATAATAAAGTTACTAACACTATATGCATTTTTGGCTGTGGAGCTCTAAGTTTCATCATTTTTGCGAAAAGCAAATTTTATCCTACTACAAAGGACTTGCTTGCAAATTACTACAATTGTGGGTAGTTATTGAGATGGTTCCGCCAACCAATATCTCGTTCCCAAATTATTAAGTCATAAACCCCTCGAATTTATTCATTAGTTTTAGTGTTGAGATATCCGAATACTTCCAAGTTCCAGAGGCTCAAATGTCCGTAACCGGGGACACGGCTAATCGATTAGATCTTTAACTCTGCAGAGGGTTGCGACTTTCCCGCAAGAATCATTCCTCCTTTAAAGTCTTCGCACTTCATGGTGTTTGAAGACGGACGAATGAAACAGGGTCTTCCAAAGAGTTCTTCTGGCTACTGCCGGTACCCATCCAATCCTACCGTTCGTCTACTTCTCGTAGTACCGTCCAGCCAGCGTCACTACTAGGGTCAACCCAGCCAGAGCCCATAATGGCTTGCGGCTGCACAGTAAGCTTCGGTCATGGGGCATCCATCCTTCTCTTCGTGGCTGGGTGAAGCTTTCCGCAGGATGTCATGGCGCTTCTCCATGCATCCCGCCACCACTGGGTGCTCCAGGTGCCCACAACCGCCCTCCACCCAGAGTGATTTTCCAAGTCCATCTTGATCATTGTAGTCCATGGGTTGTCATCATCATTGACTCTCACATCTTGCTTATGAATTTCACTCATCCCAAATCCGCTCTGAGCATAGCAAAATAGCTACTACGTCCCGGGTCATGGTAACAAGGGATTGGTTCATCCTACCACATGATACTACTCAAGTTTAATGACTTCAAGATTTCACTACTGCATGCAATGGTGGGGTGGTGACAACTACTAATGCACAAAAACATAGGTATAGAAATAACATGATCAAAACTTGCCTTGCTGATGATCCTCGTAAGCTAAAGAGTCGTAGTAGCAAGCTTCGCACTCCGGAAACTCTACCGAGACAAACAATAACACAATAAGCATAAAGCAAGAGGATCACACAAGATAACAATAGTAACATAGCACAACAAAACAATCAAAACCAAATCCAAAAGAAAAACTCAAAGAAACCAATTCAAAGTTTTTCCCTACTCCAAACAATAACAAAAATAGTTTTTATATAGCAAAAATTCCTTAATATGACCTAATCATGGTTTTAGGTTAACTTAACAGAAAAGGTTTCACTAAGCAATTAGGAGCAAAAAGAAATAATTAAAAAGCTATTATAAAACTCATTTTAGGCCTAATCCAATTTCTATTAAGAAAATTAATTTAAAACTTTTATTAATTATAAATAAAAGTTCATCTAATGGAGTGACAGAGACTAACCTAGAATAACTAATCACAAGTTAAAATAAATTAATTAACTAATTAATTAATTAGGAAAACAGAACTAGTTAATTAATTAGGATTAATTGGATTCTGTCTAAAACTAATTATTTATTAATCCTAAAATACCCAAATTAATTTCTAGGGTTTGGCAATGTCAAAATAAAGTGGTGACAAAAGAATCATGCAAAATAATTTTTCTAACTAAAATTATAGCAGATTTGCTATTCTGACTAAAACAATATTAAAGCATTTTTAATTATTTTTAACATAGCTAAATATATATTTTTCAGAAACTACATAAAATTTGCAATCCAACAAAAAAGGAATCACTCAAAAATATTAAACAGAATAAAAGATATACATTTTTGAAAACTGAAACTATTCGGCTAAAACAGAAAATTAAAATAAAAGAAAAAGGCCTAATGGGCCTATACTGTGCACTAGGCGTAACTTAGTCTAAACGGGCTTTAGGGTTTAAACTAAAAGAACCCGGCCTAAAACAAAAACCTAAACTAAAAATAAAACGATCGGACCGGCCGGTTTTATAAATAAAACCTACCCCTTCGGGGGCTTCTAATCCTAGCCGTAGATCTACGATCGGACGGGGGAGGGGGATTGCCGGTGACTTACCGGACTCCGGCGACGGCGGCGGCGGCGGCGAAAGTGCTCCGGGGCGTCCGGACGTCGGCGAGCTCCGGCGACTCGTCGGGAAGACGCGACGGGTCGGGAAGGGTTCGTGGTGTTGGGGGTCGGGGTGGACTAGGGCGTCGACGGCGGCAACAATGGCGGCGGGGAGGGCTCGGGACTCAGCGAGCCCAAACGGGAGAGAGAGGTGCGGCGAGCTCTGGGGGAATGGGGTGGGGCCTCGGCCTTTATAGCCCTGGGTCGGGCTTGCCTCGGAAGGGCAACGGGGCTGTCGGGATCCGGATCCTTCGATCCGGTGGATCTCCCATGAGGTCGGTGGCGTGGCGAGGGGGAAGAAGACGGGCGGGGCCCATGGGTCAGCGGAGAGAGAGAGGCGAGGGGTCGGGTGGCGAGGCCTAGCGCCTTCAGAAGCGGGGCGAGGCGGCGGCTGGCTGGCTTTGGTGGCTGGGCTGGCTGGGCTAGGCCGGGTTCATTGGTTAACTTGGGCCAGCAGGGGCTGAGGGGTGAGGCGGCGCTGGCTGGGCTGGGTGGTTTGGTGGCGCCGAGGGGTTTTTCTTTTATTTTTAATAAAACTAAAACAAAAATAAAACCAAATCTAGAAATAATTTATATAGGGTATATATATACCAAAATGATCAGGGGAATATTCCCTTTAATTTGAACATTTTTCCAAAGTCAAAATCCAAACTTCACAAAAATCTATTTTTTTTCAATTTCAAATAAATTTCAGATTTGAATCCAAATCTTTTGGCATTGTTTCCTCTGATATTTTTGGAGTGTCATGTTTGCTCCTCTCATACTTTTGATCAAGTATTTATCAGGCTTAGTTTTTGAATTGTTACCCACATGCCAAAGTTTGAAATTCAAATTCAAACTCAAATTGCTCTGAAACTTCAAATGACAATCAAATTCAAACAGAATGCATAGGATGCTTATCTATAATTGTAAAACATTCCAAATAGGAAATTTGGGATGTTACATATCTAGGGACTCCAAACCTCGGAAAAATAACTTCTTTAAGCATTTTAATAGAAGTGTTATGATCAGCACTACTAGTTGGAATAGCTTCTACCCACTTAGTAACGTAATCAACAGCAACTAAAATATGTGGATAACCATTGGAGGCAGGAAAAGGTCCCATATAATCAAAGCCCCAAACATCAAACGGTTCAATAACAAGGGAATAATTCATAGGCATTTCTTGACGTCTACTAATGTTACCTATTCTTTGACATTCATCACAAGATAAGACAAACTTACGAGCATCTTTGAAAAGAGTAGGCCAATAAAAACCAGATTGTAGTACCTTGTGTGCAGTTCTATCTCCAGCGTGGTGTCCTCCATAGGATCCAGAGTGACACTTGCATAGGATTTGTTCCTGTTCATGCTCAGGCACACGACGTCTAATAATACCATCTACTCCTTCTTTATAAAGGTGTGGATCATCCCAGAAGTAATGTCTTAAATCATAAAAGAACTTTTCTCTTTGCTGGTATGTGAAACTAGGCGGTATATATTTAGCAATGATGTAATTAGCATAATCAGCATACCAAGGAGCAATCGAGAA
Source organism: Aegilops longissima (assembly GCA_021605205.1). Taxonomy (NCBI): domain Eukaryota; kingdom Viridiplantae; phylum Streptophyta; class Magnoliopsida; order Poales; family Poaceae; genus Aegilops; species Aegilops longissima. The sequence continues at coordinate 238,034,434 of CM038681.1, forward strand.
GCATTGACAACCGCTAATTGTTCATCGGAAAATTATCATTAATAGGCGTTGGGTCATCAAGAACATTCTCTAACCTAGACAAGTTATGCGCAACGGGTTCTCAGCTCCTTTTCTATCAATAATATGCAAATCAAATTCTTGGAGCAAGAGGACCCATCTAATGAGTCTAGGCTTAGCATCTTTCTTTTCCATAAGATATTTAATAGCAGCATGATCAGTGTGAATAGTAACTTTGGAATCAACAATATAAGGTCTAAACTTATCACATGCAAACACAACTGCTAAGAACTCTTTTTAGTAGTAGCATAATTTCTCTGGGCAGTATCAAGAGTCTTACTAGCATACTAGATAACATTCAATTTCTTATCGACTCTTTGCCCTAAAACAACACCTACAGCATAATCACTAGCATCACACATAATTTCAAAAGGTAAATTCCAATCAGGTGGCTGAACAATAGGTGCAGTGATCAATGCTTTCTTAAGTGTTTCAAATGCTTCTACACAATCATCATCAAAGACAAAAGGAATATCTTTTTGCAATAAATTAGTCAGAGGCCTAGAGATTTTAGAAAAGTCCTTAATGAACCTCCTATAAAAGCCGGCATGACCAAGGAAACTTCTTATACCTTTTATGTCCTTGGGACATGGCATCTTTTCAATAGCATCAACTTTGGCTTTATCAACTTCAATACCTCTCTCAGAGATCTTATGCCCCAAGACAATGCCTTCATTAACCATAAAGTGACACTTTTCCCAATTCAGGATGAGACTAGTGTCTTCACATCTCTGCAAAACTCAATCAAGGTTGCTCAAACAATCATCAAAAGAGGATCCATAGACGGAGAAGTCATCCATGAATACCTCACAAATCTTTTCACAAAAAGCAGAGAATATAACCACAATGCATCTTTGAAAGGTAGCAGGTGCATTACATAAACCAAAAGGCATACGTCTATAAGCAAAAGTACCAAAAGGGCAAGTAAAAGTGGTTTTAGATTGATCCTTTGTTTGACAGTATTTGAGAGAAGCGAATAACCATCTAGAAAGCAAAATGTGTGTGTTTGGATAGCCTTTCTAGCATTTGATCAATAAAAGGTAAAGGGTAATGATCTTTCTTAGTAGCTTTATTTAACTTACGAAAATCAATTACCATCCTATAACCTGTAATAATTCTTTGTTGGATCAATTCATCTTTATCATTAGGAACAACGGTAATACCTCCCTTTTTAGGGACACAATGGACAGGGCTTACCCATTCACTATCAGCAACGGGATAAATAATACCTGCCTCAAGGAGTTTTAGAATCTCCTTTCTTACCACTCCTTCATTTTGGGATTTAATCGTCTTTGAGGATCTCTAACTGGTTTGGCATCTTTCTCCACTGAAATTTTGTGTTGACATAATGTGGGACTAATGCCCTTAAGATCATCCAGAGTATATCCAATAGCAGCTCGGTGCTTCTTCAGAGTTTTCAATAATCTTTCTTCTTCTTTCTCTGAAAGGTTAGCACTAATAATAACAGGATATATTTCTTTTTCATCAAGATAAACTTAAGATTATCAGGTAAAGGTTTGAGTTCAAACACGGGATCACCCTTGGGTGGAGGGGGATCCCCAAGAATTTCAATGGGAAGGTTATGTTTTAGCATAGGTTCTTGTTTAAGGAACACTTCATCTATTTCTTCCCTTTCCTTCATAAACATATCGTTTTCATGGTCTAACAAATAATGTTCTAACGGATCAGTTGGAGGAACAACAATGGAAGCGAGACCAATAATCTCATCCCTACTAGGTAATTCCTCTTTACGGTGTTGTCTACGAAATTTAGAAAAGTTGAACTCATGAGACATATCACCTAGACCAATAGTAACAACATCCTTTTCGCAATCTATCTTAGCATTAACGGTGTTCAAGAAGGGTCTACCAAATATAATGGGACAAAAGCTATCTTGTGGGGAGCCAAGAACAAGAAAATCAGCAGGATATTTAGATATTTATTTTTCCCACACAAGACTTCAACATCTCTAACAATTCCCATTGGTGAAATAGTATCTCTATTGGCAAGTTTAATTGTGACATCAATATCTTCTAACTCAGTAGGTGCAATATCGTGCTTAATTTCTTTGTATAAGTCAATAGGTATTGCACTAGCACTAGCACCCATATCACATAAGCCATGATAACAATGATCTCCTATTTTAACAGAAATAACATGCATGCCTACCACAGGTCTATGTTTATCTTTAGCACAACGTTTGGCAATTCTAGCAGTTTCATCACAGAAATAAATAACATGCCCATCAATATTATCAGACAAGAGATCTTTAACAATGGCAACATTAGGTTCAACTTTGATTTGCTCAGGAGGTGTATAAGTTCTAATATTGCTCTTACGAACAACAGTTGAAGCTTTAGCATGATCTTTTATCCTAACAGGAAAAGGAGGCTTTTCGACATAAGCAGTAGGAATAATAGGATCACTATATGTAATAGTCTTTTCTTCGACTGCAATAGGTGCAACTACTTCCACTTCAACAGGAGGATTATATTTAAACCACTTCTCTTTAGGGAGATCAACGTGAGTAGCAAAAGATTCACAAAAAGTAGCTACTATCTCAGAGTCAAGTCCATACTTAGCGCTAAATCCATGAAAAGCATCGGTATCCATAAAAGATTTAACACAATCGAACTTAGGTGTCATACCTGACTCCTTACCATCGTCGGAACCTCAATCTTCAGAGTTGCGTTTAATTCTTTCCAATAAATCCTATTTGAAATCAATAGTCTTCAGCATATAAGAACCAGCACAGCAAGTATCGAGCAGGTTGCGATTATTAAGAGACAGCCGAGCATAAAAATTCCGAATAATCATTTCCCGAGAGAGCTCATGATTGGGGCATGAATATAACATTGAATTAAGCCTCCCCCAAGCTTGAGCGATGCTCTCTCCTTCGCGAGGCCATAAATTATATATGTAATTTAGATCACAATGAACAAGATGCATAGGATAGAACTTCTGGTGAAATTCCAACTTCAGTCGCTTATAATTCCAAGATCCCGTATCATCACATAGCCTATACCATGTCAATGCATATCCCTTCAAAGATAAAGGAAGACCTTCCTTTTAACAACATCATCGGGAATACCTGCAAGCTTAAATAATCCACAAACTTCATCCACAAAGATAAGGTGTAAATCGGGATGCAATGTTCCGTCTCCTGCAAAAGGATTAGCTAGCAGTTTTTCTATCATACCCGAAGGAATCTCAAAGTGAATATTTTCATAAAGTTCAGTATGTTGAGGAGCATCTCTTTGCTCTTCTGGTTGGGGTGAATATACCCCAGACAAGCCCCTCAAAGGATAAGTTTCCATAGTGACAAGTAACAGAAAATTTCATCACACTATATAAATGTTTCCTTACCAAGTTCCACTCACCAAAAGCGCTACACTCCCTGGCAACGGCGCCAGAAAAGAGTCTTGATGACCCACAAGTATAGGGGATTTATCGTAGTCCTTTCGATAAGTAAGAGTGTCGGACCCAACGAGGAGGAGAAGAAAATGATAAGCGGTTTTCAGTAAGGTTTTCTCTGCAAGCACTGAAATAATAGGTGATAGATAGTTTTGTGATAAGATAAATAGTAACGAGCAAAAAGTAAATAAAGTGCAGCAAGGTGGCCCAATCCTTTATGTAGCAAAGTATAAGCCTAGACAAATTCTACTAATGAAGAAGGAGCTCCCGAGGACACATTGGGAATTATCGTCAAGCTAGTTTTCATCACGTTCATATGATTCGCGTTCGGTACTTTGATAATTTGATATGTGGGTGGACCAACACTTGGGTACTGTCCTAACTTGGACAAGCATCCCACTTATGATTAACCCCTATTGCAAGCATCCGTAACTACAAAAAGGAGTATTAAGGTAAACCTAACCACAACATTAAACATATGGGTCCATATCAGCCCCTAACGAAGCAACGCATAAACTAGGGTTTAAGCTTTTGTCACTCTAGCAACCCATCATCTACTTATTACTTCCCTATGCCTTCCTCTAGGCCCAAATAATGGTGAAGTGTCATGTAGTCGACGTTCACATAACACCACTAGAGGAAAGACAACATACATCTCATCAAAATATCGAACGAATACCAAATTCACATGACTACTAATAGCAAGACTTCACCCATGTCCTCAGGAACAAACGTAACTACTCACAAAGCATATTCATGTTCATAATCAGAGGAGTAATAATATGCATAAAGGATCTGAACATATGATCTTCCACCAAGTAAACCAACTAGCATCAACTACAAGGAGTAATCAACACTACTAGCAACCCACAGGTACCAATTTGTGGTTTTGATACAAGATTGGATACAAGAGATGAACTAGGGTTTTGAGAGGAGATGTTGCTGGTGAAGATGTTGATGGAGATTGACCCCCTCTCGATGACAGGATCATTGATGATGACGTTGGTGATGATTTCCCCCTCCCGGAGGGAACTGTCCCCGGCAGAACAGCTCCGCCAGAGCCCTAGATTAATTCCGCCAAGGTTCCGCCTCGTGGCGGTGGAGTTTCGTCTCGTAAGCTTGCCCCCGATTTTTTCCAGAGTAAAAGTGATGATATAGCAGAAGATGGACGCCAGAGGCCCACTAGGGGGCCCAGGAGATAGGGGCGCGCCCTATACAAGGGCTAGCCCCCTGTCTCCTGGACAGGGTGTGGCCCCCTGGCCTATTTCTTTTGCTCATAAATTCTTATAAATTCCAAAAAGTTATTTCGTGGAGTTTCAGGACTTTTGGAGTTGTGTAGAATAGGTTTCCAATGTTTGCTCCTTTTCGGCCGAATTCCAAATTGCCAAGGCATCCCCTCTTCATGGTAAACCTTGTAAAATAAGAGAGAATAGCCATAAGTATTGAGATATAATGTGTAATAACAGCCCATAATGCAATAAATATTGATATAAAAGCATCATGCAGAATGGACGTATCACCTGGCTGCGCCTGGGGGTGCTCCAAGGAGAGCACAACCCACCAGGGCGCACAAGGAGGCCCAGGCGCGCCCTGGTGGGTTGTGCCCACCTCGGGTGCCCCAGGACCGCCTCTTTGCTCTATAAATACCCCAATATTCCAGAAAACCTAGGGGAGTCGACGAAAATCAATTCCAGCCGCCACAGAGTCCATAATCACCAGATCCAATCTAGACACCATCTCGGATGGGGTTCACCACCTCCATTGGTGCCTCTCCGATGATGCGTGAGTAGTTCTTTCTAGACCTTCGGGTCGGTACTTAGTAGCTAGATGGCTTCCTCTCTCTCGCTGAATTCTCAATACAATGGTCTCTTGGAGATCCATATGATGTGACTCTTTTTGCAGTGTGTTTGTTGGGATCGATGAACTTTGAGTTTATGATCAGATCTATCTTTTTATATCCATGAAAGTGTAAAATCACTTGTTTGAAACATCTAAAAAATAGAAATGGCTATTAGAAGTTAGGAAAAAATTGTATCCCTTAGGAACCTTACATGCACCTTTGTTTGGATGCCGATCTAATATTTTACACTTTCATTTTACGAAGCCTCTGCTATTTTATGCTCACCTATATTTTATGCTCCCACCCTTTTGTAGAAAAAGCCTCTGCTATTTGAGTTTCTTTGATCTCTTTTATGCATGATTGCTTATAGCCTCGTATTTATTCTCCGATATTTTGGTTTTGTTTGGCCAACTTGATCTATTTATCTTGCAATGGAAAGAGGTGCTTTGTAGTGGGTTCGATCTTACGGTGCTTGATCCCAGTGACAGAAAGGGAACCGACATGTATGTATCGTTGCTACTAAGGTAAAACAATGGGGTCTATCTCTACATAGATAGATCTTCTCTACAGCATGTCATCGTTCTTATTGCATTACTCCGTTTCTCCATGAACTTAATACACTAGATGCATGCTGGATAGCGGTTGATGTGTGGAGTAATAGTAGTAGATGCAGGTAGGAGTCGGCCTACTAACCTTGGACGTGATGCCTATGTAATGATCATTGCCTAGTTATCATCATGGTTATTTGAAGTTCTATCAATTGCCTAACATGTTCACCCACGTTTTCTATTTTTCTCGAGAGAAGCCACTAGTGAAACCTACGGCCCCCGAGTCTCTTTCTCATATTATTTGCCTTTGCGATCTATTTTCCCTTGCTTTTATTTTTAGATCTATTAAACCAAAAACACAAAAACACCTTGCTGCAATTTATTCTTATTTATTTTATTTGGTTCGATCTATCAATCTACTACATTTTTATTCACATCCGTTTGCCCATCTTGGGGCGCCGCTACCCAAAAGGGATTGACAACCCAGTTTACACGTGGGTTGCGAGAAGTTGTTATTTGTGTGCAAGTGTTGTTTACGTTGTGTTGGTTGGTTCTCCTACTGGTTCGATAACCTTGGTTTCACATCTGAGGGAAATACCTACCGCCGCTATGCTGCATCATCCCTTTCTCTTTGGGGAAATACCGACGTAGCTTCAAGCTGCAACAAAAGGAATTTATGGTGCCGTTGCCGGGGAGGATCTTCAACATATACCAGGTTCCTTATCACAAATCTCATCTCCTTGCAATTTACATTATTTTCCATTTGCCTCTCATTTTCCTCTTCCCCACTCAGAAAAAAAAATGCCGTTTTATTCGCCCCTCTTTTTCGTTCGCCGTTTTCTTGTCGGATCTGTTTTTGAGTGCAATCTTGTTGTGTAGTCATCATGACTCAAGAGAACACCAAGTTATGTGATTTCTCAAATACCAACAACAATGATTTTATCGGCACTCCGATTGCTCCTCCCGCCACTAGTGCGGAGTCTTGTGATATTAATACTGCTTTGTTGAATCTTGTTATGAGAGATCAATTTTCCGGTACTCCTAATGAGGATGTCGCGTCCCATCTTAATACCTTCGTGGAATTATGCGATATGCAAAATAAAAAAGATGTGGACAATGATGTTGTGAAGATGAAATTATTTCCATTTTCTTTGCGTGATTATGCAAAAAATTGGTTCTCTTCTTTGCCTCGCAATAGTATTGATTCTTGGAATAAGTGCAAACATGCTTTTATCACTAAGTATTTTCCACCCGCAAAAATATTTCCCTTAGAACCCAGATCATGAATTTCAAGCAACTTGAACATGAGCATGTTGCACAATCTTGGGAAAGGATGAAAATGATGCTAAGGAATTGCCCAACTCATGGGTTAAATCTTTGGATGATCATACAAAAAATTTATGCGGGGTTGAATTTTGTTTCTCGTAATCTTTTAGATTCCACCGCGGGTGGTACTTTTATGGAAATTACTTTGGGTGAATCCACCAAATTGCTTGATAATATTATGGCGAATTATTCACAATGGCATACCGAAAGGGGGCCTGCTAGCAAAAAGGTTAATTCGGTTGAGATTGATTCTTTGAGTGAAAAAGTTGATGCTCTTATGAAATTGGTTGCTAGTAAAAGTGCTCCTATTGATTTTAATTATATGCCTTTGTCTACTTTGATTGAGCAAAATAGTGATGCCATATATGTGAATTTTATCTCTCGAAATAATTTCAATAACAATGCTTATAGAGGTAATTTAATCCTAGGCCTTTTCCTAGTAATTCCTTAGGAACACCTCTGATCTTGAGAATAATATTAAAGAATTTATCAACAAGCAAAAAGTTTTCAACACTTCCATAGAAGAAAAGTTGAATTAGATTGATGATTTATCTAAAAGTGTTGATAGAATTTCTCATGACGTGGAATTCTCGAGATGAAAATGCTTGTGCCTAAGGTTGATGAATCAATTAAAGCTCTTTATGTTTCTATGGATGAAAGTAAGAAAGGAGCCTCTATTCTTACAGCTAAAAGAGAATTTTTTGAAAAAGCGTCTTCTGGTGATTACTTTCGCAAAAGTGATGAAGATCTTAAAATGATTGGTGTTTCTTCTATTGATTCCTTGTGTAGTAAAATTAAAGGCCAACTTGATCCTCTTCCCCAGGGATCCCAGATGAGGGAATCCTAGGAGAGCCACCACACTCTAGACCAGCTCTTCTTATAGAGAAGGAACTCCACTTTGACATTCATACGAGAGGGAAGAGACTCAAAGTTGATGAGAATAGTCGATTTGACCGGTATCATGAATAGCAGTTTTAGTAGAAAAGGGCATTGATGATTGAAATAACACCACAACAAATGTCCCTACCAGTTGTTGCCAGTGAAGCTGAAACCATGGCTACCCCTCAACAAGCCTCTGGCTCTTATCCTAGGCCTGAACCGCCTGAACCTCCAATTACCGTACCATTGGTACTGAATACAACCACCACTCACACCTATTCCAGACCTTTAAACCCCTGACCACCTAGACCTCTAGTAGCAAAGCAACTAAAAGACCCAGTCACAAAAATAACCCTCTCTATCCCCCTCAAAACCTTGGCACAAACACTTGTTTCCAGCCACCTATGGCCTTCCTCACAGCTCAAAACATGATAATATTAGACCTAATCCTGCACCTCCACCACCACAACCAAGACCCAATTCAATACCAAATATCCAATTTTCCAAACCAATACTTTTGCCCTATGCTGGAAGGAACGGTTGGAGGAGTGAAACAACAATTCCTCCTAGCGCTATCCTTCAAATCATCGCTGTCCTTCGAGTCTTCGATACGCTTCGAATCCTTATGGGCAAGTCTATAAATTATACGTCCCTTGCTTGAATCATAACGACTTACTTCAATTTTGACCCTATCCCCCATCAGTATTCATATAAAACTGGACCGTATCTTTCCTAAAATATAGCCTAGGATGATTGAGTTGAGCAATACTTGTTTTCGAGGATTTCCACAAGTCCGTCCGAGTTGAGGCTTGAGGGACTGGAGAAGAGTCGACTTTAGCTAGAAGGCGTCCCAATATTTCGGAGAGTGAAAATCTTGTTGAGAAAATTGATAAAAGAGGGTTTGAAGAGGTCAAAACTTTAACTAGTGATGTGCCACTCTTTTGGATTACAACGACTTTAATTATGATAGTTGCTCTTTGATTGATTGTATTTCTTTGTTGAAATCCATGATGAGTTCACCTATTATATGTTGGTATGAAAATGCTTGTGCCTAAGGTTGATGAATCATTTTGATTGATTGTATTTCTTTGTTGCAATCCATGATGAGTTCACCTATGATACAACGACTTTAATAAATTCCTTGGAAAGTGTTGGTATGGAAGGCAACTATGGATACAGCTAGCCATGGAAAGTGAAAGTATGGTTGAAAAAGGAATAAACTTTATTTTCTGTTTGGGAACCACCTATGATATATCTAGCATGGAAAGTGTTGGGAACTCTAATTCGTTTTCGTTGGTGGGAAGGATGAACCTCCAAAAATGTTTTTATCTCTCAATTTTCGCTTTGAGCTCTGGCACCTCTACAGATCCCTACTTCCCTATGCGAAGGGCCTTTCTTTTACTTTATGCAATTTTTATTTTGAATTTGAGTCTCCATCTTCTCTTATAAAAGCACCAACTAGGAGGCAATATGATCGTACTTGAGTATTGGGTGTAGCTAATATGCGAGTGTGTTTCATGAATGGATTAATGATTGAGCATGATGGGCTAGGGATAACTTATTTTAGCGTTGATATTTTGGAAGACATGGTTGCTTGTTGATATGCTTGAGTATTTAAGTTATCATGTCAAAACTAGACTATTGCTTTAAACAATATAAAAGTACGAATGTCCATGCTATAAAGAAAAGAATATGATATGACATGATAGGCAACATTCCACATCAAAAATTCTGTTTTTATCACTTACCTACTCGAGGACGAGTAGGAGTTAAGCTTGGGGATGATAATACGTCTCCAACGTACCTACAATTTTTTATTGTTCCATGTTGTTATATTATCAATCTTGTATGCTTGAGGGACTGGAGAAGAGTCAACTTTAGCTAGAAGGCGTCCCAATATTTCGGAGGGTGAAAATCTTGTTGAGAAAATTGATAAAAGAGGGTTTGAAGAGGTCAAAACTTTAACTAGTGATGTGCCACTCTTTTGGATTACAACAACTTTAATTATGATAGTTGCTCTTTGATTGATTGTATTTCTTTGTTGCAATCCATGATGAGTTCACCCCATGCCTATGAACAAAATAAAGCTTTTACTAAACATATTGTTGATGCTATGATGAAAGCTTTTGAAGAAAAATTGGAATTAGAAGTTTCAAGTCCTAGAAAATTGCATGATGAATGGGAACCTACTATCAAAGTCAAGATTAAAAATTATGAGTGCTTTGCTTTGTGTGACTTGGGTACTAGTGTTTCTACAATTCCGAAATCTTTATGTGATGTGCTTGGTCTTACCGATCTTGAAGAATGTTCTTTAAATTTGCACTTGGCGGATTCTACTATTAAAAATCCTATGAGAAGAATTAATGATGTTCTTATTATTGCAAATAGGAATTATGTGCCCATAGATTTTATTGTTCTTTATATTGTTTGCAATCCGTCTTGTCCAATTATTCTTGGTAGGCCGTTTTTACTCACTATTGGTGTCGTGATTGATATGAAAGAAGGCAATATTAAGTTCCAATTTCCTATGAGGAAGGGCATGGAACACTTCCCTAGAACAAGAATTAGGCCACCATATGAATCAATCATGAGGGAATCTTATGGATCTCAAAACAAAAATGACAAGACTTAGATCCTTGCTTTATGCCTAGCTAAGGGCGTAAAACTATAACGCTTGTTGGGAGGCAACCCAATGAATAAATTTTATTTTTGCTTTTTTCTTTCTGTTCTTGAGTGTTAGCACAATTATGCTACTGTTATTATTGTGTTTTTTGTGTTTTAGTTAGTGTTTTTACCAAGTAAAGCCTTTAGGATCTTCTTGGGTGATAGTTGTTTGATCTTGCTGAAAAACAGAAAACTTTGCGCTCACGAAAACAATTCTCATTTTTTACCAGAGCGTGATAAAATTCCAATTCTTTTTGAAGTAGATTAATATACAAATTTCTCAGGTCGTACTAATTTTTCAGAATTTTTCGAGTTCTAGAAGTTTTCGAAATAGTCAGATTGCTACAGACTGTTCTGTTTTGACAGATTCTGTTTTCTTTGCGTTGTGTGCTTGTTTTGATGGGTCTATGGTTTTCTTTGATGAGTTTTCGCCATATAAAAGTTGGAATACAGTAGATATAATTCATAAAAAAATATGAATTGGTTTGATACAATACTTATAGTAGTGATTTATTTTCTTATACTAACGGATCTCACGAAGGTTTTGTTGAGTTTTGTGTGATTGAAGTTTTAAGTTTTGGGTTATCTTACGATGGATGAAGGAATAAGGAGTAAGAAGAGTCTAAGCTTCGGGATGCCCGAGTGGCATCCCCTCTTTCTTCTAACGACCATCGGTATTTTACTCGAAGCTATATTTTTATTCGTCACATACTATGTGTTTTTCTTGGAGCGTCTTGTATTATATGAGTATTTGCTTGTTTTATTTTGTGTTTTAAGTCTTGATTCCTTTCTGGACACACCTATTTGAGAAAGTCAAAATTATGTCATGACTTGTTAGAATTGCTCTCTATGCTTCACTTAATTTTTCATGAGCTATGGACTTGCTCTAGTGCTTCACTTATATCTTTTTGAGCACGGTGTGCTTTAGTATTTTTGAAGAAATGCTCTCTTGCTTCACTTAGATTTATTTGAGAGTTAGTAAAATTTTCAAGAAATTCTCTCTTGCTTCACTTAAGTAAATTTGAGAGAAAGAAAGAAATATTATGCTCACGATCTTCACTTATATTTGTTTGAGCTTATCAAAAGCAACATATGAAAATTAGTTCCAAAGTGATAGATATCCAAGAAGAATATAATAAAAAAATTCATGAAGATCATTTGACAAAATAAACTTGATTCTTAGTAATAGTTTTGAGATATGATGGTGTGATATGTGAGTTATGTTGATGAGTAATTGTTCTTTAGTAAGAATATTGGTGTTAAGGTTTATGATTCCCTATGCAAGCACGAAAGTCAATAACTATGAAATGAAATTATATCCTACTTATGGTGCATTATTCGGTGTTAATTATGCTTAATGCTTGCTTATGAGATTATTCATTTCTTGGTTGGTCGCTTCCCAATCTTTTGCTAGCCTTCATTTTGCACTAAGTATGATCACTACTTGTGCATCCAAAAACCTTTAAACCAGTTTTGCCACATAAGTCCACTATATCTACCTATATGCGGTATTCTTTTGCCGTTCTAAGCAAATTTTTATGTGCCATCTCTAATTTTCAAAATAAAGTTCTCTTTGTGTGTTCGTTTCGCTCACGCAGCGGTGAGGGGTTGCTAATATTTTCCATGCTAGATGTGTTATTCTCACGATGAGTGTTTATTCACTTGTCATTGCGCGAGAGTAAGGCAAAGGTATTAGGGATGCCCAGTCCCGAAATGAAAAATGAATTTACTTTATGTTATCAAAAAAATAAATTCCTTGGAAAGTGTTGGTATGGAAGGCACCTGTGGATACGGCTAGCCATGGAAAGTGAAAGTATGGTTGAAAAAGGAATAAACTTTATTTTCTGTTTGGGAACTACCTATGATATATCTAGCATGGAAAGTGTTGGGAAATCTAAGTCATTTTCGTTGGTGGGAAGGATGAACCTCCAAAAATGTTTTTATCTCTCAATTTTCACTTTGAGCTCTGGCACCTCTACAGATCCCTACTTCCCTATGCGAAGGGCCTTTCTTTTACTTTATGCAATTTTTATTTTGAATTTGAGTCTCCATCTTCTCTTATAAAATCACCAACTAGGAGGCAATATGATCGTACTTGAGTATTGGGTGTAGCTAATATGCGAGTGTGTTTCATGAATGGATCAATGATTGAGCATGATGGGCTAGGGATAACTTATTTTAGCGTGGATATTTTGAAATACATGGTTGCTTGTTGATATGAGTATTTAAGTTATCATGTCAAAACTAGACTATTGCTTTTAACAATATAAAAGTCCAAATGTCCATGCTATAAAGAAAATAATATGATATGACATGATAGGCAGCATTCCTCATCAAAAATTCTGTTTTTATCACTTACCTACTCGAGGACGAGTAGGAGTTAAGCTTGGGGATGATAATACGTCTCCAACGTATCTACAATTTTTGATTGTTTCGTGTTGTTATATTATCAATCTTGGATGTTTTATAATCATTTTATATCATTTTTTGGTACTAACCTATTGACAGTGACTAGTGCCAGTTGCTGTTTTCTGCATGTTTTTTACATCCCAGGAAATCAATACGAAACGGAGTCCAAATGCAACGAAACTTTATGGAGATTTTTTATGGACCAGAAGACACATAATGGGCCAGGGCTGTGCCGGGGGTGCTCAAGGAGAGCACAACCCACAGAGCGCTACTGGTGGGTTGTGCCCAACTCGAGTGCCCCCCCCCCCCGGACCGCCTCTTTGCTCTATAAATACCCAAATATTCCAGAAACCCTAGGGGAGTCGACGAAAATCAATTACAGCTGCCGCAGAGTCCAAAACCACCAGATCCAATCTAGACACTATCTCGGATGGGGTTCACCACCTCCATTGGTGCCTCTCCGATGATGCGTGAGTAGTTCTTTGTAGACCTTCGTGTCCGTAGTTAGTAGCTAGATGGCTTCCTCTCTCTCGTCGAATTCTCAATACAATGGTCTCTTGGAGATCCATATGATGTAACTCTTTTTGCGATGTGTTTGTTGGGATCGATGAACTTTGAGTTTATGATCAGATCTATATTTTTATATCCATGAAAGTATTTGAGTATCTTTGACCTCTTTTATGCATGATTGCTTATAGCCTCGTATTTCTTCTCCGATATTTGGGTTTTGTTTGGCCAACTTGATCTATTTATCTTGCAATGGGAAGAGGTGCTTTGTAGTGGGTTCGATCTTACGGTGCTTGATCCCAGCGACAGAAAGGGAACTGACACGTATGTATCGTTGCTACTAAGGATAAAACGATGGGGTCTATCTCTACATAGATAGATCTAGTCTACATCATGTCATCGTTCTTATTGCATTACTCAGTTTCTCCATGAACTTAATACACTAGATGCATGCTGGATAGCGGTCGATGTGTGGAGTAATAGTAGTAGATGCAGGCAGGAGTCGGTCTACTAATCTTGGACGTCATGCCTATGTAATGATCATTGCCTGGATATCGTCATGATTATTTGAAGTTCTATCAATTGCCTAACAGTAATTTTTTCACCCACCGTTTGCTATTTTTCTCGAGAGAAGCCACTAGTGAAACCTACGGCTCCCGGGTCTCTTTCCCATATTATTTGCCTTTGCGATCTATTTTCCCTTGCTTTTATTTCCAAATCTATTAAACCAAAAACACAAAAATACCTTTCTGCAATTTATTTTTATTTATTTTATTTGGCATTCGATCTATCAATCTACTACAATTTTATTCACGTCCATTTGCCCATCTTGGGGCACCGCCACCCGAAAAGGATTGACAACCCCTTTTACACGTCGGGTTGCGAGAAGTTGTTATTTGTGTGCAGGTGTTGTTTACATCGTGTTGCTTGGTTCTCCTACTGTAACCTTGGCTTCACATCTGAGGGAAATACCTACCGCCGTTGTGTTGCATCATCCCTTCCTCTTTGGGGAAATACCGACGTTGCTTCAAGCCGCATCAGCGGCCGACATCGTCTAGTTAGCTAAGAGTAAGTTAGTACTTGTACACTACTAGAGTATTAGTGGGAGTAGATAGTTAACTTTGCTATGATGGTTGTCAACGTGGAAATTCAGTACTCTATATCTAGATCAGACATGTTACTTTGCTCTGAATGTTGAACTTTCCGTTTGAACGTATAGAATGGGCTATTATTTCTTTAAATGGGTTGTATTTGTCTGCCACGGGTTTTGAGGCTGACTTGTGGGCCTACTAGGTTGACATGTATGATACGTCTCCAATGTACTTTTTCTAACGCTTTTCCTCTTGTTTTGGACTCTAATTCGCATGATTTGAATGAAACTAACCCCGGACTGACGTTGTTTTCAGCAGAACTACCATGGTGTTGTTTTTGTGCAGAAATAAAAGTTCTCGGAATGGAACGAAACTTTGCGAGGATTTTTATACAATAAAAGAGAATTTCTGGAGCCAAGAGCCACCAGAGGGGGGCATCTGGGTGGGCACAACCCACCAGGGCCCGCCTGCCCTCCGAGGCGTGCCCAGGTGGGTTGTCCCCACCTGGTGGCCCCGTAGACCCTGAAACCGACGCTATAAATCCTATTTTTCCAGAAAAAAATCATGGAGAAAGAATTATTGCGATCCAAGAGACGGAGCCGCCGTCACCTCCTGGTCTTCATCGGCAGGCCAGATCTGGAGTCCGTTTGGGGCTCCGGAGAGGGGGATCTTCGTTCTTCATCATCACCGACCCTTCTCCATTGCCAATTCCATGGTGCTCCCCACTGGGAGTGAGTAATTCCTTCGTAGGCTCGCTGGCCGGTGAGGAGTTAGATGAGATTCATCATGTAATCGAGTTAGTTTTGTTAGGGCTTGATCCCTAGTATCCACTATGTTCTAAGATTGATGTTGCTCTGACTTTGCCATGCTTAATGCTTGTCACTTTGGGCCCGGGTGCCATGAATTCAGATCTGAACCGTTTATGTTATCACCATTATATCCATGTTCTAGATCCGATCTTGCAAGTTATAGTCATCTACTACGTGTTATGATCCGGCAACCTCGGAGTGACAATAGTCGGGACCACTCCCGGTGATGACTGTAGTTTGAGGAGTTCATGTATTCAACGCATGTTAATGCTTTGTTCCGGTTCTCTATTAAAAGGAGGCCTTAATATTCCTTAGTTTCCAATATGGACCCCGCTGCCACGGGAGGGTAGGACAAAATATGTCATGCAAGTTCTTTCCATAAGCACGTATGACTATTTACGGAATACATGCCTATATTATATTTATGAACTGGAGCTAATGCCGTATCGCCCTAGGTTATGACTGTCACATGATGAATATCATCCAACAAATTACCTATCCAATGCCTACGAATTTATCTTATATTGTTTCTGCTAAGTTACTACTGCTGCTGTTACTATTGCACTTGCTACAAAATTACTGCTACCATTGTTACCGTTACAATTGTTGCTGGTACCATTATCAAAACTATCATACTACTTTGCTACAGATAATTAATCTCCAGGTGTGGTTCTATTGACAACTCAGCTGCTAATACCTTCAAATATTCTTTGGCTCCCCTTGTGCCGAATCTATAAATTTGGGTTGAATACTCTACCCTCGAAAACTGTTGCGATCCCCTATACTTGTGGGTTATCAAAACCTTTTTCTGACGCCGTTGCCGGGGAGCATAGCTATATTTTTTGAGTCACTTGGGGTTATTATCAATTTATCACTATGAAGAATCTGAAGGATGCTAAGACTAAGATTTATCCCTCTAAGAGAGGGGAGGTAAGGAACTGCCATCCAGTTCTGCTTTAGATTCACCTTCTGTTATAAGTAAACTTGCAACACCACCACATGCTATAAATCATGTTATGTCGCAAGTTATTGATGATGCTACTTCTACTATGAATGATGCTTATGATGATGCTAGTACCTTGCTTGATGATAATGATGTGCCACTTGGTGAATTTCTTGATGAACAAATTGCTAGAGTAATACAACATGATGTTGTTGAATCTGACGATGAGCTTGAAACTGAAACTCCTGAAACACCTGCTAGAACTAGCCTTCCTAGATATGAATTGCCTAAGGTACCGGAAGGTTATGTTATGAATGAGGAGACAACTAGAGATATTCTTGCTTGTAAAGGATAGAGATGATCTAGAGAAATTATTATGCAAGTATAAAGAAAAATCTCTGAATGCTAGAATGCAATATGATCCTAAGTTTGGTACTTCACCTATCTTTATTGATGATAAGGATTATGAAATCTCTGTCGACCCAGAGTTAATTACTTTGGTTGAATCTGATCCTTTCCATGGTTATGAAACTGAAACTGTTGCGGCGCATCTTACTAAGTTGAATGACATAGCCACCCTTTTCACTCATGATGAGAAGGCTCGCTATTACTTTATTCTCAAATTATTTCCGTTCTCATTAAAGGGTGATGCTAAAGCTTGGTACAATACTCTTGCTCCTGGTTGTGTGTGTAGTCCCCAGGATATGATTTATTACCTCTCTGAAAAATATTTCCCTGCTCATAAGAAACAAGCTGCTTTATAGGAAATATTTAACTTTGTGCAAACTAAAGAAGAGAGTCTCCCACAAGCTTGGGGGAGGCTCTACCAGTTACTTAATGCTTTGCCTAATCATCCTCTTAAGAAAAATGAAATACATGATATCTTCTATAATGGACTAACCAATACTTCTAGGGACTTCCTAGATAGTTGTGTTGGTTGTGTTTTCAGGGAACGAACTGTTGGACAATCTGAAGAATTATTGAATAATATATTGAAAAATTATGATGATTGGACTATTCCTGAACCACCACATAAACCCACTCCGAAGAAGATGGGTATATTATATCTCAGTCCCGAGGATATGCAAGAGGCAAAGAAATCTATGAAGGAAAAAGGTATTAAAGCTGAGGATGTTAAAAATTTACCTCCTATTGAAGAAATACATGGGCTTGATACACCACCACCACCACCCAAGGTGGTAGAGGTAAATTCTCTAATGAAGTTCGATGATAATGACAATCCTCACAATATGCACCCTAGCCAATGCCTTTATGAGTTTGAAAACTACATTAGAAAAAAAGATCACTTCAATGCAAATGTTATGAAACAATTGAAATACAATTCTGATATGATTGCTCGCTTGAGTGACTTGTTATTTAGAATCTCAAATGATGTTAGAGGTGTTGGAAAACATGCTTCTATGGTTCAAACTCAGTTAGAACAAGTTGCTAAATCTCAAAGAGAGTTGCTTGACGAAATGAATAATAATATACATGACTTTGCTGTTAGAGTAGCACCTAAAGGAGGTAAAATGACTCAGGAACCACTTTATCCTGAGGGACACCCCAAAAGAATTGAACAGGATTCACAAAGGAATAACACCACTGCACGTAGTCCTTCTAAAAAGAAAAAGAAAAAGAAAAATGATAGGACTTTGCATGCTTCTAGTGAACCTGAAATAGAGAAACCTCCTGATAATGATAATGAAATTTCTATCTCTGATGCTGAAACTTAGTCTGGTAATGAACGTTCACCTAGTGATAATGAAAAATATAATGCTGATGTTCATGAAGGTACTCAACCAAACAATGAAAAAGAACCAGATAATGATGTTGAAATAGAACCACCAGTTGATCTAGATAACCCACAACCTAAGAATACACGATATGACAAAAGGGACTTTATTGCTAGAAAACACGGTAAAGAAACAGAACCGTGGGTTCAAAAACCTATGCCTTTTCCACCTAAGTCAACTAAAAAGAAAGATGATGAAGAATTTGAACGCTTTGCTGAAATGCTGAGGCCAGTCTTTTTGCGTACTCGCTTGACTGGTATCTTGCAAATGCCTCCTTATGCAAAGTATATGAAAGACATCATCACCAATAAGAGAAAAATACCGGAAGATGAAATCTCCACTATGCTTGCTAATTATACTTTAAAGATGGAGTACCTAAAAAACTTGGAGATCCGGGAATACCAACTATATCTTGCTCAATCAAAAATAATTATGTGAAAACTGCTTTGTGTGATTTAGGAGCAGGTGTTAGTGTTATGCCTTTCTCTTTATATAAAAGACTTGATTTGAATAAACTCACACCTACTGAAATATCTTTGCAAATGGCTGACAAATCAACTGACATACCTATCGGTATTTGTGAGGATGTGCCCGTTGTTGTTGCTAATGTTACTATTTTGACTGACTTTGTTATACTTGAGTTGCCTGAGGACGAAAACATGTCGATTATCCTTGGTAGACCCTTCTTGAATACTGCAGGGGCTGTTATTGATTGTAACAAAAACAAGGACACTTTTCATATCAATGGTAATGAGCATACGGTGCACTTTCCGAAGAAACAATTCCAAGTGAATGTTATTGAAAAATCTCCGACAATCACTATTGGAAGTTTTCAACTACCTCTACCTACTGCAAAAAAGAAATATGAAATGCTTATGGTTGGGGATATTCACATCCCCGTGAGGTAACTTAGTGATTTACAAAATTTCTTTGGTTTCATGCTAATCGAAAGTGGTTGTTAATAAGGCCTGATTGACCTTATTAATGGATCATTTTTGAGAGGTATGAAGTTGATGAATTTAGTAAGCACTACATTCTGTCCCTACCTTTTGTTTTCTGTTTTTATTAGTTAAATAAAATAAAATGCCCGGTTTTGTCTGTTATCTGAATTTCCTGTGCAATAAAAAAATGACCAAAAAATAAAAGTTCTCAGAATGCTTTGAAAATTTAATACGTTTTTTTCTGAATATTTAAGAATTTCTGGTGCAAATAATATTAGAGGGAGGCGCACAAGGTGGGCACAACCCACCTGGGTGCGCCAGGACCCCCAGGCGCGCCCTGGTGGGTTGTGGTCCCCACGTGGGCCCCCTCACTTATCCCTTCACACCACATCATCACTTACCTCCAGAAAAAAATTCTCAATTGCTCTCTCTCCCATGTTCTTGCTCTCAAACTCCCGGATTTTAATCTCTTTGCTCGAAGCTCCGTTTCCAAAACTGTTTCGGGGGATTGTTGCTTGGTATGTGACTCCACCGTTTTTCCTAACGCTTTTCCTCTTGTTTTGGACTCTAATTTGCATGATTTGAATGAAACTAACCCCGGACTGAAGCTGTTTTCAGCAGAACTACCAAGGTGTTGTTTTTGTGCAAAAATAAAAGTTCTCAGAATGGAACGAAACTTTGCGAGGATTTTTATACAATAAAAGATAATTTCTTGAGCCAAGAGCCACCGGAGGGGGGCACCTGGGTGGGCACAACCCACCAGGGTGTGCCTGCCCTCCCAGACGCGCCCAGGTGGGTTGTCCCCACCTGGTGGCCCCACAGACCCTGAAACCGACGCTATAAAATCCTATTTTTAGAAAAAATCAGGGAGAAAGAATTATCGCGATCCACAAGACGGAGCCGACATTACCTCATGTTCTTCACCAGGAGGCGAGATCTGGAGTCCGTTTGGGCCTCCGGGGAGGGGATCTTCGTTCTTCATCATCACCAACCCTTCTCCATCGCCAATTTCATGATGCTCCCCACCGGGAGTGAGTAATTCCTTCGTAGGCTCGCTGGTCGGTGAGGAGTTGGATGAGATTCATCATGTAATTGAGTTAGTTTTGTTAGGGCTTGATCCCTAGTATCCACTATGTTCTGAGATTGATGTTGCTATGACTTTGCCATGCTTAATGCTTGTCACTTTGGGCCCGAGTGCCATGAATTCAGATCTGAACCGTTTATGTTATCACCATTATATCCATGTTCTCGATCCGATCTTGCAAGTTATAGTCACCTACTACGTGTTATGATCCGGCAACCCCGGAGTGACAATAGTCGGGACCACTCCCGGTGATGATCGTAGTTTGAGGAGTTCATGTATTCACCGTGTGTTAATGCTTTGTTCCGATTCTCTATTAAAAGGAGGCCTTAATATCCCTTAGTTTCCAATATGGACCCCGCTGCCACGGGAGGGTAGGACAAAAGATGTCATGCAAGTTCTTTCCATAAGCACGTATGACTATTTACGGAATACATCCTACATTATATTTATGAACTGGAGCTAGTGCCGTATCGCCCTAGGTTATGACTGTCACGTGATGAATATCATCCAACAAATTACCGATCCAATGCCTACGAAATTATCTTATACTGCTTCTGCTAAGTTACTACTGCTGCTGTTACTATTGCACTTGCTGCAAAATTACTGCTACCACTGTTACGGTTACCATTGATGCTGCTACTGTTATCAAAACTATCATATTACTTTGCTACTGATCACTTTGCTGCAAATAATTAATCTCCATGTGTGGTTGAATCGACAACTCATCTGCTAATACCTTCAAATATTCTTTGGCTCCCCTTGTGTCGCATCTATAAATTTGGTTTGAATACTCTACCCTCGGAAACTGTTGCGATCCCCTATACTTGTGGGTTATCAGTGTACACAATCAGGAGATGATTGTATGTGGAGAGGATGACAGCAGGGACCCACCAAGCTCATGGCAATACGCAAGCTAGTGCCTCCTTATTTCAAGCCAAAAAATGGTTCCTCCTAATGGATTTCTGACATCTAGGTCCCATGCCATTGTCGACGTAGTTAATAAACGAGAAAATTGCACAACGAGCGGCTGACACCAGGGACCCAGCAGCTCGCCCAGTTATTTTTGTTTTTGAGACGGAAGCAGGGTGTCAACTAGGTTGTGCGGGGCACTCTGGCCTGTCTAGCCAGCCTTTTCTCTTATGTTTACCACAAGACTAGCCCAGTAGTTTTTTTTTCTTTCTGAAAATGGCTAGCCCAGTTTTTTTTGTCTGTTGCAGAATACCCAACCGAGGCCTACTTGCTTTGTCAACCCTGCTGGGCTGCAAATCTTTCAAGACAAGGAGAGCTTCATTCGGCGTGCCCAGGAAATGGGCTATCAGTAACGAGAAATGGGTTGTACATTTTTAAAACACATCAAACCAGCAATTAGTTACAAATTTCTTTTTTTTTCATTTCGAGATTTTAAATTTCATTGATTTTTATGCTTGGAAATTTTTTTGGATTTTATATTGATATAAATTTATTTTTAAAATTAGTTTGAATGTGACTCAAAATTTCGGGATTAAAAACAGTTCGGACCACACTAAAATATGCAAAATTTCATATAATTTTTTAACCATGGCCACAATATTGGTTGTAATGCTAACAAAAAGAATATGTTCTTGCTACGTCTTGAGCTTGCTTTGGTTTTCCCTGAAGAGGAGAGGATGATGCAGCACAGTAGCATAAGTATTTATCTCAGTTTTTGAGAACCAAGGTATCAATCCAGTAGGAGGCCACGCACAAGTCCCTTGTACCTGCACAAAATGATAGCTACTCGCAACCAACGCGATTAGGGGTTGTCAATCCCTTCACGGTCACTTACGAGAGTGAGATCTGATAGAGATAATATTTTTGGTATTTTTGGTATATAGATGCAAAGTGAAAAGTAAAAGCAAAGTAAAAACAAAGCAAGTATAAAAGTGATGGAGATTTATATGATGAGAATAGACCCGGGGGGCATAGGTTTCACTAGTGGCTTCTCTCAAGAGCAGTATTCTACGGTGGGTGAACAAATTATTGTTGAGCAATTGACAGAATTGAGCATAGTTATGAGGTTATCTAGGTATGATCATGTATATAGGCATCACGTCCGTTACAAGTAGATCGGAACGATTCTGCATCTACTACTATTACTCCACTCATCGACCGCTATCCAACATGCATCTAGAGTATTAAGTTAAAAACAGAGTAACGCCTTAAGCAAGATGACATGATGTAGAGGAATAAATTCATGCAATATGATAAATACCCCATCTTGTTATCCTCGATGGCAACAATACAATACGTGCCTTGCAACCCTTTCTGTCACTGGGTAAGGACACCGCAAGATTGAACCCAAAGACATGCACTTCTCCCATTGCAAGAACTACCAATCTAGTTGGCCAAACCAAACGGATAATTCGAAGAGACTTGCAAAGATAACTCAATCATACATAAAAGAATTCAGAGAAGATTCAAATATTATTCATAGATAAGCTGGATCATAAACCCACAATTCATCGGTCTCAACAAACACACCGCAAAAAGAAGATTACATCGAATAGATCTCCACGAGAGAGGGGGAGAACATTGTATTGAGATGCAAAAACAGAGAAGAAGCCATCTAGCTACTAGCTATGGACCCG
Source organism: Aegilops longissima (assembly GCA_021605205.1). Lineage (NCBI taxonomy): Eukaryota > Viridiplantae > Streptophyta > Magnoliopsida > Poales > Poaceae > Aegilops > Aegilops longissima. The sequence goes on from CM038681.1 coordinate 238,057,348, forward strand.
AAGGTCTGAAGTAAACTACTCACACTTCATCGGAGAGGCTATGGTGTTGATGTAGAAGCCCTCCGTGGTGGATGCCCCCTCCGGCGGAGCTCTGGAACAGGCCCCAAGATGTGATCTCGTGGATACAGGAAGTTGTGGCGGTGAAATTAGGTTTTTGGCTCCTATTCTGATCATTTGGGGTACGTAGGTATATATAGGAGGAAGGAGTATGTCGGTGGAGCATCAGGGGGCCCATGAGGCAGGGGGGCGCGCCCCCCACCCTCGTGACCGCCTCCGATGTTCCTTAGCGTAGGGTCCAAGTCTCCTGGATCACGTTCGGTGAGAAAATCACGTTTCCGAAGGTTTCATTCCGTTTGGACTCCGTTTGATATTCTGTTTCTTCAAAATACTGAAAAAGGCAAAAAAAACAGCAATTCTGGGCTGGGCCTCCGGTTAATAGGTTAGTCCCAAAAATAATATAAAAGTGGAAAATAAAGCCCATTATAGTCCAAAACAATAGATAAAGTAGCATGGAGCAATCAAAATTATAGATACGTTGGAGACGTATCGCATCCCCAAGCTTAATTCCTGCTCGTCCTCGAGTAGGTAAATGATAAAAGAGAATTTTGATGCGGAGGATACTTTGGCATAATTTCAATGTAAATCTTCTTAATCATGGTATGAATATTCAGATCCGAAAGATTCAAGACAAAAGTTCATATTGACATAAAAATAATAATACTTCAAGCATACTAACTAAGCAATTATGTCTTCTCAAAATAACATGGCCAAAGAAAGTTATCCCTACAAAATCATATAGTCTGGCTATGCTCCATCTTCCCCACACAAAGTATTTAAATTATGCACAACCCCGATGACAAGCCAAGCAATTGTTTCATACTTTAACATTTTCAAAACTTTTTAAATCTTCACACAATACATGAGCGTGAGCCATGGATATAGCACTATAGGTGGAATAGAAAAATGGTTGTGGAGAAGACAAAAAGGGAGAAGATAGTCTCACATCAACTAGGCGTATCAACGGGCTATGGAGATGCCCATCAATAGATATCAATGTGAGTGAGTAGGGATTGCCATGCAACGGATGCACTAGAGCTATAAGTATATGGAAGCTCAACAAAAGAAACTAAGTGGGTGTGCATCCAACTCACTTGCTCACGAAGACCTAGGGCATTTGAGGAAGCCCATCATTGGAATATACAAGCCAAGTTCTATAATGAAAAATTCCCACTAGTAAATGAAAGTGACAAAATGAGAGGCTATCTATCATGAAGATCTTGGTGCTACTTTGAAGCACAAGTGTGGTAAAAGGATAGTAACATTGTCCCTTCTCTCATTTTCTCTCATTTTTTATTTTATTTTTATTTGGGCCTTTTCTCTTTTTTTTATGGCCTCTTTTTTTCGTCCGGAGTCTCATCCCGACTTGTGGGGGAATCATAGTCTCCATCATCCTTTCCTCACTTGGGACAATGCTCTAATAATGATGATCATCACACTTTTATTTTTCTTACAACTCAACAATTACAACTCGATACTTAGAACAAAATATGACTCTATATGAATGCCTCCGGCGGTGTACCGGGATATGCAATGATTCATGAGTGACATGTATGAAAGAATTATGAACGATGGCTTTGCCACAAATACGATGTCAACTACATGATCATGCTAGCAATATGACAATGATGGAGCGTGTCATAATAAACGGAACGGTGGAAAGTTGCATGGCAATATATCTCGAAATGGCTATGGAAATGCCATGATAGGTAGGTATGGTGGCTGTTTTGAGGAAGGTATATGGTGGGTGTATGATACCAGCGAAAAGTGCGCGGTATTAGAGAGGCTAGCAATGGTGGAAGGATGGGAAAAGCTGTGTATAATCCATGGACTCAACATTAGTCATACAGAACTCATATACTTATTGGAAAAATCTAGAAGTTATCAAAGCAAAGTATTACGCGCATGCTTCTAGGGGGATAGATTGGTAGGAAAAGACCATCGCTCGTCCCCGACCGCCACTCATAAGGAAGACAATCAATAAATAAATCATGCTCCGAGTTCATCACATAACGGTTCACCATACGTGCATGCTACGGGAATCACAAACTTCGGCACAAGTATTCTTTAAATTCACAGCTACTCAACTAGCATGACTCTAATATCACCATCTTCATATCTCAAAACAATTATCAAGCATCAAACTTATCTTAGTATTCAACGCACTCAAAAGAAAGTTTCACATATCTTGAATACCAAGTATATTAATATTAAGCAAATTACCATGCTATTAACGACTCTCAAAATAATCTAAGTGAATCATGAGAGATCAAGTTTCTTTAAAACAAATCCACCACCGTGCTCTAAAAGATCTAAGTGAAGCACTAGAGCAAAAATTATCATGCTCAAAAGATATAAGTGAAGCACTATGAGCAAAACTATCAAGCTCAAAAGATATAAGTGAAGCACATAGAGTATTCTATCAAATTTCAATTCATGTATGGCTCTCTCAAAAGGTGTGTACAGCAAGGATGATTGTGGTAAACTAACAAGCAAAGACGCAAATAATACAAGACGCTCCAGCAAAACACTTATCATGTGGTGAATAAAATATAGCTCCAAGTAAATTACCGATGGAAGTGGATTTAAAGAGGGATGCCTTCCGGGCATCCCCAAGCTTTGACTTTTTGGTGTCCTTGGATTATCTTGGGGGTGCCATGGGCATCCCCAAGCTTAGGCTCTTGCCACTCCTTATTCCATAATCCATCAAAAGAATTCACCCAAAACTTGAAAACTTCACAACACAAAACTCAAAAGAAATCTCGTGAGCTCCGTTAGAGAAAGAAAACAAAAGACTAATTAAAGGTACTGTAATTAACTCATTCTTTATTTATATTGGTGTTAAACCTACTGTATTCCAACTTCTCTATGGATCATAAACAATTTTACTAGCCACAGATTTATCAAAATAAGCAAACAACACACGCAAAACAGAATCTGCCAAAAACAGAACAGTCTAGTAATCTGTAACTAACGCAAACTTATGGAACGCAAAAAATTCTAGAAAAATTAGACGACCTGGAAAATTTATTTATTGATCAGAAGCAATTGGAATCAGTGTTTTATCACGTTCTGGTGATTTTTAACAATTCGGGCACTGAGCGCAAAGATTCTGGAAATTACAGCAAGATCAAATAACTATCATCCAAGAAGATCCAATAGGTTTAACTTGGCACAAACACTAATTAAAAGATAAAACCACATATAAACAGAGGCTAGATGGATTACTTATTCCTAAACATAAGCAAAAACAAAAAAATAAAAAAATAAAATTGGGTTGCCTCCCAATAAGTGCTATCGTTTAACGCCCCTAGCTAGGCATAAAAGCAAGGATAGATCTAGGTATTGCCATCTTTGGTAGGCAATCCATAAGTGGATCTCGTAATAGATTCATATGGTAATTTTATTTTCTTTCTAGAAAAGTGTTCCATGCCTTTCTTTAATGGAAATTGGAATCTAATATTTCCTTCCTTCATATCGATAATTGCACCAATCGTTCTAAGGAAAGGTCTGCCAAGAATAATAGGACATGAAGGATTGCAATCTATATCAAGAATGATAAAATCGACGGGCACATTATTCCTATTTGCAACAATAAGAACATCATTAATTCTTCCCATAGGCTTTTTAATAGTGGAATCCGCAAGATGCAAGTTTAGAGAGCAATCATCAAAGTCACGGAAATCTAGCAAATCACACAAAGTTTTGGGAATAGTGGAGACACTAGCACCCAAATCACACAAAGCATTAAACTCATAATCTTTCATTTTAATTTTGATAGTAGGTTCCCATCCATCATAGATTTTCCTAGGGATATGTCGTGGAATTGTCACGGCAGATGTCCTCGTGCAAGGACTTAGTCGTGGAGCCATCGCAACTAGGAAGCTTAAAGGGGTTAATCGGGACAACGGACACGAGAGGTTTTATACTAGTTCGCCCCCTTGCGGTGAAGGAAAGCCTACGTCTAGTTGGGTTGGTATTGCTTGATGTTTCGATGACCAGGGAGCAAAATACGCTATGCCCGGCTCTCGATGGGTTGTTTCTTGCCCTAAGCCGCCAGCAGGTCGTCCCCTTATATACACGGGTTGACGCCCTGTGGCTTACAGAGTCCCGGCCGGCTTATAAACAATGTCAGGCTCGGTGACTAGTTAAGTCTACCTTATGGTACAAGTCATGCCTTTATGGCGGTTTACTAAAACGTGCTTTAAGCCGCCTGTGGGCCCTAAGCCCTTTATTGAACCGCCATCTTCATGCTTGGTCTTGGGCTTCTCTCTAGTGAATCTTCTTGCGTAACCCGGCCCCTCCTGGGCGGCTTACAAATAGTTATATCCCCGACATTAGGCCCCAGATTGGTTTGAACCTGTTCATATCAATCTTAAAAATACTTTAAGAAATAAATCTTCTGTCTTCTGTTCGTGCAAAAAGGTTTTCTTTAACCCGCCATGACGTCATCTTTCGGATCCGGGTTAAGCCGTTGTGACGTCATCCTTTTCTTAAATTCCTTTTCTATTCCACCATATCTTTCAACGGGTCTCTGTTTTTATTGACTGTTCTGAAAATCGAGGCGTCGGGGCCGCTGGATAATAATTCTTATCTCCTCGTTTCCCGCACCGTCTCAGTTATCCTCTCCTTATAAATAGGTGCGACCTAGGTCTCCCATTCTCCTCCTTCTAGTCGTCTTCTTCCTCTTGCCTCCTCTCGAGCTCCGCCGCCGCTGCTGTCGGGCTTCCTGTCTTCACCGTCTCTGGCCGCTGCATCGACCTGGTTGGACCAGAGAAACGCGACGAACCTCCGCGGCCCATCCAGATCCGTAAGTTCCCTTCCCTTCCTTGCTTAGATTTGCATTAGAGCTTCCTCGAGTTCATTAGGCCCCTCATTAAGCCGCCACCTTGAATAATTAGGATATTTCTCCCGGGTTAAAATTGAACCGGATCTTCTTATTTTGTAATAGGCCAACTGTTGTCATGGCACCTAAGGCGGCCAAGGCCCCTGTAACCTGCAATTGGGTCCCATCCACAGTTACCAAGAGTAAACTTGCTGAGTTCGTAAAGTCTGGCCACCTTCCAAAAAAGGAGGGTCATGTCTTATCGTGCCCCTGACCCGTCTGAAGAGAGGCCTCAACCCAAAGAAGGGGAGGTGATAGTTTTCACGGATCACATGAACCGGGGATTTGCCCCTCCTGGCTCAAAATTCTTCAGGGAAGTTTTGAATTTCTTTGATCTTAGACCTCAAGACATTGGACCCAATTCCGTGTCAAACGTTTGTAATTTCCAAGTCTTCTGCGAGGTGTACCTGGGAGAGGAGCCAAGTCTGCTTTTGTTCAGAAAACTTTTTTACTTAAACCAGCAGAATGAACGTGCGAATGGGCCTAGTCTTGAGCTTGGCGGCATCTCAATCCAGTGGCGGAGAGATTGCCTTTTTCCTTATGCTGAGCTGCCGAGTCACCCAAAAGATTGGAACCAGACGTGGTTCTACTGTCAAGACACTTCACCGGCTGATGAGAAGCCTCTGCCCGGTTTTCGCGCCCTGCGCCTTAAGTCCAACCATCAGCTGGCGGATAAGTTGACCGCTGTTGAGCGCCTTCCTCTCAATCCCACCATCCAGAAGATCAAAGCTCTGTTAGGAAACGGGTTAAACGGCATCGATCTGGTCCGGGTCTGGGTCACCTGGCGAATACTACCATTAAGCCGCCGCTCCGGCTTAATGTGTACTTACACATGAGAGAAGGATGATCCAATGCGCCATAGTCTTGACGACTTACCAGATGATGTGGTAGATGCTACAACCCACCAACGCTGAAGGAGGGCATCAGAATTAGCAATGCCTTCGGCTTACTTCCCTTCTGCAAGAAGAACCCGGCCCCTGCAGTGAGTTACCAATCTTAATAAATACTCTTTAACATGTTATACCTTCTTTGTACTTATGATTCCTTATCTTTTTCCACGGGCCGGTGATAATTTCTGGAAGGTCAAATATGACCACGAGGCTGCCAAACAAGCCAGGGCAGCCAAGAAAACCGAAAGGAAGGCCGCCAAGACGGGCACCTCAAAGAAAAATAAACCCAGCGCCTCCGATATGCTTAAATTGGATGACTCTTCTTCGAATGATGAAGAGGTAATCCTTTGATTTTCTTAACTCCTCTGTCGTTACTTTACTGACATTCTATCCTTTCAGGAGGATACAAGGAACAGTCAAGCAATTGATGAAGAGGTAACTATAATCTCCTCCAACTCAGAGCCTTTGCCAAAGCAAAAAATCCGAAGGGTGACCCGGAAAGTAAGATTTTCACATCCTCTAGCTTACCAAGATCCTCAATTTCTTTTGAAGCAACAACAACTTGAGAACTGGAGGCAGACTCGGGCCAATCAAGACGCAGAACTCTCCTCCGGATTACCCGATGTAACTAGGAAGCGTCGGACTGAGGTTATCTCCGATTTACGTTCTATTTTACCTTTGGCGGGCTTAATTCGCCAACCTCTCAATTCATCTGACTCCAATTATCAGGATACCTCTCCTTCCTCCGGCGAGTCTATGCATCCAATATGCCGGCCTTCAAGACTGCCCCTGGGTAATATACCTTTGTTATCCTTATACTTTACCTTACTTATATTTTTATACTCACCCTTCTGTTTTGTCCACAGCGTGCAGGTGAAGCCCAGTAAGAGGGCAAAAAAGAATAAGCCATCCGAAGACCCGGTAGCAACTGAGCCGGAACTCGGAACAGGTGCCCCTGATGCTTCCACTCATCAACCGCCGCCTGAACCGGCATCTGAAATTCCAGCGCCATCTTCTGACTAGCCTGCCGAAGATACTTTCAACAGCTCTGATAACCCGGAAATTCCTAGCCCGGTCAAGACAACTGACCCGGAAGTTGAAATTTTGAAAAGCTAGTTTGTTGAACCGGGGCAGCCTACTGTCCTTGCCAAGTGTTCTGCCAAGGAAGAACTTGCCGAACGCCGAAAGGCCAAACAGGACATCGCTGATTATACTCACTTAAGCATTGGTGATATAGTCTCGGGCTATCTGAATCAAGTGCATAATAGCCGCGACCTGGAAATTGACATGGTGAAACAAATACAGCACAAATCTGAGGTATAACTCATACTATTTTCCTGATTCTTACTTACTGTACCAGCCCCCAAGTCTACTGCTTATGAATAAATATGCTGTAGACTTAGAGATCTGCTTATTGTTAGTTTGTCTGGTTTAAAAGAGAATATATTTAACCCGGTTATAATATGATAGCTTTGAACGTGCGATACACATTAGCCCCCAAGTGTCAAGTATCTTTACTTGTAAAGTGCTTGAGACTTTTAATATACATAATCCAGCATGATAAATTAAGATGTTCTTCAACATACATTAGCCCCCAAGTGTCAAGTGTCTTTGCTTGCAAAGTGCTTGGGACTTAATGATATCTTACCATAACCTTGATTATAACTCGGCATCAACACAGGCCTCCACCAGTCAATTTGAGTCGGAGATTGCTGACCTAAAGACTCGTCTGGCAGCCCAGGAACTTGAAATTCAAAAGTCCAACTCCAGATTTGCATTCAGCATCTCTGAACAAGAGAAGTTGAAGAAGAATTTTGATGCGGAGAAGAAAATCTGGGCGGATGAAAAGGCCTCACTTGTGACCCGGGCCGAGACAGCAGAAACATCACTTGCCGAAGCAACCGCCGAGCTGTCCGGCTTAAAGCGCTAGATATCTCAAATGGTCTCAGCAATCTTCGGTAAGTTACTATGTATTTCTTGAATATCACAATGGTTCCTTTGATGTCTATTTTAATTGTTAACTCCGGCTCACCTTATATGTATAAATGCAGGCCCCAGGAGCACGAACCTCAAGCAAAATATGTTGATCAAGCTTAAGGCGGTGTATACTCTGGTGGAACAGCTATACACCGGGTCACAACGTGCTTTGGCCGTTGTGGCTTTATCAAATGAGCTCCCTATCTCCTGCAGGATGTGCTCAAACGGCTTGCCGTGTTACCCCAACGGATTCAGGAGCTAAGGCGGGCATCTGCTAGAACCTGGGCCATAGCCGCCTTAAGCCGGGCCAAGGCATTGCTTCCAGAGTTAGACCTGGCAGACGTTGCTCTTGGATACCCCAGCTTGAAGGAAGACGGCTCTGTATTTGATGAATCAGACTTTACCGCCTGCGTGAGAGTCGTACGCCCTGTGGCCACCATCATTGGCAACGATATTGATCTTACCAAGTATCAGCCGGGTTATGACAGCGAGAACCGAAGGATTCCAACTCCTCACTATGATGACGTCAGTCTGATTCCTCCAACTCGTAAGCACACCTTTGCTCCTGAAGTTGACCCAACCGGTTTAATAGATGATGAAGCTGAATTTGAAGCCTTAAGCGGCATTGACTGGACCTCGTCAACCTTCCAGGACAGAGCAGCAGACGGAGAGGCGGAGAAGGATAACCCGGAATCTTCAAGCCCACCAACGGAGTAACCCGCCTGACACTATGTCTTTGAAACAACGATGCTTCATTATTCAGACTCGGGGAGTCTTGTAATAGGGTAGAGAAACTCTTAACTCTGTCATGCCTTCGCGCATGTTTGTGATGCTTAATATTGTCATAAGCCGCTATCGTTATATACTTCCGGCTTATGTTAACTTTTCCTTGACGTCCAAAACTTTCTTGCTTTATCCTGTGTATAAAACAAAAAACAGAATTCCCTTGGCGACTTATCACATCCGGGGTCACGTAAAATAGTGAGAACCCGGAGTATGAACCAAAACATCATAAAAATAGCCGGTTTATGATTATAACCATAATAATATACCTGTTATATTATTTGAAACATACCTCACCGGCTTATGTGACTCAAAAAACAGAGAGTTAACTTAACTTCCGAGAGTTGGCACATATAATGTTTACCTGGCCCTTGATATTATTTACACTTACAGAGTAAAATGAATAATAAACTTAATTTTTCAAGGGCCTCTGATTCGAATACGATCAGTAAACCGTTCCAGCGGGGTTAAGCTAAGATTCAGATACGATCATATAGCCCCCAGTGGCTTTGGCGATGTCGATCAAGTGGGTATCGACAGCTATGTTCTCTTTGGTTCGAATATGACCTATGTTTGAACAGGAAGCCCCCAAGTGACCATGAGAGTTGTTTAATGACGCTGATTCGAATACGATCCACGCCGACCCCAAAGGGTTAAGCTTATGATTCAAATATGATCAAGAAGCCCCAAGTGGGTTTGGCAAGATGTCGATCAACCGGTATCGACGGCTATGTTCTCTTTGGTTCGAATACGACCTATGTTTGAACAGGAAGCCCCCAAGTGACCATGGCTTAGATTCAGATATGATCATAAGCCGGACCAAAGGGAAAGCCGGATTCAGATATGATTCGCTCCCTGTTGGTTGTTTCCGCTACCTGGTAAAGAAGATATATGAACTTTTAAGGGTGGAAAGAAAAGATGTCATGCTTTATTACTTTATATAATATATACATTGTTAAAAAAGGAAAAACATATATATTCTGAGAGCCGGTGGCTCAAGTATAGTAGGGCCAAAGATGAGCTATGTTCCACGGCCGATGGGTCTCTTCCTCCGACTTACGTGAGTCTTTGTGTTCTCGAACATCGATGAGGTAGTAGGACCCGTTGTTCAAATTTTTACTGACCACAAAAGGTCCTTCCCAGGGAGAGGATAGCTTGTGCATATCAGACTGATCCTGGATGAGCCGGAGCACTAAATCGCCTTCCTAAAAAGCTCTGCTTCTAACCCGGCGGCTGTGATAACGGCGCGGGTCTTGCTGGTAAATCGCCGAGCGGGCTATTGCTAAGTCTCGCTCCTCATCCAACAAGTCAAGTGCATCCTGACGAGCTTTTTCATTATCAGCCTCAACGTAAGCCGCCACTCGGGGTGAGTCATGCCGGATGTCACTTGGCAGAACCACCTCTGCTCCGTACACCATGAAGAAAGGTGTATAACCTGTAGATCTGTTAGGCGTTGTGTTGATGCTCCATAGCATGGAGGGTAACTCCTCCACCCAACAACCTGGAGTTCGCTGCGAGGGAACTAAGAGCCGGGTTTGATACCCTTCAAGATCTCTTGATTAGCTCTATCCTCTTGACCATTAGATTGAGGGTGAGCAACAGCCAAACGCCGAGCCGGATGTGCTCTCGCTGATGTAACTCTTCCATGGAACCTTTGAGAGATTAGTACCATTATCGCTATAATGCTGTGGAAAGCCAAACGAAGATCACCTTTTTCATGAACTGAACCGCCGTGGCTGCATCACACTTATCGACCGCTCTCGCTTCAACCCACTTGATGAATTATCCATCGCCACCAACAGTGTGTCTTCTTATCCTTAGACCTTTGAAAGGTCCAACCATGTCAAGCCCCTGACCGCAAACGCCAAGTAATTGGAATCATCCTCAATTCTTGGGCCGCACATGAGCTCGTCGTGAGAATTTTTGACATCTGTCACATTTGTTGACCAGATCCTCCGCATCAAGATGAGCTGTCACCAATAAAACCATGACGAAAAGCCTTGGCCACCAGAGATTTTGAGCCGGCATGATGACCACAATCTCCTTCATGAATCTCACGGCATCTCCCGACCTCTGCAGCGATACGCAACGTTGAAACGCCCCAATGACACCGCGGTGATGCAACTCGCCATGAACAATTGTCATAGATTTGGATCGCCTGATGATTTGTCTCGCCAAGGTCTCGTCCTCAGGCAACTCTCCCCGAGTCATGTAGGCCAAATATGGGATCGTCTAATCTGGGATGGCGTGAGAGTCGCCACCACCGTGCCTCCCGGTCCGGCATCGCTAGTTCTTCCTCTGTAGGCACTCGGCGTATGGGTTATGCAAAACGTCAAGAAAGGTGTTAGGCGGCACCGCTTACGCTGAGACCCCACCGCTTAAAGCATCACCGCCTCATTCTTCCTTCGATCAATGTGCTCTACTTGATAACCCCAAGTGCCCGGCCACCGCATCAACTTCACGAGGATAAGCCGCCATAAGGGGATCCTTAGAGTCCCACGTGCCTGACACCTGTTGAGCGACGAGGTCTGAATCGCCCAAGCACCTTACCCGGCTCAAATTCATCTCTTTGGCCATCCGGAGACCATGGAGTAAAGCCTCGTACTCAGCTGCATTGTTAGTACAGGGAAACATAAGCCGGAGCACATAGCAAAATTTATCACCTCGGGGGGAAGTTAAAACGACTCCAGCCCCCGAGCCTTCCAACTGCCTAGACCCATCGAAGTGGATAGTCCAATATGTGTTATCTGGCTTCTCTTCAGGTGCCTGTAACTCTGTCCAATCATTGATAAAGTCTACTAAGGCTTGAGACTTAATAGCTGTACGTGGCATGTACTTCTAACCATGAGGCCCAAGCTCAATGGCCCACTTGGCGACTCGTCCTGTGGCTTCTCTGTTCTGGATGATGTCTCCCAAGGGGCAGAACTTACCACAATTATAGGATGACCTTGGAAGTACTGCTTGAGATTCCGGCTTGCCATAAACACTCCATAAACAAGTTTCTGCCAATGTGGATACCTTTGCTTGGATTCTATGAGCACCTCACTGATGTAATAAACCGGCCGTTGAACCGGATGCTCCTTGCCAGCCTCCTTGCGCTCCACCACGATGGCAACATTGACAGCTCGTTAATTAGCAGCGACATACAACAGCAACGACTCTTTATCAATGGGAGCCGCAAGAACCGGCGGCTCAGACAATTGTCTCTTCAAAGCTTCAAAGGCAGCATCAAGAGCCTCACCTGCATAAAAGTGTCTGCTTTCTTCATCATCCGACACAAGCAGTAAAGCCTTCGCCCAACCGCTTATGAACCGGTTAAAGCAGCGACGCGACCTGCCAGCCGCTGAACATCATTGATGCACGCCGGTTTAGCCAGAGAGGTAATCGCCTTGATCTTCTCCGGGTTAACTTCAATGCCCCTGCTCGAGACCAGGAATCCCAAAAGTTTGCCCGCGGTACACCAAATACACACTTGTCCGGTTAAGCATCATCTTATAGACCCGAGATTATCAAAGGTTTCCTTTAAATCAGATATCAGGGTTTCCTTCTCTCTGGATTTCACCACAATATCATCTACATAAGCATGAACATTGCGCCCAATCTGATTGTGGAGACAATTCTGTACACACCGCTGATAAGTCGCCTGAGCACTCTTAAGTCCAAATGGCATAGATACATAGCAGAAGGCTCCAAACGGAGTAATAAAAGCCGTTTTCTCCTGGTCCTTAACTACCATTTTGATCTGATGATAACCAGAGTAAGCATCCAAAAAGCTCAAACGCTCACAACCCGCCGTAGCATCAATGATTTGATCAATACGGGTAGAGCAAAGGATCAGCCGGACAAGCTTTATTTAAGTCCGTAATCCACACACATCCGCCAGTGCCGTTCTTCTTGAGCACAAGCACCGGTTAGCCAACCACTCCGGTGAAAACTTCCACGATTTAACCCGCTGCTAAGAGCCGAGCGACCTCTTCCCCGATAGCTTTCCGTCTTTCCTCATTGAACCGCCGAAGAAACTGCCTGATCGGCTTATACTTCGGATCAATGTTAAGAGTGTGCTCAGCGAGTTCTCTCGGGACACCCGGCATGTCAGAAGGTTTCCATGCAAAGATGTCCCGGTTCTCACGGATGAACTCGATGAGCGCGCTTTCCTATTTGGGATCCAAATTGGTACTGATGCTGAACTGCTTGGAAGAATCGCCTGGAGTGAAGTCGACCAGCTTTGTCTCGGCGGCCGACTTAAATTTCAACGCCGAGTCTTGCTCTGTGGTTGGCGTCATATCCGCCGGGTCAACATCATTTTGATAAAACTTCAGCTCCTCTTCTGCACAAACAGATTCAGCATAAGCCGCATCGCCTTCTTCGCATTCCAGGGCTACCTTTCGAGTCCCGTGCACAGTGATGGTGCCCTTGTAACCCGGCATCTTGAGCTGCAGATAAACATAACACGGTCGCGCCATGAACTTGGCATAAGCCGACCGTCCAAACAGAGCATGATACGGGCTCCTGATTTTGACTACCTCAAACGTCAATTTCTCAGCCCTGGAATCATATTCATCTCCAAAGGCCACCTCCAGCTCAATCTTGCCAACTGGGCACGCCGACTTACCATGCACCACTCCATGAAAGACAGTGTTGGACGTCCTCAAGTCCTTATCAGTCAACCCCATGCGGCGAAAGGTCTCATAATAGAGAATATTGATGTTGCTTCCTCCGTCCATGAGTACCTTAGTGAATTTGTATCCACCAACCTGAGGTGCCACCACCAGGGCCAACTGACCCGGGTTATCAACCCGGAGGGGGTGATCCTCCCTGCTCCATATGATGGGCTGCTCTGTCCACCTCAAATAACGGGGAACCGCCGGCCAATGTAATTCACAACCTCTTATGAACCTTCCGTCACGCTTTGCACAAGTTAGTGGTGAACACATGGTATTGCCCACCATTCACTGCTTTGGATGGCTCGATAACTTTGATCTGCTGCTGCTGTCCCCCTTGACCGGGTTGCTGCTGATTATAGCCACCTTGACCTGCCTGAAAGCCGGAACTTGAACCGCCACCCGGGCCATAAAAACCACCAGTCCCTGAGTCGCCGCCTGATCCATGATTGCCATCAAACATGTTGGAATTCTTAAAAGCCTTCATGATCGCACAGTCTTTCCATAAGTGGGTGGCGGGACGTTCCCGAGTGCCGTGTCTCGGGCAAGGCTCATTGAGAAGCTGCTCAAGAGATGGGCCTGAGCCGCCAGATCAAGGGGCCGGTCTTCCCTTACATTTCTGGTTGTTACCTTGTGCATTGGCATTGGCCACAAACTCCGGGTTACCATCCGCCTTACGCTTGTTGCCTCCTTGACTTGCCGGATTATGCTGCTGACCTTTTCCATTGTCGTTCTTCTTTCCCTTCCATGTCTTTTCCTCATTAGACCCGGGATCCTTGGTACTATCAGAATCGACGTATTTGACTAAGGCTGCCATCAGTGTACCCATATCATTGCAATTTCTCTTAAGGCGCCCCAATTTCTGCCTCAGCGGCTCAAAGCGACAATTCGTCTCCAACATGAGTACTGCAGAACCGGCGTCCATCTTATCAGATGAGTGTATTATTTCCTTGACCCGGCGCACCCAATGAGTTGTGGATTCGCCTTCCTCCTGCTTACAATTGGTCAAATCCACAATTGACATAGATTGCTTGCAAGTGTCCTTGAATTTATGGATAAACCGGGCCTTTAGCTCCGCCCATGAGCTAATGGAATTTGGAGGCAAACCCTTTAGCCAAGATCGGGCCGTTCCATCTAACATCATGGTGAAGTACTTAGCCATTGCTGCGTCGCTGACCTCCAGTAGCTCCATGGCCATCTCGTAACTCTTGATCCAGGCCCCGGGTTGTAAGTCGGCCGTGTAATTCGGCACCTTTCGAGGTCCCTTGAAATCCTTGGGCAGACATACATCCCGCAGAGCCGGCACCAAACAAGGAACTCCACCGGTTCTGGTAGCTACTCCTGCTCCCATAGAAGTCATCGGATACTCTGGGAGATCCTGATATGCCGCCTGCTGAGCTGCTAGGTGAGCCGCCCGCTCGTCCTCCTGATGTATTCGGTCTTGCACCGGGTTATAGCCACCGGGCTGGTTACGACATTGGGTGTTGCTTGACAAAGCTTCTGATCCATATGCCTGTTGTAACTCGGGCTCCGGTTTTGATGAGGCGCTAGCCAAGGCGGAGGAGTTGAATGAATCTTGTCCCTGCTGTAAGAATAGGTCTCCTGCTGCGCCAAGGCTGTCTGAATAAGATCTCTGACCCTCCGGATTTCCACCGATGTCGGGTCATCACCGTCCACTGGAAGAGCCGCCAGACGCGCCGATGCTGCTATCAAGTTCTCCATGGGGTTGGAGAAGTGACCTGGTGGTATTGGTATGTAGCGGGGCGGGGCCATACTTCCATGAGGAGGTGCCATCTCTCGGGGCTGAACCGGTCCTCCAGCTCCGGGTGTCATAAACTGATTGGCTTCGGGCGGGTTGCTAGGACCAGCACCGGGTGTAGTGAAAAGATTTCGAGGATTGTAAACCGGAGGCAGACGGGACTGGGTTTTCTGATGTCTCCTCCTCATGACCTCATTAGACGCGTTCAGGCTCATATTAAGCTAGAAAGCCTCTGACTGGAGTCGCTGCGCCCGTGCATCCAAAGCCGCCCGCTCCGTAGCTAACCTGGTATCCTCAGCTGCCAAGGCCTCCTTGGCCAGGGCTATCTCCTCACGCACCTTTGCCACCTCCGTGTTATGCTCATCTTGATTTGCAGGAATAACCATGGTGGTTAGCAGGGCCGTCAATTTGTCCATAAGATCCATCAGCACTTGAGCCGGTGGGCGCACAGGGCCTCCTGCCCCGGCTGCTCCTGACCCAGACATTATTGCTGTTACAGCCGTCGAGTTTTGACCGGGTTGAGTACCAGCCATGAAGACTCCTGCCCAGCTCGGCGGCTCATAAAAATCCGGAGTGCTAGAGTCATCAGAACAGCCCCCAAGCATGCCCTCTTGGGCTTGATATAGAGAATTTGTTGAACCGGCGGACGAATCATCATCCGATGGGACGGCCGTCTCACCGCCATCTTTAGATCCTTCAGGAAGTTCTTCTCCATGGACACAGCCCACGAAGGCACGCTTCATGACGGGTTGAGCTCGGGCGGGTCTCGCACGTTGAGCCGTCTCGACGAGGTCGCTGCAGTTGTCCGGCTCAGGGCCCGGCTCACCAATCCGGCCGATGAAGACATGGATTCCGCCAAAGGGGACCCGGTACCCGTATTCGATTGAGTCGGCATCGGGGCCCCAGCCTTCGTTGTCGATGTAGATCTTGCCGCGACGACTCTTGGTCATCCGGCCCACCGCCTATCCCTTGAGCCCTTCAAGCTTCCTTCAAGAACTCAACCACTGCGGCGCTGGCCCCACGGTGGGCGCCTAACGTCGTGGAATTGCCACGGCAGATGTCCTCGCAAGGACTTAGTCGTGGAGCCATCGCAACTAGGAAGCTTAAAGGGTTAATCGACAAAGGAAACGAGAGGTTTTATACTAGTTCGGCCTTGCGGTGAAGGAAAGCCTACGCCTAGTTGGGTTGGTATTGCTTGATGTTTCGATGACCGTGGAGCAAAATACGCTATGCCCGGCTCTCGATGGGTTGTTTCTTGCCCTAAGCCAAAGCAGTCGCCCCTTATATACACGGGTTGACGCCCTGTGGCTTACAAAGTCCCGGCCGGCTTATAAACAATGTCCGGCTCGGTGACTAGTTGAGTCTACCTTATGGTACAAGTCATGCCTTTATGGTGGTTTACTACAACGAGCTTTAAGCCGCCTGTGGGCCCTAAGCCCTTTATTGAACCGCCATCTTCATGCTTGGTCTTGGGCTTCTCTCTGGTGAATCTTCTTGCGTAACCCGGCCCCTCCTGGGCGGCTTACAAATAGTTATATCCCCGACAGGATAGAAACTTTCAACTCAAGCTTTTCTTCATAAGATTGCATCAAGGCATCAACAATGTGTTCGGTAAAGGCCTTATTTTGACTATAAGCATGAGGAGAATTTAGCACGGATTGCAACAAGGAAATACAATCAATTAAAGAGCAATTTTCATAATTAAATTCCTTGAGATCCAATCTAGTGGGTTTAGCAACATCTAGATTTTTATTTCTTTCAATCCCACTTTTATCAATTTCATCATCAAGATCTAAAAACTCCGAGTTCTTAGAACGCCTTCTAGGTAACGGAAGATCATATTCAGTTTCATCAAGATTCATATTTCATATTGCAAAACAAAGATTTAATAGGGGACATATCAATAACTTTTAGATCTTCATCTTGATTATCATAGGAATTAGAAGAACACGCTTTAATAAAGGCATCTTTGGAAGCACGCATCCTAGCGGTTCTTTCTTTGCACTTACCAATGGAAATTCTCATAGCTTTGAGATACTCATTGATACCATGCTTAGGAGGTATAGATCTAAGCTTTAAAGAATCAACCTCAAGAGAAATTCTATCAACGTTCCTAGCCAAATCATGAACTTTAATCAATTTCTCTTCAAGCAAAGCATTAAAATTCTTTTGTGAATTCATAAACTCTTTAACACTACTCTCAAATTTAGAGGGCATCTTATTAAAATTTCCATACGAGTTGTTGTAGGAATTTCCATAATTATTAGAAGGATTACTAGGATAAGGCCTAGGATTAAAATTCCCTCTATACGCGTTGTTACCAAAATTATTCCTACCAACAAAATTCACATCCATAGATTCATTATTATTCTCAATCAAAGTAGACAAAGGCACATCATTAGGATCAGAAGAAACACTCTTAGTAGCAAATAATTTCATAAGTTCATCCATCTTTCCACTCAAAACATTGATTTCTTCTATCGCATGCACTTTTTATTAGTAGATCTTTCAAGATGCCATTGAGAATAATTAACCATAATATTATCTAGGAGTTTAGTAGCATCTCCTAAAGTGATTTCCATAAAAGTGCCTCCATGCCGAATCTAAAAGATTTCTAGAAGCAAAATTCAATCCGCATAATTTTTTGTATAATCATCCACAAGTTCAAACCATGAGTAGGACAATTACGTATCATTAATTTCATTCTCTCCCAAGCTTGTGCAACATGTTCATGATCAATTTGCTTAAAATTCATAATATCGTTCCTAAGAGAGATAATCTTAGCGGGAGGAAAATACTTAGAGATAAAAGCATCTTTGCACTTGTTCCAAGAATCAATACTATTTTTAGGCAAATATGAAAACCACGCTTTAGCACGATCTCTAAGCGAAAAAGGAAATAGCTTATTTTTAACGACATTATTATCGACATCTTTTTTCTTTTGCATATCACATAAATCAACAAATCTATTCAGATGAGTAGCGGCATCTTCACTAGGAAGGCCGGCGAATTAATCTTTCATAACAGGATTCAACAAAGCAGTATTGATTTCACAAGATTCGGTATTGGCAAGAGGAGTAATCGGAGTGCTAAGGAAATCATTATTATTGGTATTGGTGAAGTCACACAATTTGGTAGCAACTTGAGCCATCGCGACAAACAAGCAATCCAACACACAAGCAAACAAACAGACGAGGAAAAGGCAACGGGAAAAAGAGAAGGAGATTGGGAAAGAGAGGGCGAATAAAACGGCAAGGGTGAAGTGGGGGAGAGGAAAACGAGAGGCAAATGGCAAATAATGTAATGCGAGAGATAGGGATTGTGATGGGTACTTGGTATGTTGACTTTTATGTAGACTCCCGAGAACGGCGCCGAAATCCTTCTTGCTACGCCTTGAGCTTGCGCTGGTTTTCCCGAAGAGGAGAGGATGAAGCAGCACAAGAGCCTAAGTATTTTCCTCGTTTTTGAGAACCAAGGTATCAATCCAAGAGGAGGCCACGCACAAGTCCCTCGTACTTGCACAAAACGATAGCTACTCGCAACCAACGCAATTAGGGGTTGTCAATCCCTTCACGGTCACTTACGAGAGTGAGATCTGATAGAGATAATATTTTTGGTATTTTTGGTATATAGATGCAAAGTGAAAAGTAAAAGCAAAGTAAAAACAAAGCATGTATAAAAGTGATGGAGATTGATATGATGAGAATAGACCCGGGGGCCATAGGTTTCACTAGTGGCTTCTCTCAAGAGCATAAGTATTCTACGATGGGTGAACAAATTACTGTTGAGCAATTGACAAAATTGAGCATAGTTATGAGGTTATCTAGGTATGATCGTGTATGTAGGCATCATGTCCGTGACAAGTAGATCGAAACGATTCTGCATCTACTACTATTACTCCACTCATCGACCGCTATCCAGCATGCATCTAGAGTATTAAGTTAAAAACAGAGTAACGCCTTAAGCAAGATGACATGATGTAGAGGAATAAATTCATGCAATATGATAAATACCCCATCTTGTTATCCTCGATGGCAACAATACAATATGTGCCTTGCAACCCTTTCTGTCACTGGTAAGGACACAACAAGATTGAACCCAAAGCCATGCACTTCTCCCATTGCAAGAACTACCAATCTAGTTGGCCAAACCAAACGGATAATTCGAAGAGACTTGCAAAGATAACTCAATCATACATAAAATAATTCAGAGAAGATTCAAATATTATTCATAGATAAGCTGGATCATAAACCCACAATTCATCGGTCCCAACAAACACACCGCAAAAAGAAGATTACATCGAATAGATCTCCACGAGAGAGGGGGAGAACATTGTATTGAGATCCAAAAAGAGAGAAGAAGCCATCTAGCTACTAGCTATGGACCCGAAGGTATGAAGTAAACTACTCACACATCATCGGAAAGGCTATGGTGTTGATGTAGAAGCCCTCCGTGGTGGATGCCCCCCGCGTGAGCTCCTAACAGCCCCAAGATGAGATCTCGTGGATACGTGAAGTTCGGCGGTGGAATTAGGTTTTTGGCTCCTGTTCTGATCGTTTGGGGGTACGTAGGTATATATAGGAGAAAGGAGTACGTCGGTGGATCATCAGGGGGCCCACAAGGCAGGGGGCGCGCCTAGGGGCGCCCCCACCTCGTGACCGCCTCCGATGTTCCTTGGCGTGAGGGTCCTAGTCTCTGGATCACGCTCGTGAGAAAATCTAGGCGCGCCCCCACCCTCGTGACCGCCTCCGACGTTCCTTTGCGTAAGGTCCAAGTCTCCTGGATCACGTTCGGTGAGAAAATCACGTTTCCGAAGGTTTCATTCCGTTTGGACTCCGTTTGATATTCTGCTTTCTTGAAATCTCAAGAAGGCAAAAAACAGCAATTCAGGCTGGGCCCCGGTTAATAGGTTAGTCCCAAAAATAATATAAAAGTGGAAAATAAAGCCCATTATAGTCCAAAACAATAGATAAAGTAGCATGGAGCAATCAAAAAATATAGATACGTTGGAGACGTATCAGGCTCCAAAAAAACCTTAAGAATCAGCAAATGAGCTACAAATTATTATAAATAATGGCAGATGGGTTGTATGTTGTTTTCCACAAATTTGAGTCTGACTTGTGCACCTACTATAGGTTGACGTGTACGCTTTCCTAAAAATGGTTGACGCACACACAATGCCTGCCAACTTAGTCAACACACGAGAGTAGTGACTGTTGGATGTCCTGTCGTGTTTCTTCAATCTCTGCTCTTCCTGCTCCAGCCGCTCAAACAAGCGCCGGCGGGACTGCCTGCTCCCTCCTCCAGTGGCCGGCTGTGCTGCCGTGCAGGCCTCACCGCCCTACCCTACTCCCGTCGCTGGCCTGGCCATCCCTCTACTCACCTACACTTGTTGTTATTCTCCGACGACGGAGACGAACCAGTAAACCCTCGCACTCCCCTCCGCGTGGGGAACAACTGTCGAGTCTTCCCTGGCTCCGTGTCGTTCCCTTCCTAGGCCTCGCCATCGTCCATTGCCCTGGTGCTCTAGGCGCGGTGTGGTCAACATGGTCAACGAACGACATCCATCGGAAAAGGACTATCCATGGAGAGGCTGACAGGTGGGTCCACGGCCGCACGCAAGGAAATGCTTCCTTATTACGCGTAAAATAATGATTCCTCCACCTAACATCTGGGACCCACAGGAAGGGCCTCTGTATTTCGCGAAAAAAACTTTCCCCACGCTGACAGCTCGGACCCACCAGCTATATCTTCGCATGCAAGGAAGTGCCTCCTTATTACGCACAAAAAATGAATACTCCCCCTGCTAGCTGGGACCCACCATAGTGGGAGGCTGACTTGTGGGCCTACTGACGCGGACAGAGGGCTTTGTTAACTTAGTGAATATGAACGATTCTACCTCCAGTGACCGTATGATGTCCATCCAACGGCCGTAGTGCTTCTTCAACCTTTGGTCTTCTTGCTCTAGCCGCCCAAACAAGCGCCGGTCGTGCCGCCTGCTCCTGCCTCACGTGGCCGACTCTGCTGCCATGCAGGCTTGACCGCCCCATCCTACTCCAACCTCTGTCCAGGCCATCCCTCTACTCACCAACAACCCCTGTTATTCTGCGGCGACAACAGCCTCACACCGCAGCCGAACCAGTCAAGCCTCGTACTCCTCTCCGCGTGGGCATCCACTTCCGCGTCTTCCCCCGCTTCGCATCGTCCCCTTCCTAGGCCTTGCCGTCGTCCACCTCCTTGGTTCTCTCGGCGTGGCATGGTCAATGTGGTCAAGGAACGACTTCCATCGGAAGAGTATTGTACGTGGAGAGGCTAACAGATGGGTCCACGGCCGCAACAAGGAAGTGCCTTCTTATTACGCACAAAATAATGATTCCTCTACCTAGCAGCAGGGACCCACCGGACGGGCCATCATATTTCGCGAAAAACGTTTCCCCCCTCATTGCTGGCACCCACCAGCTACATCCTCGCACGCAAGGAAGTGCGACCATATTACGGGCAAAAAATATGATTCTCCCCCTGAGAGCTGGGACCCACCAGCTATATCTTCGCACGCAAGGAAGTGCCTCCTTACCTCCCTAACAACTGGGACCCACCCGGTCAAACCGTACGTAGGGTTTTCTGTCTGGTCGCGAACGTGTACGTACATACTAGTCGATCGGTGTGTCTGCAGGCTGCAACCATGAACCGCGGCCGAGTAAGGAAGGGCGCATGACGTAGTAGAGGCGTGGGCATAGCATGTCACGCAGTCCCATCTATATCGTGTACACGTACGTACAGCCAGGGTGTAAGAAAGTAAATATGACAATGTATGTACATACGGGCGGGGTCTCGAACGCCTACTCGCACATTTGTACGGCCAGGGCCCGTGTACATGGAGAGGCAGCGGAGAGCAGCAACGGTGTCCTGTTCAACGGCAGCCAACCGACTGGGTCGGAACGGAGAAACTGCATCGTGTTCATCGGGAGGCAACAGAATGCGTCCTGTTCAATGGGAGCCAACCGGCTTGGACGGAACAGCCGAAACGAGGCCTGGCATATCGCAAAATAGAGGAAACGGCCTTGTGTTCGACCGCCTACAGTCGAAACGGGATCCTGTTCACCGAGAGGGGTCTGGCGTACCACAAAACGGAGGAAACGGACTTTTCTTCGACCTTCTACGGTCAAAATGGGGTCCTGTTGATCGGGAGGGGTGTGGCATACCGCAAAACGGAGGAAACATGTGACGCCCGGATAATTAAGCTACAGTGATTCCCCTCTAATGATGCCACGTCACCTCGGTTACTGTTGATAAACTCTAGATAATTCAAAACCGAAACAAATTCAAATTCGAATTAAAGTCAAACAATAAAAGTTTTCAAATATAAAAAACTAAAATGTTCAAAGTGTGGCAAACAATCCCTAGGTAATTGTCATGTTGAAAACCACATTTGGTAACGAGTTTAAATGCCCTTTTGTGAATAAAATAGTGGCTTAAACAATAAATTAAATCCCTTTTATAATTTATAAAATATTAAACTATTTTAATTTGGTGTGAAACCTTTTGTGGCAGTGGTAAAACTAGTCACACTAATTTAGGTGCTCTTGTTTGTATTTTGTAAAACAAAACAAATGAGAATAAAGATAGAACAATATAGAAAAAAATTACTGAAATAATAACAATAGTAATACCCTCCTCCCCGACTGGGCCTTGGCCCAGTTGGCCGGGCGGCCGAGCGGCCTGCCGACCCACCCCCGCACGTTGGCCTACAAGGCCTCCCTTCCCCCACACCGTAACCCTAATCCCCACTACCCCCATCTCTCCCCTCGCTCCCCTCCTGGCGCCGCCACCACACGCAACACATGCACA
Organism: Aegilops longissima; assembly: GCA_021605205.1. Lineage (NCBI taxonomy): Eukaryota > Viridiplantae > Streptophyta > Magnoliopsida > Poales > Poaceae > Aegilops > Aegilops longissima. The sequence goes on from CM038681.1 coordinate 238,080,208, forward strand.
CACACACACACACACACACACACACACACACACACACACACACACACACGTGCACTCGGGAGGGCGCCCGCCGATTCCTCCTCCCTTGACGGCCAGCCCGACGAAAGTCGCCACACCCGCTAAAACCACCGCCACCGGGCTCAGCGCCGCCCTCGAGGACTCCTCTGCGACCCTCCTCTACCTCACAAGGCCCGCCGATGCCGCGACCTCGCCTCATCACCGACCCGACCCGTCAAGACTCGCCGGCGCCGACGCCCACCGTCGCCGCCCATCTTCGCCCTCCTCCACGACCGAAGCTCCTACGCCTCGTCGGACGCCGTCGTCCTCTTCGTTGTCAGACCTCCCCGAGCCCTCCCCGAGCTCACTCTCGCACACCTGCAGGGCCCAGTGAGCCACCACCCTCCCTTCTTCTCTGTCCTCTCATAGCGCCGCTCCCCATCGCCGCCACCGTCGAATCGCGCCCGACCGCGGTCACCCAGCTGCTGGCAGCGCCAGCGTGCGTGCGGCGCCGCGCCTCGCCCTTCCCCATCTCCGTCGCGCTCCAGCCCCAGACGTGGTCGCTGCCTCCCGCGCCCCTCCCCAGCCAGGTGCCCTGACGGCCTCCGCGCGGTCAAGTGCCTGTCTCACGTCACCGTGGCCGTTGCCGCTGGCCGGGTTTGCCGCCTCAAGGCCTCTGGCGTGCACTGCCGGCCGCGCCCGCCTGCGCGTAGCCCACACGGAGAGACCCCAAAGGGCCCTATGACAATGGGGCCCCACTCCAAAACGTTTTTTTAAAACGAAATAAAAATAAATATATAATTAATTAATTAATTAATAATTACCTAATTAATAATTAAAATAGTTAATGAATTAATTAAGTTAATTAATCATGTTTAATTAACCTAATTAAGTAGATAGTTTAATTAAACCCTAATTAGACTAATCAGTCAATGACGAATGGGACCCACACGTCAGTTGACCAGTCAACGCCTCTGTTGACTGCTCACGTCATGCTGACGTTAGCATGCACTGTTCTGGATAATGTTGGATTTAAATAAATAATTAAAATCAGAAAATGATTTAAATCTTTAGAAAATCATATCTTTTAATCCGTAACTCGGATGAAAATACTTTCTACATGAAAGTTGCTCAGAACGATGAGACGAATCCGGATACGCAGCCCGTTCGTCCACCACGCGTCCCTAGCATAGTGAGCGTGCAACTTTTGACCTCCGGGTCATCTGTCCGGAAACACGGAACACCGGGGATACTTTCCCGGATGTCCCCCCCTTTCACCGGTATCACCTCATACCGCGTTAGAACACGTCTAGCTCTGCTTGTTGTCCTGTTATGCACTTGCTTGCTATGTATTTACTGTTTTCTCCCCCTGTTCTCTCCGGTAGACCCCGTGACGATGCTGATGCCCCTGTGGTCGACTACGTCACCGACGACCCCTCCTTCTTGTTTGAGCAACCAGGCAAGCCCCCCCTTTGATCACCAGATATCGCCTACTCTTCTCTATACTGCTTGCATTAGAGTAGTGTAGCATGTTACTCCTTTCAGTTAATCCTATACTGCTGCATAGCCTGTCCTTGATACTACTGCTGTTACCTTTACCTGCTATCCTACTACTTAGTATAGGATGCTAGTGTTCCATCAAGTGACCCTACACTCTTGTCCGTCCGCCATGCTATACTATCGGGCTGTGATCACTTTGGGAGGTGATCACGGGCATATACTATATACTTTACATCGTTACATTACCTCGTGATATTGTTCGGAGATGGGGGTGAAAGGACAGTGGCTCCATCCGGTAGAGGTGGGCCTGGGTTCCGACGGCCCCGATCGTTACTTTTTGAGGCGGCGACAGGCAGGTTGAGACCACCTAGGAGAGAGGTGGGCTGGCCCTGGTCGGCGTCATGGATACTTAACACGCTTAACGAGATCTTGGTATTTGATCCGAGTCCGCCATTTGGTCTATACGCACTAACCAACTCTGCGGGAACAGCTTATGGGCACTCAACGTCGTGGTATCGGCGGCACTTCGTGACGTCGACGAGCGGCGCGCGCCGGATTGGACTGAACGCCTGCTAGGCTAGGTCTCTGCTTCCGGCCGCCCACGCAACATGCAAGTGTGCTAAGGCGATGGGCCCGCACCTGCGTGCTTAGGTTTAGACCGCATGTCGACCTCTCTGTTGTGCCTAGGTGGGGCTGCGACGTGTTGATCTTCCGCGGCCGGGCATGACCCAAAAAAGTGTGTCCGGCCAAATGGGATCAAGCGTGTTGGGTTATGTGGTGCACCCCTGCAGGGAAGTTAATCTATTCGAATAGCCGTGATCTTCGGTAACAGGACGACTTGGAGTTGTACCTTGACCTTATGACAACTAGAACCGGATACTTAATAAAACACACCCTTCCAAGTGCGGATACAACCCGGTGGTCGCTCTCTCTCGTGGTTACGAGGAGGGATCGCTGGTAGGATTATTTCTATGTGATGCTACTTGGAGGACTTGATCTACTCTCGGCTACATGTTTGCAAAGGCGGAGGCTGCGAAGCGTAGTCTTGGCGTGATTAGCTATCCCCTCTTATTCGGCATTCTGCAGCTCAGTCCATGATATGGCCCTTTACACATATATCCATGCATATGTAGTGTAGCTCCTTGCTTGCGAGTACTTTGGATGAGTACTCACGGTTGCCTTGTTCCCCCCTTTTTTCCCCTATCTCTACTCGATTGCTGCGACTAGACGATGGAGCCCAGGAGCCAGACGCCACCGTCGATGACGACTACTACCCCGGAGGTGCCTACTACTACGTGCAGCCCGCTGATGACGACCAGGGAGTAGTTAGGAGGATCCCAGCGGGAGGCCTGCGCCTTCTTTCGATCAGATCCCAGTTTGTGCTAGCCTTCTTAAGGCAAACTTGTTTAACTTATGTCTCAGTACTCAGATATTGTTGCTTCCGCTGACTCGTCTATGATCGAGCACTTGTATTCGAGCCCTCGAGGCCCCTGGCTTGTATTATGATGCTTGAATGACTTATTTATGTTTTAGAGTTGTGTTGTGATATCTTCCCGTGAGTCCCTGATCTTGATCGTACACATTTGCGTGCATGATTAGTGTACGATTGAATCGGGGGCGTCACAAAACAGACTTCTCTTCGACCTCCTACGGTCGAAACGGGGGTCCTGTTCATCGGGAGGGGTGTGGCGTACCACAAAACGGGACTCCACGGGCTACTGTTCATCCACCGTCTACTGCCTCACTCCAGCCTCCACGGGCTATTGTTCATCCATTGTCGACCTCCTCCAGCCTCCACCTGCGACTGTTCATCCACTGTCGACCTCCTCCAGCCTCCACCTACGACTGTTCATCCACGGCGTCTCCCTCTTGACTCCACCAGCTATTGTTCATCCACGGGCTCCTCTTCATCCAGCCTCCATCGCTCCTCCACCGGCTACTATTCAACCACCCGTCCACGGGCTACTGTTCATTCAGCCCTTCGCCGGCTATTGTTCAACCAGCCCTCCACGGGGTCCCGTTCATCCACCCCCAACCGGCTCGATCGGGGTCCTGTTCATCCAGTGGCAACGGCCTCTAGCTACTACCACGAGGTCCTGTTCATCCAACCCCCACCGGGAACTGTTCATCCAACCCCCAACAACGCTCACTGTTCATCAAGAGGCAACAGGTTCGACCGGCTTCAGTTAGCAGTAGTAGCGAAGGAATCGCTCGATCGGGTTCAGTTAATATCCATATCGATCGATCGCTCGGGTTCAGTAACACGTAGCCTGCAGTGCAATCGCTCGGGTTCAGTTAGAGCCCAACGCCGCACTCCACGCCAAGATACGTAGTACGAGAGAGACGCGCAATCCCTCCATGCATCGCTCGGCCCCGACCACCCACCGTAACTGGGAACTCCCCGATATTTTCCTCGCCCTCGCTTGTACCACGGTTTTTTCCATCATGGACGGCCCAAAGAATGTCATGCAGGTGCGTCTCCGGCCCACCCAGGACGAAAAGCCCATTTTCTGTCATGATTTTTTGTCATAGAATTAGGATCCCACCACATCTATGATGATACCCGGTTTTGTCACAATTATCGTCATAGAAGTGTCATAAGCATGACAGAAAAAAAATCGTTCGGCCCAAAATGTCACAGATGTGTCTTTTTTTGTAATGTGGGCTAGGGATAACTTTATTTAGTGTTTATATTTTGAAAGACATGGTTGCTTGTTGATATGCTTGAGTATTAAAATCTTCATGTCAAGACTAGACTATTGCTTTGAACCATATAAAAGTCCAAATGTCCATGCTTCAAAAGAAAAGAATATTTGATGAACATTTAGGGAGCATTTACCTACTTGAGGACGAGCAGGAATTAAGCTTGGGGATGCTGATACCTCTCCAACATATCTATAATTTTTTATTGTTTCATGCTGTTATATTATCATTCTGGGATGTTTGATACGTCTCCAACGTATCTATAATTTTTGATTGCTCCATGCTACTTTATCTATTGTTTTGGACTATAATGGGCTTTATTTTCCACTTTTATATTACTTTTGGGACTAACCTATTAACCGGAGGCCCAGCCAAATTGTTGTTTTTGCCTTTTTGATGATTTCAAGAAAGCAGAATATCAAACGGAGTCCAAACGGAATGAAACCTTCGAAACGTGATTTTCTCACGAACGTGATCCAGAGAGTTGGACCCTCACGAAGGAACAACGGAGGCGGTCACGAGGTGGGGGCGCCCCCTAGGGCGCGCCCGCCTCGTGGCCCCCTGTTGCTCCACCGACGCACTCCTTCCTCCTATATATACCTACGCACCCCAAACGATCGAACAGAGCCAAAACCTAATTCCACCGCCGCAACTTCCTCAGATCCATGAGATCCCATCTTGGGGCTTGTTCCGAGCTCCGCCGAGGGGGCATCCACCATGGAGGGCTTCTACATCAACACCATAGCCTCTCCGATGAAGTGTGAGTAGTTTACTTCAGACCTTCGGGTCCATAGCTAGTAGCTAGATGGCTTCTTCTCTCTTTTGGATCTCAATACAATGTTCTCCCCTCTCTCATGGAGATCTATTCGATGTAATCTTCTTTTTTGCGGTGTGTTTGCCGAGACCGATGAATTGTGGGTTTATGATCCAGCTTATCTATGAATAATATTTGAATCTTCTCTGAATTCTTTTATGTATGATTGAGTTATCTTTGCAAGTCTCTTCGAATTATCCGTTTGGTTTGGCCAACTAGATTGGTAGTTCTTGCAATGGGAGAAGTGCATGGCTTTGGGTTCAATCTTGTTGTGTCCTTACCAAAGGATGTAAAGGGTTGCAAGGCACATATTGTATTGTTGCCATCGAGGATAACAAGATGGGGTATTTATCATATTGCATGAATTTATTCCTCTACATCATGTCATCTTGCTTAAGGCGTTACTCTGTTTTTAACTTAATACTCTAGATGCATGCCGGGATAGCGGTCGATGAGTGGAGTAATAGTAGTAGATGCGAATTGTTTTGGTCTACTTGTCACGGACGTGATGCCTATATACATGATCATACCTAGATATACTCATAACTATGCTCAATTCATCAATTGCTCAACAGTAATTTGTTCACCCACCGTAGAATACTTATGCTCTTGAGAGAAGCCACTAGTGAAACCTATGGCCCCCGGGTCTATTCTCATCATATCAATCTCCATCACTTTAATACTTGCTTTGTTTTTACTTTGCCTTTTACTTTTCACTTTGCATCTTTATACCAAAAATACCAAAATATTATCTCTATCGATCTCACTCTCGTAAGTGACCAGGGATTGACAACCCCTAATCGCGTTGGTTGCAAGTAGCTATTGTTTGTGCAGGTACGAGGGACTTGTGTGTGGCCTCCTACTGGATTGATACCCTGGTTCTCAAAAACTGAGGGAAATGCTTACGCTACTTTGCTGCATCATCCTCTCCTCTTCGGGGAAAACCAACGCAAGCTCAAGACGTAGCAAGAAGGATTTCTGGCGCCGTTGCTGGGGAGTCTACGCAAAAGTCAACATACCAAGTACCCATCACAATCCCTATCTCTCGCATTAAATTATTTGCCATTTGCCTCTCGTTTTCCTCTCCCCCACTTCACCTTTGCCGTTTTATTCACCCTCTCTTTTCAGTTTGCCTTCCCGTTGCCATGGCCGAATCAAAAAGAACTACCGGGTTTTCTCCCGAGCTCTAGTGCCTTGGATAACCCCTCTATCCTCTCTAAGCTCATAAATAATGATGCTATAGAAAGACCCACCGGGGTCACCAATGAGAGCTTGAATAATTTTGAGGAGGATGACTCTGGAATTTTTCGCTATTTACTTGATGAGCCTTTAAAAGATGCTTGGGATAGGTTACTTAGGATTCGGGCTAGCTATGTGCCACAATATCAAATTGAAATTTACTTCAAAAGTTTTTATGTTGGCTTGCCCGCTTCCTTCAAACAAGTTTTAGATTCCATCTTTGAGGAAGGTTTTCTTGAAGGGGATGCTATAGATATCTATGAAAAAAAATGAAAACTATATTTGGGCACCCTATGAATGATAAGGTTGAATCAACTACTCTCTTGTGCTTTTATCAAAATGAAATTATTAAAGAGATGATGTCTAGTTTAGAGGCAAATTTCCGTAACGTGCTTAATCATACTTCTTCCATTAATGGCCATGTGCTTAACTTAAATAGAAGAATGAATGCCATAGAAAGGAGATCCTTCTCTCCGAATACCAAAGATGGCAATACCTAGATCTATCCTCGCTTTTATGCCTAGCTAGGGGTGTTAAACGATAGCGCTTGTTGGGAGGCAACCCAATTTTATTTTTATTTTTTTTTTGTTTTTGCTTTTGTTTAGGAATAAATAATCCATCTAGCCTCTGTTTAGATGTGGTTTTATCTTCTAATTAGTGTTTGTGCCAAGTTAAACCTATTGGATCTTCTTGGATGATAGTTATTTGATCTTGCTGTAATTTCCAGAAACTTTGCGCTCAGTGCCCGAATTGTTAAAAATCACCAGAACGTGATAAAATACTGATTCCAATTTATTCTGATCAATAAAAAAATTGTCCAGGTCGTCTAATTTTGGTAGAATTTTTTGAGTTCCAGAAGTTTGCGTTAGTTACAGATTACTACAGCTTGTTCTGTTTTTGACAGATTCTGTTTTGCGTGTGTTGTTTGCTTATTTTGATGAATCTATGGCTAGTAAAATAGTTTATGATCATAGAGAAGTTGGAATACAGTAGGTTTAACACCAATATAAATAAAGAATGAGTTCATTACAGTACCTTAAAGTAGTCTTTTATTTTTTTCTCTAACGGAGCTCACGAGATTTCTATTGAGTTTTGTGTTGTGAAGTTTTCAAGTTTTGGGTGAATTCTTTTGATGGATTATGGAATAAGGAGTGGCAAGAGCCTAAGCTTGGGGATGACCATGGCACCCCCAAGATAATCCAAGGACACCAAAAAGTCAAAGATTGGGGATGCCCCGGAAGGCATCCCCTCATTCGTTCACTTCCATCGGTAATTTACTTGGAGCTATATTTTTATTCACCACATGATAAGTGTTTTGCTTGGAGCGTCTTGTATTATTTGTGTCTTTGCTTGTTAGTTTACCACAGTCATCCTTGCTGCACACACCTTTTGAGAGAGCCATACATGAATTGAAATTTGATAGAATACTCTATGTGCTTCACTTATATCTTTTGAGCTTGATAGTTTTGCTCATAGTGCTTCACTTATATCTTTTGAGCTTGATAGTTTTGCTCATAGTACTTCACTTATATCTTTTGAGCGTGATAATTTTTGCTCTAGTGCTTCACTTAGATCTTTTAGAGCACGGTGGTGGATTTGTTTTAAAGAAACTTGATCTCTCATACTTCACTTAGATTATTTTGAGAGTCATTAATAGCATGGTAATTTGCTTAATGTTAATATACTTGGTATTCAAGATATGTGAAACTTTCTTTTGAGTGCGTTGAATACTAAGATAAGTTTGATGCTTGATAATTGTTTTGAGATATGAAGATGGTGATATTAGAGTCATGCTAGTTGAGTAGTTGTGAATTTAAAGAATACTTGTGTTGAAGTTTGTGATTCCCGTAGCATGCACGTATGGTGAACCGTTATGTGATGAACTCGGAGCATGATTTATTTATTGATTGTCTTCCTTATGAGTGGCGGTCGGGGACGAGCGATGATCTTTTCCTACCAATCTATCCCCCTAGGAGCATGCGCGTAATACTTTGCTTTGATAACTTCTAGATTTTTGCAATAAGTATATGAGTTCTTTATGACTAATGTTGAGTCCATGGATTATACGCACCTTTTCCCATCCTTCCACCGTTGCTAGCGTCTCTAATACCGCCCACCTTTCGCCGGTATCATACACCCACCATATATCTTCCTCAAAACAGCCACCGTACGTACCTATCATGGCATTTCCATAGCCATTCCGAGATATATTGCCATGCAAGTTTCCACCGTTTCGTTTATTATGACACGCTCCATCATTGTCATATTGCTAGCATGATCATGTAGTTGACATCGTTTTTGTGGCAAAGCCACCGTTCATAATTCTTTCATACATGTCACTCATGAATCATTGCATATCCCGGTACACCGCCGGATGCATTCATATAGAGTCATATTTTGTTCTATGTATCGAGTTGTAATTGTTGAGTTGTAAGAAAAATAAAAGTGTGATGATCATCATTATTAGAGCATTGTCCTATGGCCCCCGGGTCTATTCTCATCATATCAATCTCCATCACTTTAATACTTGCTTTGTTTTTACTTTGCCTTTTACTTTTCACTTTGCATCTTTATACCAAAAATACCAAAAATATTATCTCTATCAGATCTCACTCTCGTAAGTGACCGTGAAAGGATTGACAACCCCTAATCGTGTTGGTTGCAAGTAGCTATCGTTTTGTGCAAGTACGAGGGACTTGTGCATGGCCTCCTACTGGATTGATACCTTGGTTCTCAAAAACTGAGGGAAATACTTACGCTACTTTGCTGCATCATCCTCTCCTCTTCGGGGAAAACCAACGCAAGCTCAAGACGTAGCAATGTTTTACAATCATTTTATAGAAACTTTATATCAATTTTTGGGACTAACCTATTGACATAGTGCCTAGTGTCAGTTGCTATTTTTTCCTTGTTTTTTACGCCATAGAAAATCAATACCAAACGGAGTCCAAACACAGCGAAACTTTTTGGAGAATTTTTCTGGACCAGAAGACACCAGATGGGCCAAAGAAGTACCAGAGGGGGGCTCCGAGGGGAACACCACCCAGGTGGGTTGTGCCCACCTCAGTGGCCTCCCGCATCGCCTCTTTACCCTATAAATACCCAAATATTCCAGAAACCCTAGGGGAGTCGACGAAACACAATTCCAAATTACCGCAAGTTTCAGAACCACGAGATCCAATTTAGACACCATCATGGAGGGGTTCATCATCCTCATTGGTGCCTGTCCGATGATGCGTGAGTAGTTCATCATAGACCTACGGATCCGTAGTCAGTAGCTAGATGGCTTCCTCTCTCTCTTTTGATTCTCAATACAATGGTCTCTTGGAGATCTATTTGATGTAACTCTTTAAGCAGTGTATTTGTTGAGATCCAATGAACTTTGAGTTTATAATCAGATCTATATCCATGAATATTATTTGAATCTTATTTTAATCTTTTATATGCATGATTATTTATAGCCTCGTATTTCTTCTTTGTTTTTTTGGTTTAGTTAGGCCAACTAGATCGATTTTCTTACCATGGGTAGAGGTGCTTTGTGATGGGTTCGATCGTACGGTGTTTTTTTCAAGTGACAGAAGGGGCAGTAAGACACGCATGTATCATTGCTATTAAGGATAACAAGATGGGTGATATTCCTACATGAATAGATCTCGTCTACATCATGTCATCGTTCTTATTACATTACTCCGTTTCTCCATGAACTTAATACACTAGATGCATGCTGGATAGCGGTCGATGTGTGGAGTAATAGTAGTAGATGCAGGCAGGAGTAGGTCTACTAATCTTGGACGTGATGCCTATATATTGATCTTTGCCTTGGATATCTCATAACTATTCGATTTTCTATCAATTGCCCAACAGTAATTTGTTTACCCACCGTGTGCTATTTATAGAGAGAAGCCACTAGTGAAATCTTCGGCCCCTGGGTCTATTCTTTATCATATTTGCCTTGAGATCTATTTTTATTTGCTTTTGTTTTCAGATCTATTATTCCAAAAACCCAAAAATACCTTGCCGCACTTTTTTATTATCTATTTTATTTCGCGTTTTATCAAGATCTACTTATCCAATCTATCACAAATTTATCCCGTCAGCTTGACAATTTCCTACGCTGTTACCCGTAAGAGGGATTGACAACCCCTCATAAGCGTCGGGTTGCAAGTATTTGTTCTTTGTGTGCAAGTACCGTACATAGTGTTGCTTGTTCTCCTACTGGATTGATAACCTTGGTTTCATAACTGAGGAAAATACCTACCGTAGCTGTGCTGCATCATCCCTTCCTCTTTGGGGAAATACCGACGTAGTTCAAGCGACATCAGGCATGTCGGTGTAGACCTTCGTCTGGGAGCCCGACGCCACGGGTACTCGGCATCGCCGAAGGGATTGAGCCACCACATCTTGGTTGCGGCGTCACGCGCCTTGCGCTACCAGCTCCGAAGGATCCGAGCGACATTTGACCGGACACAATGGATTCCCTTCGGATCAAGTTCTATCGCGGTCAGGCACACTCCTCTTGGGAGCGGTGGAGAGCCATGCATGTGACCCCTCTCCTCTTCTTTCTGCACGGGACAAGGTCCCGACAAATGGATCAGGAGTTCTCGGGGGCAGATCACTGCCTGTCATGCGAAAGAAGGCCGAAGTTCGTGAGACAAGAGCTTGAGGATGGAGGGGAGTGGGGTGTTTACGATTTGGTATGGAGAGCAGATATGGATGAATGTATGTGTGATCGGTCTGGGTCATATCCGACGTGATGGACATGTCGGTGCGTCCCAAATCCACCCCACATATAGGCTGAATATGGGGTTGCCTGTTATTCCTGATGTTGGGATGATTTGCTGAGTGTTTTTTCTGTCAAAGAGTGTCTGGGCAGGTCTGGATGGTTGATGCGAATATAGGACACCCGGTTGTACATGCTCCGATGGTATTTTGGAAGAGAAATCTAAACGGGGAGCGGCTATTCTACATCTGGGCTCATCTACACCCGAATGTGAACAGTAATTTCTTAAAATAGCAGCAAAATAAAAAAAACTGTTTTTTTGTGTGTAAGATGTTCAAATACGTGAGGTTCGTGCAAAATTTCAGTTTGTTTAGACATCTGAGGAGACCATGGCAAAAAAAAAAAACAAATTCCGGAGTGAGAATTTTTTAAAAACAACATTGTTCATACCGAATTTTGTCTTTTTTTGCCACAAGCTCCTCCAATGCTCCAACAAGCTGAAATTTTACACAAACATCACACATTTTGGCATCTTATAAACACATTGGATGCCGTTGGTGGACGCAAACCTCATGCAGTGGTGGACAACCCTGAATTCGCAAAAGCATGTTAGGAGGGAGATGTGGACAATGAGATCACTGTTAGTCTAGATGTTGTGGAAACATAAAAACGACATAGTCTTCAACAGAGCTTCGCCATCGATAGACATCGTGCTTACGAGGATTGAATTGGAGGCAGAAGACTGGAGGGCGGGGCAGGGTTCGGTCACATGTAGATCCACATGTGGATTTAGGGCTCTGTTAGCCGTGGAGGCGTTTGTAACAAAACCCTGGCTTTTTTGACCCTCTTCTATCTATGATCCGATGCATCAACCTTTGACTTATCCATTGAAAAAAAGCTCGAGTTTTTTTTATACCGGGGTGTAGATGGATTTTCGGGTGTAGACGAGCTCTAGCACCGAATTGAATTTTTGCGGTGAAACGGGCCGTAAGATGGATGCATCGCATGACACAAGTGCGTCTTTGAAAACAGCGTGCACACACCCCAACCGGAGGCCGACGCTGCTTTCGACGCCACGGCCACCAGCGCTGGCACAGGTCGCCATATTAATTCCTTCTTCGGTGAGATCGCCGAGGCTTCCTCCGCCACCCCTTTCCGTTCAATAAAAATACTCCCGCCTTTCTGTAGCCCACCCACGGCGCCACTGTTCGTGACCTTTTACAGTGCTCCCCTAGCCCCGCTGACGCCTACTTCGTTTGGTAAAAACGCCGTTGGTGGAGTTATCGCTTGGGTACTGGAACAAGGAAGGATTTTAATGCCGGAGGACGTCGTCGCCGCGAACCCTTTTTCGTGCGTGCTGCGGCTGTCGCGTCAATGCCGACCTCTCCCTTTTATGGCGCGCGGAGCTCGAATGTCTCGCTCCCTGTCCCGGTGGTGATCGGGCCGTGCTCGTGCCGTCGTGTCCGCATTGACGCACGCTAGCTAAATCTTGGCTTTCTTCTACTTTCTCTGCCCATTGGTACTTCCCGTTGGACGGCGGATCGAGTTTCCTGCCTGGATTCTTGATCGCCAGGCGGCTGCTTTGTCTTGTTGCGTGAGTGCGGCTCCCGGCGGCCACAACCGGCGGGATGCTCGAGGTTTTGGAGGTGCCGTGGACGGTGGTCGGTGGTAAGGCGGCTGGCTGGTGCCCGGGGCCGCCGCGGAGACAGGCGCTGCTCTTGGCGCAGCCCAAGGCAACCGTGCGGGCGCCGGGGGCGGGAGGCAAGAAGTGCAATTCCGGTGCGAGCGGCCCGCGGCGCAACGGCGCGCGGGCGCGGAGCAAGGCTGAGGCGGCGGTGCCTGCCGCGTGCACTGGCGTTGTCGCCGTCGCGCCAGCGGAGCCGCCGCCGGTGTCGAGCAAGGGGCTCGAGCTCTGCCGCCGTCCGGGGTTCGGGAGGGCGGGCACGCGCTGCGTGGTGAAGGCCAACCACTTCCTTGCGGAGGTCGCCGACAAGGACCTCACCCAGTACGACGTAAGTCGCTCGCCACTCCTAGCCTCTCGCCGAAAACAACGTGGCCGTGCATGAGCAACCGTGGTGACATTGACAGTGACACCCACCACGGCGGGGTGTTTTTGCGATGTCCTGCAGGTCAAGATCACGCCGGAGGTGAGGTCGCGGAGCGTGAACCGGGCCATCGTGGCCGAGCTGGTCCGCCTCTACCGCGCTTCCGACCTCGGCATGCGCCTCCCGGCCTACGACGGCCGCAGCAACCTCTACACCGCCGGCCGCCTCCCCTTCGATGCCCGAGAGTTCGTCATACGCCTCGCCGTCGACGACGACGGCGTCTCCGGCGCCACCGCCCGGTACACACAATCGGCCGATCCGTACGCAATCACAGTACGCCCTAACGCGCCCCGTCTCTGTGGACGACTAATTGATTTCGTTTGCCTGCACCTGTACCTGCAGGGAGAAGGAGTACAAGGTGGCCATCAAATTCGCCGCTGGCGCCGATCTGCGCCACCTCCGGGAGTTCATGGCGGGGCGGCAGCTCAACGAGCCGCAGGGGGCCCTACAGGTCCTCGACGTCGTGCTGCGGGAAGTCGCTAGCCAGAGGTACCTCTCCGTAAGGCGGTCGTTTTACTCGCCGGACATTAGGACGCCGCAGAGGCTCGGCGATGGCTTGCAGTCGTGGTTTGGCTTCTACCAGAGCATCCGGCCGACCCAAATGGGATTGTCACTCAACATTGGTGAGATACTATATGCCTTGGTTGCCTCAACGTTACCTGTCTCTTGATGATCCAAGTGATTGCTTCCTTGTGTGTATGTCCTGAGCTTACACCGGGATGCTGATTTCAGACATGTCGTCAACGGCATTTGTCGAGCCGCTGCCGGTGATCGACTTCGCGGCGCAGATCCTGGGGAAGGATGTCATGTCAAGGCCCTTGTCGGACGCTAACCGAGTCAGGGTAAATTGTGTTGCACACTTACGCTTATGTGCTACTCCCTCCGTTCCTTTATGTAAGGTGTATTATTATCGGCATGGTGACCGAGGCACATAATTATAGACAAGTTAGGATGAAATTACCCTTGGCAAATTTGTTTGTTAGTGGCAAGTAAATCAGTTAGTCCTGAAAAGTAAGAGATACATGCAATCGATAGAGAGATACTTTCCTTCTCCTACAAGGAAAGATACAGACAATCAGGAGGATAACAAGGGAATTATGAGGAATTAGAAGAAATGCACCTTACATTCTGGAATTTTATAAAAAATAAATACACCTTATATAAAGAAACGGAGGGAGTATATCCAGCCTAGTGATACACTATACTACTTACGTACATTACATAGCCAAGACCATGTGAAAATCGTACTTGTTGGGATGTGAACTGGAGGTTTTTCATTACTTCATGCCTGATGCCTGATTAGTTTATATGGTTGTGTTTGATGTCAAGCAGGTAAAGAAAGCTCTACGCGATTTGAAGGTCGAAATCACTCACCGAGGAAGTTTAAGACGGAAGTACCGTGTCCTTGGCTTGACAGCGCAACCAACTCATGAACTAATGTATGTTTTGGAATCTCTGTTGGTGTTATTCTCGTGTTCCTGTTTTTTGCCTTCCATTTTACTTTCCAAATAACCGGGAATTGTCAGTTTTAATGCCATAAAATTTACCTAATTGGACTTTAAATGTTATGGGAACTTCAGTTTATTCCAGGATGATATGTAATTGTGTACTGGCAACTGAAATGTTTGTGTAATAATTAAAAACATGGAAGAAAAATGATCCGACAGGCATACACCATTGATGACGGATCTACTCTGAGAAATACTCCCTCCGTTTCTAAATATAAGCCTTACTAGAGATTTCAATACGGATTACATACGGATGTATATAGACGTATTTTAGAGTGTAGATTCACTCATTTTGCTCCGTATGTAGTCCATATTGAAATCTCTAAAGGGCTTATATTTACGAACGTAGGGAGTAGAATACTTCAAATATGTTGTAGTATGAATAACATTTTCTTAACAACTTGAGCACTCAACTGGTTGATGCACGAAACTACATGCAGTTAGTTAGGCCTCCTTTGCTTCATAGGATACAAGTACCATGGGAATAGGAAAGTCAAAGGAATGGGATGGCATGTATCTCAGTTCCTATAGCAAATGAGATGTCATTTGGTTCATAGGATAGGAATTTTTACAATAGGTCCAAGCCAATGTTCTTTTTCCTTTGATATGTGAAGGATAGGAACCAATCCTGCATAGGAATAGAATTCCATTCTTACATACCAAAGTGCTCTAAAGGAATATATCTTAAGTGGGATGTCCGGCCATTGGTTTCAGCACTGACCTTAAGTCTGAATCTGATGAGACTTAAGTGCCTTTTACTTTGGTTCGCAAGATGACCGTCCCATTAGCCAGTGTCATCTACAATTTCGCTAGTTTTCTTTGATCTTTTCCTGTAGGAATCCTGTCCTATGGAATTCCTACAGGAGGCCTTGGTTAATAATTTTTTGGTGTTATACGTTAACATGTTGCTAGATAAACTGTATGTAAGTTCGAACTTGTCCTAACTCCTAAGTGCATAGCGTATTAACGTGCATGGCATATTGGCATCCTTTCTTACACTGCTACGCAAACATGTACTTCAACATGCAAAAAACAAAGTAGTGGTGATTGGGCTAACATTTCAGCACCTGGGTTTGCTCTTTTTCTTATGACAGTTTCCCAGTTGACGATGAAATGAAATCGGTTGTAGAGTACTTCAAGGAAATATATGGTTTTACCATAAAGCAACCACATCTTCCCTGCCTTCTTGTAGGAAACCAAAAGAAGCCAAATTATCTACCGATGGAGGTCAGTAACTAACGTCTTTATTCTCGCGCTGTCACAAACTTTCTAACGGCCAGTGCAATACATGATGCTTTTACTATTGCTGAAGCCTGTGTGACACGAGATGCTTATCGACAGGCCTGCAAGATTGTTGAAGGTCAGAGATACAAGAAGAGGTTGAATGAAAAGCAGATAACATCATTACTGAAAGTCACATGCCAAAGGCCTGGAGACAAGGAAATAGATATTCGACGGGTATGGAGTGTTTCTTTGTATACTCAAAAGTGATTGAACTTGGCAATATTTTGCAGACACCATTCATAAGAAATTCAGATGCTAACATGCCAAATTTATTTTGAATAATTTCTTCATTTTTTTAGTAATATTTCTTCATTTTTTTGAATAATTAACATTGCAAGTTTATTTCATTCTTTGAGTAGTACATCGAAGAATATTGTTTGCTTCATTGACACACTTTGCAACAGACGTGACAGCTCTGTATAGCTACTGTTTGTTTTACTGGCATGGCTGTAAGTGTCGCGGCACACTTACCAGCCTGCTCCACCTTCCACCTGTCACCGAACTCGCACAAATTTGCCAAAATTGTGGATACCAATTTATTTGCCACACCCTTTTTAGCTTGCCACAGTTTAGCAGGAAAATCTTGCCAAAGCTCGGTCAAGAACCAAACGTGCATGTACTCTGTTTTTGTTAGTGCTTCAACATAATTCAGTCAAAACCCGATGTAAAAAGAGTACAATTTTCACTGCTCGCTGCCAATTGTTCTTGTTTTGTTTCATTATACACAACATTGAGTGACATAAAACATGGTCTGGCCCCTACCAAAATTGCCTAAAAGACTAAAAGGCAACTGTTTTCAGACCGTTCACCAAAATGGATATGATCAAGATCCCTATGCGAAGGAATTTGGGATAAACATAAGCGACAAACTCACCTCTATTGAAGCAAGAGTTCTGCCTGCACCCTGGGTAAGATCAATGCTATTCTCCAATTTGCTATTGCCAGCTATTCTGTGCTCATTCCTGACTTGCCTTTTTGTGTGAAGCTAAAATATCATGATACCGGAAAAGAGTCAGAGTGCTTACCCCGTGTTGGCCTATGGGACATGAAAAACAAGGTTAATATCCACTCTGCTGAAGTCATCACTTCTCAGTTGTAGTAGAGTTACTATTGTGCCTGAAGTTGTCAATTCACCACCGAAATAAAATCATTTTTGCAGAAAGTTGTCAATGGATGCACTGTGAATCATTGGGCATCCATTAACTTCTCAAGAAGTGTTCAAGAAAGCACTGCCAGTGGATTTTGCCAAGAGTTAGCCCAAACGTGTAAACTTTTAGGCATGGTATACCTCTCATTTATGCTAGTATATTATATTATACAGAGGCTCGCTTTTTTCAGTTGCAGAATAGCAATATTTTTTCAAGTAATTGTTATTTGTTAAATGGCATCGCAGGAGTTCAACAGTGAGCCTGCTATACCAATGTATTCGGCTAGACCAGAGCAAGCAGTACAGGCGCTTAAGCATGTGTATAACGCTGCACAGAAAAAACTCAAGGGAAAGGAGCTTGAGCTTCTTTTGGTAATCCTCCCTGACAACAATGGCGCATTGTATGGTGAGGATGCAGTTTCACCTCCTATTGTACAGTACTTTGTTGCAAATATTTTTCAGTCCTCTGCTCATCCTTTCTGCTTTTCTCACATATAATGAGTATTAATTTTCAGGTGACATAAAGCGCATTTGTGAAACCGAATTGGGATTAATGTCACAGTGCTGCTTAGCAAAGCATGTATTTAAGATCTGCAAACGATACCTGGTGAATGTCTCACTCAAAATCAATGTTAAGGTAGTTATTAACTGGGAGCAATGGTCTTCTTTTCACACGTACAGTAGATTCCACGTTCAGAAAGTAAGTTAGTCTCTGATGGTAGAGACAATTCACTGTATCTCATGTTTGACAATTTTGGTGAAATCAGATGGGAGGAAGAAATACCGTACTCTTGGACGCGGTAAGTCGGAGGATCCCATTGGTCAGTGATCTACCAACAATAATATTTGGTGCGGATGTAACGCATCCTGAAACCAGAGAGGATACCAGTCCATCGATTGCTGCAGTAAGATTTAGCATTTCTATGCTGTCTCTTTAACCAAGTTTCCATACGATTTTCCTCTAACACGATGCTTACAGGTTGTTGCTTCTCAAGACTGGCCAGAAGTTACAAAGTACGCTGGATTGGTGTGTGCTCAAGCTTATCGGCAAGAGCTCATCCAGGACCTCTACAAAACATGGCATGATCCTCAGCGAGGCACTGTAACTGGTGGCATGATCAGGTATTTCTCATGCACTGAGTCACACCCTTAATAACACATCATCTGTGGAGATAATGCACAAGTTCACTCGAGACGACAAAGAAGCACAGAACAATGTGTGCATTTGATCATCCGTCATCATGCACGGCGAAAGTGTTAAATAGAGCATCCAACTTCAGATCATTGGATCTCTCTGAAAAAATATCAGGACCTCCCATGCACAGAATGAGCTTGACGAATTTCCTTTCTGTGTGTAACTTCATACAGGGAGCTTTTAATTTCCTTCAGGAAAGCCACAGGGCAGAAACCATTGAGAATAATCTTCTACAGGTACTTCACTGTGCATGTTGGATCTCTCTTGCAGAGTACAAAAGGCTTGCTACTGCCACCAGTTTTGTGTTGTATGGAAGTTCAGATAATTACGAATTCTTTTCTTCTGCAGGGACGGTGTCAGCGCAGGACAGTTCCATCAAGTATTACTTTACGAGTTAGATGCTATCCGTAAGGTAGTCAACTGATGTTCTACCTATTATTTTGACATGCTTACACGTTAAAATATCCTAATTAACCCCTTGGATATTTCCAGGCTTGTGCATCTTTGGAACCAAATTACCAGCCTCCAGTGACGTTTGTGATAGTCCAAAAGCGTCACCATACAAAACTATTTGCAAACAACCACAACGATAAAAGTAGCACCGACAAGAGCGGAAATATTCTACCTGGTATATGCCATGCCATTTCCATCATCAAGATATTGATAACTCATTTATTGATTTACTTTTTCTTTGCCCTAATAAATTTTCATAACTGCTCACTGGTTGTGCCTAAAATAGGCACCGTTGTCGATTCGAAGATATGCCATCCCACACAGTTTGATTTCTACCTCTGCAGTCATGCTGGAATTCAGGTAAGGATGTGTCTGATCGAATTTGAAAGGATTGCCTTGATTTCATATTTTGCGGCTATGATTATAGGCTTGAATGTACAAAATGCAGAGAACAGCCTGTATACAATAATTATATCGTTAAAGCTGAGATGATCCTATAGTGAGTTAGCTAATCTCAGTGACATTGCCAGGGCACCAGTAAGCCAGCACATTATCATGTTCTGTGGGACGAGAACAATTTCACGGCGGACGAAATGCAGACATTGACAAACAACCTTTGTTACACGTATGGTGTTCCCATCCTACTCATGATATTTTTTCAAAACCAAAATTGGATTCCGTTTTCAGTTTGGAGAATGTCTTACTAGCTATGTGAATCCGTTGCAGGTATGCGCGTTGCACACGGTCTGTTTCTGTCGGTAATTTCTTCTTCCTTCTCGCGCCCCTGCTGAATACATTTTCCTCTTTCGACGTAACAATTTGGTGACAAATCTGAAGTTTGGCCTTTGGTCTGTTGTGTTGTTTGAGCAGTGCCGCCTGTTTACTATGCTCATCTAGCCGCATTCCGGGCACGTTTCTACATGGACCAAGATAGCCTCTCGGTGAAGAATGCCAACCGGACAAATGGAAGTGCCATGAAGATTATGCCAGCGGTGAAAGAGAGGGTGAAGAGGGTGATGTTCTACTGCTGACAGGCACTCGGACATGCTATATAGCTAACACTAGGAATTAGAGGTTTATATTAGATTTTAGATATGTAGGACGGGAAGAGTGAAGAACTAGGTATCTTGTCCTATATAAACTTGGACTATGTTTTGTTAAGATTGGGCACAACATCCTCCGTAATATAGCTAATAGATTGGCAATGTCAGTCCGGAAAATGTGCACACATATATGGTTCTTAAGGGCACCTCCTTTTCTTAACTTTGCAGGAATTTACGCCATATTTTGAGTATGTATGAAACACAAGAATTTTGGGCCTGTATTAATGCAAGAATTAGACACGGCTCATGACTACATTTTGTCGGATCAGTGTTCAGAACGATTAGGATTTATTTAAATAACAAGCAGTAGCAAAACAAGGAGCAGTAATTTTTTTAGCATGGATTAATAGATCTGCGAAAGCAGATTTTCTGCAAAATTGTAATATAATAAAATCAAGAAAAATAGTTTCATATCTACGGGGTGACAAGCCAAACAGCTACAGATGCTCTCAGTAAACGGCGGCTACAGATGCTCGCATGAAATCAAAAATATGCTACAACAACAGAAGAACAGGCCATCTTATTTTCCTTATCAATCATTCTACTGCCTTTCCCAGCAGCTCCCCATGGCAGGCCCAACCAAGCAACGTTTGCTTCCATCAAAAACTCATACTAACTAAATTTCTGGGGGTGGAAACTTATTAAGACTGCTTGCCAGATTTTTCAGGGGCAGTGATCACGGGTTCTTGCGACTGTTTGATGACCGTACCGTTCGTGGAGTTCTGGCTGGCAACATTTTCTTGAAGAGAGCCGTTTCCTGTCCCGACGACTTGAGCTGTCGTTTCTACCGCCTCTGCTTTCAGCTGTTGTTCCCTCTCCAGGTCTTGCTTTGCCAGGGGAGAGAACTGCGAGTCGAGGGACCTTACGGCGCCCAACCACGCGATGACAATCACCAGCAATATTCCTCCAAGGTACGGCGTTGAGTTTGCAAGAGACCCAAATGACAAGATCATGAACTGCTGGATCAGGGCACCTCCAGATTTTCCCAATGGGTTGCATACCACATCTATTGCTGCCTTGCCTTTGACCTATAATCATGACAAGAGAAAAAGTTACTCAATAAGTATCGAGAATTCGACAATAGTCAAATATTTGTTAAAGCAAGCATCAAGGCCTGTGTACAGTGCATGCTTCGGCTCTTCATCATAAAATTTCTGATAATTAAATACAGATCATTTTTTTCTTTCAGGAAGGCGCGAGAAAAGCACACCTTTTGTCATTAGAAGAGGGAACAACAAACGAGTACAGATAACTGTCAGATAACATTGAGCAAGGATTCTAGTGTGCGAGACAATTACGACTGGAAGGAAGAATAATGAAGCACAACAACTTAAACATACTTTGATCATATAAATATAACCGAATTCTAGTTACAATCAATGAATTAATAAACCGTAATATGATGATTGATTTTCATTTTGTAATATAGCAAGTATATCAAATGAAGTTTGTGTTCTATTCACATTCTTCCTTATCTGTTCTCAAAATCTATAGTATGTTTTGAACTGTACTAAACTGATACACAGCAAAGAAGCTTAAAAGTACTCACTCTGTTCACTATTATAAGACATTTTGGATATTTCAATATGGACTACATACGGACTGAAATGAGTGACAAACAAACTAAAACACGTCTATATACATCCAATTCAGAGAAAAAACTTAGAACATCTTGTAATTTGGAACGGAGGAAGTACCATACTAACATAACCATCATAACTGATGGCACGTTCTGTTTTATTTCAGTTACTAGTAATTTCAATTTCAGATCTTGGAAAGTCAAAACCATATGAAACATCACTAGTTGGTTTTGCCGTGGGTTCCCAAGTACTATATTATACAATGAATAACTGGAGAGATATTTTCTACATTAGGAACAAGTAACTTTCAGCACTAACCTTCATGTCCTCATCCAAAGGAATGTACGCCATTTCTTTGCAAGGATCGAACAAACTGTACTTTGCACTCTTACTGAAAATGTTCTGTAGTGCCCCAACGAAGACCGCCGCAAGCAAAGGCGTCATCCCAAACGTGGCTAGAAGAGGAGTGAGTGGCTCACCAAACAGAAGCAGTGAGAAGAATCCAACTCCAGTGACAAGCAACACTGCAGGGGTGATTGTAGCTGCAACTCCCCACCCGAATTTTCTAAGAATTAATCTCCCTAACAACATCATTGTAAACGTAGCTATGCCAGTAGCCGTTGAGAAATCACCCATGAATGAAGAATACTCGTTAGGACTTGGGAACTGCAACAGAACAACATAAAAGTTAACTACTATGTTGTCTACATACTACTATGAAGTAAGTCATGATTTATGGATGAACTTACCTGTGCCTTCAATTTCGATTTCCATGTAACCTCTACAAGGTTGATGCTTATACCATAAGCAACGACCAGTGTGGCAAGATCCCTCACATATCGGGATGATACCAGCACCTTCAAACTCTCCCCCATGCTAAGCTTTGGCTTATTCTGTAAGATTTATGTACAGCACCGTCAACAGAAACTCTATCATATATACAAGTAGTAAAATCACAGAAACCATAACAAAGCTAACCTTCTTCTTCCGTTCGACCGGCAGAGATGTTTTATCAATAACATACTTGTTCACTCCCCAATAGATACCGGCAATGACGAAACCCAGTACAACCACTATGCTCATCATGCCCTTCAATGAAATAGCCCATCCGTCCACCCCTGGACCCAAATTCTGCCTCATGTTTGAGAAGTATTTCACCGTGCGACCAGAGAAGATGAGAGCCACATTGGCACCGAGCCCGAACAGTGGGTAAAACTCTTTAGCCTCTTCAACCGTAGTAATCTAAGAACAACAGTACGGGCACATGAGAAACTGCATAACAGTAGAACCATCTACTGCGACTGATTCTGAAACAGTGATTTCTAAATTCCTGTGCACACGTACTTTAGTCGTTCCCAATATTTTGGAACAACGGAGGACCCAACAATTTTGCACACTTATTGCCAAGATTCCGGAACGAGAAGTGTTTCGCTGAGTGTACCTGATTGGCGAATCCCCAAAACAGGACGGAGATGACAACGCTGC
The DNA here is from genome assembly GCA_021605205.1 of Aegilops longissima. NCBI lineage: Eukaryota > Viridiplantae > Streptophyta > Magnoliopsida > Poales > Poaceae > Aegilops > Aegilops longissima. The sequence continues at coordinate 238,103,041 of CM038681.1, forward strand.
CCCAGAGCTCCGCCATGACGTAGAAGAGGCAGAAACTCCACACTCGGAGGATGGCGACGGGCCCCAGAAAGCTGGGGCCGAGCGACGCGAGGAGGCGGTCGGCGAGCGCCGTGGGGTGGATGGCGTCGCGCATAGGGTAGAGCACGTACCCGAAGACGCCGAAGAAGGCAATGAAGGGGAAGATGACGGTGTAGAAGAGCGCCTCCTTGGAGAGCACGTCGGCGAGCTTGGAGTAGAGAAGCATGAAGCCGATGGCCATGGGGAGGTTGACCCACGTCTTGAGGAAGGGGATGATCTCGGCGCTGCTCCCCTTAGCGGTGACGACGAGCACGTCCTTGGTGTCCCTCAGGATGGTGTAGTTGAAGAGGATGCAGAAGAACATGAGCCCCAGGGGCACGATCTTCTTGAGCGTGAGCGCGTCCACGCCGAGGAACTTGCGGGAATTGCCCGGCGCATCGCCGGGCGCCGGCGCGGGGGAGGCGACGGAGGCGGCGCGGGGAGGCCTGAGGCACGGGCGGAGCGGGAGCGCGGCGGGCTGGCGGAGAGGGGTCGGGGTGGTGGGGAGGCGGAGGGGCGTGGCCGCGAGGCGGCGTTGGCGGAGGAGGTGGGCATGGGCCGCGGAGGGGAGGGCCGGGAGGCGAAGGCGGTGGCTTGCGACGAGGCCGGACTCCATGGGGGCGGAGAAGGTGGGAGAATTCCGGGGATGGAGGATGGAGGAGATAAGGGTGAGGGGCTCGGGCAAAGCAGGGGTTTGGGCAGGGGAGGGTTCTTTCTTATACCACTCCTCTCCTCTGATGCCACCGCTGGCGAGAGATTAGAGAAGATGCCGGTGGCTTAGTGCGAAATTGGTATTGCCCGACCTACCTTAATTGTGGTTAGGGCATCTCTAGCAGATGTCTCTCCCGTATCTCTGGAATAATCGATGTTTACCGAAAATTGAGGCAAGAAACAACTGCAAAATTACATTTTCTCCCCCCACAAGTTTAGACTACATGTAGTGAGAGTAACATAAACTAATAACATCACACATCTTTAAGTAAAACAGATAGTATGACGAGTAATTAATGAGAAAAGAGAGGCATGTGGTAACACAGTCCCTCCGTCCGATAAAGAGTGAACGTTTGGCTTCAAAATTTGTCCACAAAAAAGTGTACTTCTATCGCATCACACGGTAATCAAGACCAATAACAATCTACACATGGTCTTTTTAATTTTTACATGCACTTAGCTTATTGAGGTTGGTTAAGGCTGGTCGTAATGGTAGTATTATAACTAGTATCATGTATACCAACTAGGCAATTTTGATGATGTGTCATAGCATTAAATGAAGAAAGAGGGGTGTAGTATCATATCATGATACCGTATCATATTAAATGCTATGCTACTTTGTGTCATGCATGGCAATAAATAAAGTACAACATGATACTAATATATGATACTATGCATTAGGGAGGTAGTATCATACACTAGTATCATATGCATGATACTAGTATATGATACTCCCATTACAACCAGCCTAATAAAGAGGAGAGAGATAGTGGCTTGCACTTTTCCAATGCATTTTTTAATTCACTCCATAATTTGTCATAAAATCTCTAGATGTACACTCTTCCCCGATGGAGGGAGTAGCTAGTTAGGGCATCTCCAACAGATGTAAGATAGGTGTTGGTAAATTTGCCATCTAGGACATAGTGATGATGTGACATATAATAAATGTGGAAAGAGAGCAAAGTTGTACTCCATCCGTTTCTTTTTACTCCGCATATAACATTTGGTCAAAGTCAAACTACATAAAGTTTGACCAAATTTATATATATAAATATGAACATCTACAATATTAAAAGTGTATAGTATGAAAATACATTTCGTGGTGCATCTGATAATGTTGATTTCATATTGTCAATGATTATATTTTTTAATATAAAGTTAGTCAAACTTTACAAAGCTTGACTTTGAAGAAACCTTATATGCAGACTAAAAAGAAACGAAGGGAGTATATGTAGAATAACCAACAACCTTTGCACAAGCTCCAAGGTAAAATAGAGAGCAATCACATTTATTTTCTCATCATCTATTGGATAGGTTAGATACAACCTATTGGAGTAGTTGTATGATAGCTTGTTGGTTGATGACATGGAGATTTTACCAACAAGACTAACATACAATATTTATTGGAGATGCCCTTACTGTAACATCACACATACAAGATAAGATGAGTCTACAACCTAATAAATGAAGTGTTCAATGACACCACACATATGTTACTCACCACTATAGAGGTAGTAACATAGACTAGTAATATATGCATGTTACTAGTCTAAGTTACTACCCATTGTGACTAGTCTTAGGGGAAGTGCGAGAATCGTTGGAGAGTTCCTTTTGCCCCAACTTCTTGTAAACTCTGTCGCTGCCACCCACCGCCGCCCGCGCCACCCCAGGAATGCCGCAGCCCGTGTCGCTCCTCGCCAGCGGCCACCGCACCGTAGCAGTAATGTCTGTCACTGACCGACGGGTCTTAGTCAACCATCTATTTTATGTAATTAAAATGAAAATGAAAACAGCTTGTGTCGCTCCTCGCCAGCGGCCACCGCACCGTAGCAGTAATGTCTGTCACTGACCGACGGGTCTTAGTCAACCATCTATTTTATGTAATTAAAATGAAAATGAAAATAAATTTAGTGAAAGAAGTTTAGGGGAATTGAGAAAAATTGCTTTCAGAAAACTTTTCCTAACTTTTACGGCAAGACCAAAAAAACAGTTTTACATAAACATTTTTAAGGGAGCTGTTGGAGTTGCTCTTAGGCTGCTCACGACTAGGAGTATTATTTTTCCTTGAAATAGGCTTTCGTCCCGCTTTATAAATAAAGCAACCACCTGGTACAACTTCAAGTTCAATGCTGGGGCAAACAACACAAGCACGCCCAAAAGAAATAACAGAGAAAGCAAAAAGAAACTAATGTCAACAGAACCGGATCAACGAAAACACTGATGACCCGCAACCGCTGCGCCCTCCAGAGAATTCCACCATGCTCCTGGCATTTGGGACCGCTGCACACCAAGCAAAACCTTCAGGAAGGAAAGCGGCGATGACGACGCTGCTGCCCGGACTGATCCTAGGGATTCTCCCGGTGTGCGAAGGGGCGTGGGGAAGGGGACTACTCGACGCCCTTCATGAAGGAACGGCGGCACCCACGGGCGTCACGGCGTCGGTGTCGGCCAAGCCGACAGGGATTTCTCCCATCCGCCAAACACCCACAACCCTGGCTGATCCGTCACGCTCCACCAACCTTGCCATCCACCAACATGCGCCACCACGATCTTGGGAACATCACCGCCATCTCACCATGGAAGTCGAAGTGGGACTGACGGGTTTGAGAGGGAACAGTCGGGAACGAGGAGCGGCAAAGTCGGCAGCCACGTGGGAGAGGACAACCTCCACCGCCATTGGCGTCACCGACCGGACGCGGCAAGAGGAGCACACTAGGTCCTTATGCTCGGCCGAGCCCGAAATGGGCCCGTGAAGCTCCTGTCGCCGCGCTGCAGTGGGCGCGCCGCCGCCTCCGCAACCCCCCGCACAAGCCACACGTCAGTCCGCCGGTGCCGTCGCAGACCGGGCCAGGCCCGCCAGTCCCAGATGGGGCCCCAAAGGGCCCCGATCTGGGCCAGGAGGGTTCTGCCGCCAGCCACCGCGCCACCTCCTCCTCTCCACCCGGAGCAGCACTGCCCGAGGCCGTGCGCCGCCGGAGCCACCGCGCCACCTCCTCCTCTCCACCCGGAGCAGCACCGCCCGAGGCCGTGCGCCGCCGGAGCCACCGCTGACCGAGGAGCACAGCCGCACACCCGCAACGGGGAAGGAGGGGAGAAGACAAACTCGTAGCTGCCATGCCGAACCAATGCACCTGGGCGCCACTGCACCACCACTAGGGGAGGATGTCGTCGCCCGGCACGCCGGCCGGCGCGTTGCTAGGCCCTACGGCAGCCCAGCGTCTCCACGCGCTGGCCCTGAGACGCGAGGAGAGGGAGCAGGCCTCGCCACCACCCACGTCGGTCGGGCTTTGCCCCGCGGCGCCTCGGGGTGGCGGCGGGGTTAGGGGAAGGAAGGTCGAGGAGGGAGGGACTAGGCGGCGGTGGCGCTAGGGTTTCCTCCGGTCGCTCACGGGAAACTATTACATAGTGCAGATGCAATCACTCATACATACGCACATACACTTACCCCTATGGACACACCCACACACACATACCATATCCCCATGAGCACATTCGAGAGACTGTGCCGACACATTATCTTGAGATTGACGAAATCGCCATAGACTCCTTTGTAGTCTACAGGAACGTCTCCTCCCACTAAACGCACATCACCAAAAGGCTTGAAATAAATCCAAAAAATATGACCACCAATGGCAAGTTTGGAACTTGAACCCCTAGTGGGTTGGCTCCACCACAAGGAACCTAATCATCTGAGCTACGCTTAGTTTGCACGATTAAATGAGAAGAGAGGATTGAGTATCATGATTTCATACTGTATTATCTAGTATCTACTATCTACTGCTACTTATAAAAGCATAAGTTTGGTGAATCTAAATGGTCTGGGTCATCCAACCACCTATATCCAACTAGATGACCTGTTGCGCCAATTGGCACACAGATCAGTTGCAGCGCAGAAGTTAAGTGAACTATTTGAAGGAATTTTCTTCTCAATTGTTTGCAAATGATTATGTTCATGCTGTGTTTCTATTTGCACTGACAATAAATGATAGAAATGCAGTGTAAACGTTGGGCTTCTTTTGCTTGTGTTTTGTTAGGCGGGTTGTTGGACTGTGTCGTGACTTCTCGCCGCTGCGTTGATACGTCTCCATCGTATCTACTTTTCCTAACGCTTTTGCTCTTGTTTTGGACTCTAATTTGCATGATTTGAATGAAACTAACCCGGACTGACGTTGTTTTCAGCAGAACTACCATGGTGTTGTTTTTGTGCAGAAATAAAAATTCTTGGATTTGGGCAAAAGATTTGGAGAATTATTTTGGAATAAATAAATAATACTGGAACCAAGACCCACTGGAGGGGGGGGGGGGGGCTGGCTGCCCGCAAGACACCAGGGCACGCCACCCCCCTATGGCGTGCCCTGGTGGGTGGTGGGGCCCTCGAGACCCCTCCGGCCTTAATTCCGACGCTATAAAACCATATTTTTCCAAAAAAATAGGGGAGGAAGTTTCATTGCGTTTTACGATACGGAGCCGCCGCCGCCTCTTGTTCTTCATCGGGAGGCGAGATCTAGAGCCCGTTCGGGGCTCCGGAGAGAGGAATCTTCGGTCTTCGTCATCACCAATCCTCCTTCATCACCAATTCCATGATGCTCCCCACTGGGAGTGAGTAATTCCTTCGTAGGTTTGCTGGACGGTGAGGGGTTGGATGGGATTCATCATGTAATCGAGTTAGTTTTGTTAGGGCTTGATCCCTAGTATCCACAGTGTTATGAGATTTATGTTGCGATGACTTTGCTATGCTTCATGCTTGTCACTAGGGCCCGAGTGCCATGATTTCAGATTTGAACCGTTTATGTTTTCACCATTATATCTATGTTCTTGATCCGATCTTGCAAGTCATATGCACCAGCTACGTGCTATGATCCGTAAACCCCAGGGTGACAGTAATTGGGATACTTTTCGGTGATGATCGTAGTTTGAGGAGTTCATGTATTCACTATGTGTCAATGCTTTGTTCTGGTTCTCTATTAAAAGGAGGCCTTAATATCCCTTAGTTTCAATATGGACCCCGCTGCCATGGGAGGGTAGGACAAAAGATGTCATGCAAGTGTTTCCCATAAGCACGTATGACTATTTACGGAATACATGCCTACATTATATTTATGAAGTGGAGCTAGTTCTGTGTCGCCCTAGGTTATGACTGTTATATGATGAATATCATCCAAAGAAATCACCGATCCAATGGCTACGAATTCTCCACATATTTTCTTGCTAAGTTACTATTGCTATTGCTACTGTTACAACTGCTACAAAACTGTTACTGCTATTACCGTTACCAGTGCTACCATTATTACTGCTATCAAAACTATCATGCTACCGTGCTTCTGATCACTTTGCTGCAGATATTAAATCTCCAGGTTGAATTGACAACTCAACTGCTAATACTTACAAATATTCTTTGGCTCCCCTTGTGTCGAACCTATAAATTTGGGTTGAGTACTCTACTGTCAAAAACTGTCGCGATCCCCTACACTTGTGGGTTATCATCCATCCCCTTGACCGTATGGCGTGTTTTGTGATTTAGGTGTGATTTTTGAGCACTGATCGAACCTTGAGACCCTTGCAGCTCGATGGATCACTAAGCATGGACTTGATTCTGAAATAGTCATCAACTTCTGTGAGTCTTTTTGCTGTTCATATTGATCTCCCTAAGGATAAGTGGTTTAAATATCATGAACCCATTAAAAACACTTGTAAGGAAACTATAATTGCTAATAGGGAATTGCAAGTTCACACTGTTAATCCTGTTTTACCTACTGCTTATGTTGAGAGACCATATTTTCCTATTAGGATTAAGGAACACTATATTAAGAGAAGCCATACTAGAATACCCAAAAATTGTGATCAAATTAAAGTTCAACCTCAACTATGATCGTCTGAGCGGTTTGCCTTATTTCCATGTGCTTATATTATCTTGGGTGGGGTTCTCGTTCTAATGCTTACCTTGCCTTCCTGGTGCCCCGTCGCCCCGGAGGGATTGCGTGCTTATTTTTCCAGGAGGTGGGGTCTAATGAGGACGTTGCATGTCGCTACCACCGGTTACCTTAATTTAGATGTAGAGGACCCTGGCCTTCCTGGACCCTACCCGTCACGAGCCCTACTCAAACAATAGTTGTCTGGTGCTTTCAACTGTTGGCCTTGATCCGACGAAGAGGTGGTCTCACCTACCTAGTCTCTTCTCACCATGGATCCTAGTCGACCAGCTTATTTGTCATGCTTCTTGACTTTTAGACACCGCATGGTCCATAGGCCGAGCAAACATGCTCTATGTGCTTGCTCCCGGGCACACGCTCTTTCGAATAGATGACTAGGGCATGTCTGTGCACAACTAGTCGGTCTAGAAAGACAAGTGAGACCTAATGGGGATCATAGTTGATAAGGTTTGCGAGTAGGATGTCCGAGTTATAACTAGAACATAGACTTATTTTCCTTTTATCTCCTTGGTTTATATATTCCATCTAGGCTTCACTTAATAGAAGACCTGTTGCGCCATTGCGCAGAGACCAACTACAGTCCAGAAGTTAAGCCTATGGCTTTCTTTGTCGATACGTAAGTCATTTTTTTGAGCATGTGAATGGCCTCTGAGATGTGTTTTGATGCTATGTCCATTGCTCATCTCATAACTGTGACGGAAAAACAATAACCGGGAAAATAGGTGAACCATTTGAAAGATGTTTATGGTGAATTGGCTACAAGTGATTATATTCATATCACGCTTGTATTTGCATTGCATATTTATCAATGAAGACAACAATAATCGTTTCCCGTGTGCTTTGTTGGCCGGCTAGGGAAACCCAACGACTGGATCGATAGAAATCCCAATAGCACCCCCACGGGAATTGACCTAAACCATTGGAACCATGCACTCCAACCCAAAAGCACATGAGAAGAAGAAATCCAGGGTGACCAACCAGATGATTCACATGCCAGGGGAGAGCCTGATCAGTGAGAACGTGTAGCCGCAACGTCCAAAGCCCGGGTAGAGATTCCAAAATACTATCCGATCAGGCACAACATCAGCCGGGAAGACATGCCAAAACATGCCATCTGGGATGTTTGCAGCATCCGAAGGCTGTTATCGACCCGTCTATCTAGATGAGCCATTGCTACATTGGCACAAAGACCAACTCTAGTCGGGAAGTTATGTAACTCAATAAATGTTCATTTTTCATCCCCAAAAGGGCATTAGCATGAATAAGAATACATATGGAAATGAAACAAATCCCGGAAGTTAAGCAAGCTATGAGCAGCTTATTTAGCAATTGCAGCCAAGAAGCGAAGCGACTAAAGCGACCCAGAATTTTGTTGAGATATTCAAAGGATGTTTCTTGTGAATTGTCTGTAGGTGGTTACGTTCGTATCGCATTTGCGTGTTTCAGCATGTGGGGCCATTTATTGAGCGCTACCTAGAATTTGACCCTTGTAGCTTGTCAGATAGCGTCATCCATGTCTGCCCTGACACGATGTGAACTAAATCCCATCAGCCAGAGGTAAGATGCAGCAGTCCAGAGGTAAGATGCAGCAGGACATCATAGTTTGCCAGCTTGGTATTCTAGTAGCTTGTTAGCCCACTCCAGAGCTTCAACGTATGCTCATTCTTGCATTTCAAGTGCTTTGAAAAATGACCAGGTATGCAAAGAGTTGGGAAAGCGACATCCCACAATCTAGCATGACAACAAACTTCCTGATTTCTACCTTCGTGGAAATGACCAACATCGACTGGACGATTCCTTCTCTCCTAGCTTCCGGGCTGGCTAATCTTCAGTGTTGGGCTCGAATAAAAAGCATCGGGATGTGACCCCCTTTTGAAAGTGCATCTAATCCCTAGGTGGTATTGGTAATTCATAACAACATATATTTCTTTGAACAAATGCTCGCCGAAAGAATATTTCAGGAAAAGACGAATTTAGGTACAAAAGAGGAAGTGGAAATGGACCCCCCCAAGGTTAAATTTCAGGGAAAAATATTTCAAGAAAATTTCAATATTTGATCCGTTGGAACATTTTGTCGTTTCAAGCAATGACCCCACGTTAAATCATAAGAAGATGACAAGGGAGAATGCAATCCTAGAAAGAGCAAACAGACGGGAAGCCTAGATCCATAGATTAATAACCTTGAATATTGATGATAATACACGTGTTAGTTCATAGTATACTTTCGTCAATATGTATTTTGAATTGGTACATGAATTAGTTCTGCTAATATCATGTGAGCTCATGAATTCAGATTATCCAATCGGTCATTATCAGTGGTCTCGACTTACCAAGTAGAGGCAGGATTTTCCTGCAACATGATTATCATGGGATGAATATAAGCTATGGGACTACACCAGATCGAAAGCTTCACATACACAGCGACAAATGGCACAACTTCATGGAGAATACGATATTGTTATTGGAACCATTTGTGTTCTAATCGTCGGTTATGATGAAGGCGAGATTTGGTTACATGAGATATATTCTATGGTTGGTAGTCTTCTCAACTTAATAATTTAGAAAAACAACAAATATTATGCTTCACTTCTATTGTGTTTCCTCACTTGCTTCCCGGACCCCGTGTTGTGACCACTTTTGGTGTGTCGTAGGTGGCCGGCTAAGAGTTCGTTGGGGAGGCTTGTTCTTTATCTTTGTCTCTTCGGGTGAGGGTCTTGGGAGATGGCTAGACGGAGGTGTCTTCTTGGCATGTCATGGATCACCTTTCCCCATCGGGTGCGCATGTTTTGCACGGCTTGTCTGGTGTGGGATGGTTGAAAAGCACTACAAGAAATTCGCTCGGCTATGACGCACCATCTTGGTCATTTAGCAGTGTGTCGAGGGTGCGTCTAGGTCGTGGTACTTGCTCCACCGGGCAGAGGCACCAAGACCGCGTATGATGGAAGCTCCTTTTTTACAATGTGAACTATTTGTTGCAAGTGCGCCAATGATACGTTTCCAACGTAGCTACTTTTCCAAACACTTTTGCTCTTGTTTTGGCCTCTAATTTGCATGATTTGAGTTAAACTAACCCGAACTAACATTGTTTCTATCATAACTACCATGATGATATTTTTGTGCACAAATAAAAGTGCTCGGAATTGAACGGGAATTTTTGGAGAATTGTTTTGAAATATATAAAAATACGAGAACAAAGAAGTACCGCAGAGGAGCTACCGTGGGGCTACAAGGGCAGGGGTGCAAACACCCCCTGGCCGCACCACGTGTCCTTGTGGGGCTTCTGGACACCGCCTTGACCTCATTTCAAAGCTATAAATTCACACCTCCTTTGAAAAATCCACAAAGAAGTTTCATTGCGTTTTATGATACGGAGCCACCGCCACCACCTATTTTTTCATTGCGAGCCCTAATTTGGAGCCCGTTTCTAGCTTCAGAGAGAGGGAATCGCCATCGTCGTCATCACCAACCCTTCTCCATCAACAATATCATGATATTCACATCCATGTGTGAGTAATCCTTTGTAGGCATACTGAAGGTAGACGAGATTTGGATGATATTTCAGTAATCTTTATCAGCTTGTTAAGGCTTGATCCCCGGTATCCACTATGTTTTAAGATTGATTTGGCTATGACTTTGCTATGATTAATGCTTGTTACTTGGGCCCGGGCCCCGAGTGCCATGATTTCCGATCAAACCTATTATCTTTTCATGAATATATTTGTGTTCTTGATCATATCTGCAAGTTGTGTGCACCTGTTATTATTCTGAACCCTAGACCCAAAGGTGACAACAATTGGGATATTCTACGGGGATGACTGCAATTTGAGGAGTTCATGTATTCACTATGTGTTAATGCTTTGTTCCAGTTTCTATTAAAATCAGCGCCTTAATTACCATTAGTTTCCATTAGTACCTCGTTGGCATGGGAGGGCAGGACAAAATATGTTATGCAAGTTCATAGCGCATGCATGTATGACTATATACGAAATACATGCATGTCTCTAGGTTATGACTGTTACATATTGAACCTCATTTGAATACCCCATCGTCACTCTATGTCTACACTTCTCTACAATTGTCTCTATTTCAATCACTATTATTCTACATGTTACTATTGCTCTACTTGTTACTACTGTTGCTATTGTTACTGTTACTCTTCTATCAATTCTATCATATTACTGTGCTACTATTAAATTGCTACAAGAAATTTATCTCCGAGATGTGTTTGAATTGACAATTCAACAGCTAAAGATTATAAATATTCTTTGGCTCCCCTTGTGTCAAATCAAAAAATTTGGGTGAAATACTACCCTCGAAGACTGTTGCGACCCCTTATACTTGTGGGTCATCAAGCGTATTTTCTGCCGCTGTTGCCGGGGAGCATAGCTCTATTTATTAAGTTCACTTGGGTGTCAATTATCTATTGCAAATTATCTTTACTATGAAGAGCCGCGAGGACTCCAAAACTAAGATCATGCCTTGTAAGACAAGGAGAGGTAAGGATCTACCAACTAGCTCTACTCTTGATTCACCTTCTATTTTGAGTCAAGTTGTGGCAACCCCTGGCAAATACTTTGCATGATGATATGTCACACACAGTAGGCATTGCTTCTGCAATTGATGATACATGTGATGATGCTTATACTTTGCTTGATAACACCATTCCACTTGGTGAATTATGAGATGCTCATATTGCTAAAGCTAAAGAAACTAAAAAATATGAATCACCTGCTACACCTAGTACTCCTACTAGAAAGAAAATATTTGATGTGCCTGATCTTGCTTATGATACTGATAATGGTATAGAGAGCTTAATTGCTATACTTTAGGAGAAAGCTATGAATAAAATGTTGAAACCTGATGCTAAATTTGCTATGATAAGGATTATAAATTCTCTGTTGATCCTGAACTTACTACTTTGGTATATCCTTTTCATGGTTATGAATCTGATAAAGTTATTGAACACTTGACTAAATTAAATGATATTGCAACCCTATTTTCTCAGTGGACAAAATTCGATATTATTATATTCTTAAGTTGTTTCCTTTTTCTTTAAAGGGTGATGCTAAAGTGTGATATAATAATCTTGCTCTTGGTTGTGTGCGTAGTCCCCAGGATATGATCCATTACTTTTCTGAAAACTATTTTGCTACCCATATGAAACAAGTTGTGTTGCAAGATATTTGTAACTTTAAGAAACTTGAGGAAGAATGACTCCCTCAAGCTTGGGGGAGGCTTTGCACTTTACTCATGGCTTTGCCAGATCATCCTGTAAAAAAGAATGAAATTCTTGATATATTTTATAATGGACTAACCACTGAATCTTGGTACTACCTACATAGTTGTGCTGATTGTGTTTTCAGGGAAAGGACAGTTGAGCAAGCTCAGAAATTATTAAATAAATTATTGAAAAATGTCGATGATTGGACACTTCCCATACCACCACCTAAGCCAACTCTTAAGAAGAGAGGTATTCTGTTTCTCAGTCCCAAAGATATGAAAGAAGCTAAGAAATCTATGAAAAAAAGGTATTAAAGCTGAAGATGTGAAGAATCTACTAGCTATTAAAGAATTATATGAACTTCTCATTCCCTATCAGGTAGTAGAGGTACATTCTCTCAATAAATTTGATGAAGGTGATATTCCTTATAATAAATCTCCTAGTCAGTTCTTATAAGCGTTTGATAATTTTTGTTAAACACCACAATTTTAATTTGCAAATCAGAGATCATATGAAACATAATTCTATCATTATTGAACATTTTAGTGATGTGCTAGTGAGAATTTTGTAATGATGTTAACAGGTTTTTGTAAGCCCTTTTCTATGGTTCACACTTAGGTTGAACAAGTTTCTAGATCACAACAAGATTTTCACAGGGATTTGCCTAAACAACATAATAAACATGCTTATGGAGTAAGAACTAGAGGAGGCAAATTTAATCAGGATCCTTTGTATCCTAAAGGTCATCCTAAAAGAGCTGAACAATATTCTTAAAGGGTTAATGATAGTGCACCTAGTTCACCTAAGAAGAATAAAAAGAAGAGTAAAAACAAAACTTGACATGCTTCTAGTGAACCTGTTATAGAAAAACCTGTTGAGAATCCTAATAATGTTTTTATTTCTGATGCAAAAACTCAGGATGGTGAAGAGCATGAATGCTACTTGTAAGCTGCGTTGGGATTTTCACCGAAGACGAAGTGTGGAGTAGTACAACAGAGATAAGTATTACTGAGGGAGTCCTGGATTAGGGGGTGTCCGGATGGCCGGACTATAGCCTTTGGCCGGACTCCTGGACTACGAAGATACAAGATTGAAGACTTCGTCCCATGTCCGGATGGGACTTTCCTTGGTGTGGAAGGCAAGCTTGGCGATACGGATATGTAGATCTCCTACCATTGTAACCGACTCTGTGTAACCCTAACCGTCTCCGGTGTCTATATAAACCGGAGGGTTTTAGTCCGTAGGACGAACAACAATCATACCATAGGCTAGCTTCTAGGGTTTAGCCTCTCTGATCTCGTGGTAGATCTACTCTTGTACTACCCATATCATCAATATTAATCAAGCAGGAGTAGGGTTTTACTTCCATCGAGAGGGCCCGAACCTGGGTAAAAACATCGTGTCCCTTGTCTCCTGTTACCATCCGCCTAGACGCACAGTTCGGGACCCCCTACCCGAGATCCACCAGTTTTGACACCGACATTGGTGCTTTCACTGAGAGTTCCTCTGTGTCGTTATCTTTAGGCCCGATGGCTCCTCCGATCATCAACGACCATGCGGTCCAGGGTGAGACTTTTCTCCCCGGACAGATCTTCGTATTCGGCGGCTTTGCATTGCAGGCCAATTAAGCAGGCCATCTAGAGCAGATTAAGCTACGCCCGCCATCGGTCAGATTTGGAAGTTTGAACTACACGGCCGACGTCTGCGGAGACTTGATCTTCGACGGGTTCGAGCCACAGCCAATCGCGCCAAGACCACACGATGGTCATGATCTAGCTCGCCGCGAGCGATGCGAGGGCGCACGATGTCTGCTCCGACCCTTAGCTCGGAGCCGACTGCGCCGATCGAGGACGGGTGGCTGGACACTGCCTCGGGGGCTGCGATCTCTACGGTGGTTGGGACGTACACCAACCATGTCCTTTGCGAAGCTCGTGACTCCAAGGTGCCGGACTCCGAACCTTCCGCGCCCCTGCCAATCGAACCCGATTGGGCGCCGATCATGGAGTTCACTGCCGCGGACATCTTTCAGCACTCGCCCTTTGGCGACATCCTGAACTCACTAAAGTCTCTCTCTTTATCAGGAGAGCCCTGGTCGGATTATGGTCAGGAAGGTTGGGATGCGGACGACGAAGAAATTCAAAGCCCACCCATCACCCACTTCGTAGCCACTGTCGATGATTTAACCGACATGCTCGACTTTGACTCCGAAGACATCGACGGTATGAACGACGATGCAGGAGACGACCAAGAACCAGCGCCTACAGGGCACTGGAAGGCCACCTCGTCATACGACATATACATGGTGGACATCCCAAAAGATGGGAATGGCGATGGAACAACGGAGGATGACCCCTCCAAGAAACAGCCTAAGCGCCGGCGTCAGCGGCGTCGCTCTAAATACCGCCATAGCAAAAATGGTGATTCCGGCACGGGAGACAATAACACCCCGGACAGTGCCGAAGACAACCCCCTCCAGCAGGATTCAGTGCAGGAGGATGGAGAAACCAGCCCTCATGAGAGAGCGGCATATAGAGAGGTAGAGGACGATAATTACATGCCTCCCTACGAAGACGAGGAAAGCCTCGACGACGACGAATTTGTCGTGCCTGAGGATCCCGTCGAACAAGAGCGTTTCAAACGCAGGCATATGACCACGGCAAGCGGCCTCAAGAAAAAGCAGCAACAGCTTAGAGCTGACCAAGACTTGCTAGCTGACAGATGGACTGAAGTCCTTGCAGCCGAAGAGTATGAACTCGAACGCCCCTCCAAGAGTTACCCAAAACGCAGGCTGCTACCCCGATTAGAGGAGGAAGCACCTAAACCTACATCACCAGCGCATGATACGGCCGACCGGCCACCTGCGGTCATGACGAGAGAGCCTCTCGGCCCTCCACTCAAGCCGCACCCGCGCGCTCAAAAAATACCAAAGCGCGGAAATGCGCCAGACCTGCGAGATATATTGGAGGACAAGGCAAGGCAAACAAGATCGATCTACGGATCGCGTGGGCGCCCCACGACACGTGATGATAACCATCACGCGGATACAGCAATACCGGTGGGCGAACACGATGAACAAAGCTCATTTGAGCTGCGTCGTGATATAGCCCAAGATCTGAGGCGCACACCCACTCTGCTTCACAGATGAAGTGATGTATCATCAAATCCCTGAGGGTTTCAAACCCGTAAACATTGAATCATACGATGGCACAACAGATCCTGCGGTTTGGATCGAGAACTATCTCCTTCATATCCACATGGCCCGCGGCGATGATCTACACGCCATCAAATACCTCCCACTCAAGCTCAAAGGACCAGCTCGACATTGGCTTAACAGCTTGCCAGCAGAGTCAATTGGTTGTTGGGAAGACCTGGAAGCCGCATTCCTCGACAATTTCCAGGGCACTTACGTGCGACCACCAGACACCGATGACCTAAGCCACATAATTCAGCAGCCAGAGGAATCGGCCAGACAATTCTGGACACGGTTCCTAACCAAGAAAAATCAAATCATCGACTGTCCGGATGCAGAGGCCCTTGCAGCCTTCAAACATAACATCCGCGACGAGTGGCTTGCCCGGCACCTAGGACAGGAAAAGCCAAAATCCATGGCAGCCCTCACAACACTCATGACCCACTTTTGCGCGGGAGAGGACAGATGGCTAGCTCGTAGTAACAACATGACCAAGAGCCCTGGTAATTCGGATACCAAGGACAGCAATGGCAGGTCACGCCGCAACAAGCACAAGCGTCGCATTAATGGCGATAATGCTGAGGATACGGCAGCCAATGCCGCATTCAGAGGCTCTAAACCCGGTCAGCGGAAAAAGTCATTCAAAAGAAATACTCCGGGCCCGTCCAATTTGGACCGAATACTCGATCACTCGTGCCAGATACACGGTACCCCCAAAAAACCAGCCAACCACACCAACATGGATTGTTGGGTGTTCAAGCAGGCAGGCAAGTTAAATGCCGAAAACAATGACAAGGGGCTGCATAGCGATGACGAGGAGGAGCCCCGACCGCCGAACAATAGTGGACAGAAGGGCTTCCCCCCACAAGTGCGGACGGTGAACATGATATACGCAACCCACATACCCAAAAGGGAGCGGAAGCGTGCACTTAGGGACGTATATGCAATGGAGCCAGTCGCCCCAAAGTTCAACCCGTGGTCCTCCTGCCCGATCACTTTTGATCGAAGGGACCACCCCACCAGCATCCACCATGGCGGATTCGCCGCATTGGTTCTAGACCCAATCATTGACGGATTTCACCTCACCAGAGTCCCGATGGATGGCGGCGAGAGCTGAACACTGCTTTATCGAGGATACGAGTGCAAAATGGGCATAGACCCCTCAAGGATTAAACCCACAAAGACGACCTTTAAAGGCGTCATACCAGGTGTAGAGGCCAACTGTACAGGCTCAGTTACACTTGAAGTGGTCTTCGAATCCTCGGACAACTTCCGAAGCGAGGAATTAATCTTCGACATAGTCCCATTCTGCAACGGCTATCACGCACTGTCCATGGACGAACCGCATTTGCAAAGTTCAGTGCGGTGCCGCACTACGCATACCTCAAGCTCAAGATGCCAGGCCCTCGAGGAGTCATTACGGTCAACGAAAACACCAAACGCTCTCTCAGAACGGAGGAGCATACGGCGGCCCTCGCGGCGGAAGTACAAAACAACCTTTCAAGGCAATTCTCGAGTCCGGCTATGAAACATCCGGACACCGTCAAAAGCGCCCAGAGTAACCTACAACAAGACCGCCTGGCACATTCCGAGCACGCGTAGCAACGCGTCCCCAAGCCCAGCCCTCGCGAAATCGTGAAACCAGTACTACGCGTACATAATTACGCTCTGGAAATACCATGGGCATAGGGGGAGGGGCACGACCACGGCATGCCCAGAATGTGGCTCAACCGCACTAGGGGCTCCCAATTGTGTCATTCTTTTTTTTCTTACTTTCAGGACTCCGTTCTCCAGAAGCCCTGCCCGGCATTAGAATCGCCGAACACACGATGCAACAGCCGGGAAGCGTAAAGCGTCGAGTGTCCAGTGGTCTCTATAACAAGCAGATACTTGTTTCACATATCATCCCGCAGCTCGCCCCTGGAGGGGGACATGTCAAATAGTCCCGTCCCTTGCTTACCGCACTATTTGTATCGTTATGCTTTTATCGCAGCCTTTTCGAATAAACAATGCATTGCTTTTGTCTATTCTTGCATTCCTTTTCTTTATACATGTTCACTAATGACATGTGGCACCCGTACACTTTGGTACGGCCAAATACACCAGGGGCGTGCGTACCCCAAAAAACGGTGTGATAAGTCCGAACACTTTCACTAGTGCGGCACCCCAAACTTATAGCATTATATGCATCGGCTCTGAATCATGTCTTGGGTCAATAGTTGGGTTTGCCCGGCTCCCATGTTTTGGTACCTTACGTTCCGTTATATCGGCTAAGGTAGCGTTGGGAGAACCACTGCGATTGTGCCCCGGTTGAGCTGGGCTAAGAACCTCAGTGGAGAAAGCTAAAACTGACCGTCATGATAGGGCGAGAGCTGGTCGCTGTTCGAGAGGTTTTCGAGTCCCTAAAGACTTATGCCGCCTAGAGCGAGGAGCCGGCCTTGTCCGGCCTAGGCGTGGATAGCGCCCCGAACTCGGTCTTCCGAATACTAGGGGCTTCGCCGAAATTTAAAATTATAGAATTCTATGGCTAAGTGAGAGTGTTCAAGCATTATAGTCCGGTTGCCTTGTTCGTTGCGTTGAGCGCCTCCCTCGAAGGACCCAAGAATGGGGAAAAGAGCGCAAGTTTATCCCAACACCCCAAAGACTCGTGGCATGGGGGCGAAAGCCAACGACTCGCCATCTCTCAAATTTAATAAACGGCCGCACAGAAGGTAATATTTTAAATCCAAAAAGCGTTGCTTAGCGCATATGAACAAGTTTTCAGCATACAGGATAACAAATGCGAGTTTACTCAAAAATTACATATTTGGAGCATTCATCCGCTATAAGGCGGGAACCCTTCAGGACGCCCTCATAATACATCTCAGGCTTGCGATGCTCCTTGCCCGGTGGTGGTCCGTCCGTCACAAGCTTCTCCGCGTCCATCTTGCCCCAGTGCACCTTAGCACGGGCACCTTCGATGCAGACAGAGCGCTTGACGACGTCAATCCATGGACAGGCGTCCACCAGCCGCCTCACCAGCACGTAGTAGATCCCAGGCATGGCCTCCTTAGGCCACAACCGAACTATGAGGCCCTTCATGGCCTGTTCGGCCACCTTATGGAGCTTGACCAGCTGCTTCAGCTGGTCACTCAAGGGCACCGGGTGTCCGGCCTCAGCATACTGAGACCAGAACACCTTCTCTGTCGAGCTCCCCTCCTCGGCTCGGTAGAACGCGGTAGCATCGGACACACTACGGGGCAGATCTGCGAATGCTCCTGGAGAGCTCCGGATTCGGGTAAGTAACAGGTAATGCACTTTCACGTGCTTGCTTTGCATAAAGAATGCCTTACCCGCAGCTATCTTCTTCATCGCCTCAATTTCCTGGAGGGCTTTTTGGGCTTCGGCTTTAGCAGATTTGGCGCTCTCAAGGGTCGAGGCGAGCTCGGACTCTCGAGTCTTTGAGTCACGCTCCAAACTCTCGTGTTTTTCCACGAGATCCTGGAGCTCTTGCCGCACCTCCGCCACCCGCGCCTCCTGCTTCTCTCGCTCGGTGCGCTCTGCGGCCGCATTGCTTTCGGCCTTGGACACCGCTTCCTTCAGGGTCGCCACCTCGTTCGTGGCCCCTGCAATACTCACGTTATTCCTGTCATTTTTTGCAACCACATCTTTTATATACTTCCATAAGGTATTATTTACCTTCCTTGTCCTCGAGCTGCTTTTTGGCAAGGCCGAGCTAGTTCTCGGACCGCTCGACGCTCTGCTTCAATGCATTGACCTCCACAGTCAGTGCGGCAGAGGTTAGCAGCGCAGCCTGCATTCCCATATTGACATACTTATGTTATACTCCTGCGTACATCTTTTAGATCCTCAGTTCGGTTTTTCTTTCCGAACACCAAACTGAGCATCAGAGGCTACCGTCTATGCGGTAATATTTTTACATATCTTAAATACATGCCTTAAAGCCTCGTTAGAAGGCTGCACGAGCCACCAGCCCGCTCTTGGCGGATCGAACTTTCTAGATCACCACACTCATAACAAGGCGGTGCTCCTCGTCGATGGAAGCGCCGTTAAGCGCCTCCAGAAATTATCCGGTGCCTCCGGTTGGGCGGAGGTCACCGGCGTTGCGATCTTGCCCTTCTTACGTGGGGCGCTGTGGACTCGGAACCACCAAGGTTCGGTGCGGAGTCTCGCCCAGGCCGGACTTAGAGCCCTTTGGGGTTTTATCCCCTTTGCGCCTGGAGTCCGGGAGGTTGCCTTGCGGCGCCTCCTGGACCACCTCCTCCTGGCTGGGCCCCTTTTGGGACTCCACCTCGGCGTCATCCGCGGCGCGGGGAGAGTTGGCGGCCGGAAGTGAGGTACTGTTCACATCCGACGAATCCAGGGAGCCGCTCGTCGAAGCGTTGAGCCCGTCCTTGGGCGGGCTGCATGGTTATGTTCGGCGTTAGAAGATACTGTGCGACAAATGAAACGCCATGAGTTATTCTGGTATCCGAACACTTACAATTTCGCCAGGGGCTTGGCGCTCGGTGGCCACTCCTCTTCGCCGTCGTCGGCATCGGTGGAGTAGTCCAGAGGAAGGGTCCTTCCCTTCTTGGACCCTCCGACCTCCCCAGTTGGGGCGGCCTTCCTTTTCTTCTCTCCCCCCGCTGGGGGAGAGGCCTCTTTTTCCTCCTCCTCATCTTCACAGGAGGAGTCCGCCTCGGAGTCATCGGACGATGAGTCCGACACCACCTGGCGCCGGGCACTCTTTCGAGTGCCCGTGGCCTTCTTCTTGGCCTTCTTGTCCGGCACCACGTGAGGTGCCGGAACCAGCAGCCCCGTCAATCGGGCGTCCGCTGGGTCTTCTGGCAAGGGAGCCGGACAGGCAACCTGCCCGGACGTCTTCTGCCAATCCTATCAAAGGTAAGGGAGTTTAGATCCCTCATAGAGTCAAACTATGAAAAACAAGAGTCCCGTAATGGGTAAAATAGCTTACCTCGCTAGCTTGACGCTGCGAGCTGAATCCGCGATCTTCGGTAGCGGATGCGGGAGCCTCGGCGCCCTTGAACAGCACCTTCCAGGCATCTTCGTACGTAGTGTCGAAGAGCCTGCTCAAGGTTTGGTGTTGTGCCGGATCAAACTCCCACAAGTTGAAGGCCCGTTGTTGGCATGGGAGGATCCGGTGGATGAGCATGACCTGAACTACGTTGACAAGCTTGCGCTTCTTGTTCACCAGGTTTTGGACGCAGGTTTGGAGTCCGGTCAGCTCTTCCGAATTATCCCACGTCAGGCCCGTCTCTTTCCAGGAGGTGAGCCGTGTAGGGAAGCCAGATCGGAATTCGGGGGTCCCTGCCCATTTAGGGTCGCGCGGCTCGGTGATGTAGAACCATCCCGATTTCCACCCCTTTATGGTCTCCACAAAGGAGCCCTCGAGCCATAGGACGTTGGCCATCTTGCCCACCATGGCACCTCCGCACTCCGCTTGGCGGCCGCCCACTACCTTCGGCTTGACATTGAAGGTCTTCAGCCATAAGCCGAAGTAGGACTGGATGCAGAGGAAGGCCTCGCACACGACGATGAACGCCGAGATGTTGAGGATGAAATTCGGGGCCAGATTGTGGAAATCCAGGTCGTAGTAGAACATGAGCCCCCGGACAAATGGGTGAAGTGGAAAACCTAGTCCGCGGAGGAAGTGGGTGAGGAACACCACCCTCTCATGGGGCCTGGGGGTGGGGATGAGCTGCCCCTTGTTGGGGAGCCGGTGCACGATGTCGTTGGACAAGTATCCGGCCTTCCTCAGCTTTTTGATGTGCCCCTCCGTGACGGAGGAGGCCATCCACTTGCCTCCCACTCCGGACATGGCTGGAGAAGGTTGAGGTGGGATGTGCGGACTTGGGCGCTGGAGCTCGAGTGCGCGGAAATGGATGAGCAAAGGAGGAAGAAGGCGTGGGTGAAAAGGTGGATCCATATCCCCTTATATGGGCGGACGAAGCTATGCGTCCCCACCAGCCTGGTAAAACTCGCTTATCTCCCAAGCCGAATCAATGGCGCGGTTGGGTTACCCACGCCCGTATTGATGAGAATCCGGAATAAGGGACACGATCTCTGCTTTAACAAGGCGTGCCAAGAAACCGCCTCGCTAAACGCTACCGAGGTGGGACAAGAAAACGATTCAATGAAGGCTTGGCGTGGTGTGATGTCACGTTGCGAATACGTCGTGATTGAATTTGTGTAAATATTATTCTCTCTACGGTAGTATGTGGAACTTGTTTTGCGAGCTGAACACTATCCTTGTGTTCAAAATCTTCTATGAAGTATTCGGAGGAGGAACCTGCCTTGCAATGCGAAGACAATATGCGCCGGACTCGTCGTCATTGAAGCCTGGTTCAGGGCTCTTGAGGAGTCTGGATTAGGGGTGTCCAGATGGCGGACTATAGCCTTTGGCGGACTCTGGACTATGAAGATACAAGATTGCAGACTTTGTCCCGTGTCCGGATGGGACTTTCCTTGGCGTGGAAGGCAAGCTTGGCGACTGGATATGTAGATCTCCTACCATTGTAACCGACTGTAACCCTAACCCTCTCCAAAGGTGTCTATATAAACCGGAGGGTTTTAGTCCGTGGGGACGAACAACAACCATACCATAGGCTAGCTTCTAGGGTTTAGCCTCTCGATCTCGTGGTAGATCTACTCTTGTACTACCCATATCATCAATATTAATCAAGCAGGAGTAGGGTTTTACCTCCATCGAGAGGGCCCGAACCTGGGTAAAAACATCGTGTCCCTTGTCTCCTGTTACCATCCGCCTAGACGCACAGTTCAGGACCCCCTACCCGAGATCCGCCGGTTTTGACACCAACAATTACCATCAGCGAGAACCAAGGTTATCGAACCAATAGAAGAACCACGCAAACTCTCGTCTTCAGCACCTACACACACAAAAGCAAATACTTGCACCCAACGCGAGCAAGAGGGTTGTCACCCCCTTGAACTCGTTACTTGCAAGGATTAATTCTAATAGTGATAGATAAATAAAAATAAAAGTAAAATAAAAAGTATAAAATTGCAACAAGGTATTTTTGGTTTTAATAATATGATAAAAGTAGACCCGGGGGCCATAGCTTTCACTAGACGCTTCTCTCGAACACATAACATACAGTGGTTGAACAAATTACTGTTGGACAACTGATAGAAAAGCGCATAGTTATGACGATATTCATGGCAATGATCACACATATAGGCATCATGTTCGTGATAATTAGACCGAGTCATGCCTGCATCTACTACTATTACTCCACCAATCGACCACTATCTAGCATGCATTTATGGTATTAACTTCATGACAAACAGAGTAACGCCTTAAGCAAGATGACATGATGTAGACAAAGTAAACTCAAGCAATATGAATCAACCCCTTCATTTTACCCTTAATGGAAAAAATACAGATACGTGCCCCGATGCCCCTTCTGTCACGAGGTTAGGACACCGCAAGATTGAAGCCATTACAAAGCACCTCTCCCACTGAAGATAAATCAATCTAGTTGGCCAAACCAAACAGATAGATTGGTGAGAACTACAAAGCTATCGTAATCATGCATACTAAAGTTCAGAAAAGACTCAATTGCTTTCAATGAATAATCTAATCATAAACATACAATTCATCGGATCCAAACAAACACATCGCAAAAGAAGATTACATCGGATAGAACTCCAAGAAGATCAAGGAGAACATTGTATTGAAGATCAAAGAGAGAGAGAGAGAGAGAGAGAGAGAATAAGCCATCTAGATACTAGATATGGACCCGTAGGTATGTGGTGAACTACTCACGCATCATCGGAAGGCAGCAAGAATGATGTAGAAGCCGTCTGTGATCGATTCCCCCTTGTATAGAGTATCAAATAAGGCCTCCAGACGGGATCACAGAAGAAAAGAAGCTTGCGGCAGCGGAAAATTTATTTCGGATGGCTCTCTATTGGTTTCCCAATATTTGAGATTTATAGAAGTGGAATTAGGTCAGACGGAGACATGTGGGGCCCACAAGGTAATAGGGTGCGCCCTACCCCCTGGGCGCGCCCTGTTGCCTTGCCTCTCCCCGCTTCGCGTCTGGTCTCCTCCTGAAGCTTCTAGGGTCTCTTTTGTCCAAAAAATTCATCAAAAAGTTCCGTAGCGTTTGGACTCCATTTGGTACTGATTTTCTTGAAAACCAAAAACAAACAAAAAACAACAAGTGACACTAGGCCCTGGGTTAACAGGTTAGTTCCCGAAAATGATATAAAATAGCATAAAATGCATATAAAATATCCAAGCTTGATAATATAATACCATGAAATAATTAAAAAAACTATAGATACGTTGGAGACATATTAGCACCCCCAAACTTAATACCCGCTCGTCCTCGAGTAGGTAAATGATAAAAACATAATTTTTGATGTTGAATGCTAGCTAACATGTGTATCATGTAATCTCTTTACGGTATAATTGAAGAGACGCGATGAAGTAACAATATCAACATAATAATATCCATCAATATAAGAAACATAATCATTACTTTTTCAAAATATATGATCCTTAACGAATGTTATGCCCACTCATTTTTTTCATGTTAGCATGGCATGACTCCACCTTCACCGCATAAATATAAATCACGAGCACCTAGGTGTCAAACCAGGCAATTGGGTCGTACTTCTAACGTGCTTCAGCATTTTCAGCCCCACGCAATACATGAGCGTGAGCAATGGATATAACACTATAGTGGAATAGAATGCGGTGATAGAGATCAGGAGAAGTCAAAAAGGAAGAAAGGCTCGCATCAACTAGGCGAATCAACGGGCTATGGAGATGTCCATCAATCGATATCGTGAGGAGTAGGGATTGCCATGCAATGGATGCACTAAGAGCTATAAGTGTATGAAAGCTCAACTGAACCTAAGTGGTGTGCATCGAACTCGCTTGCTCATGAAGATCTCGTGCATTTGAGGAAGCTAATACGTCTCTAACGTATCTATAATTTTTTATTGTTCCATGCTGTTATAGTATCAACTTGGATGTTTTATATACACTTTCAAGCAATTATATATCATTTTTTTGGGACTAACCTATTAACTTAGTGCCTAGTGCCAGTTGTTATTTTTTTTTTTGCCTATTTTTGGTTTTTCAGAATATCAGTACCCAACAAAGTCCAAATTCCAAGACAATTTTTGGAGATTTTTTTCTGGACATAAGAGACCCTGGAAGCTTCGGGAGGGGACAAGAAGATGGAGCAGTGGCCCACGAGGCACCAGGGCATGCCTAGGGGGACAGGGCGCGCCCTGGTGGCTTGTGGGGCACACCTAGCTCCATTTGACCTAACTCCGCCTCTATAAATTCTCTAAAATCGGGAAACCAATAGAGGAGTCCAAAAAATACTTTTTCCGCCGCCGCAAGTTCCAGAACCACGAGATCCCATCTGGAAGCCTTTTCTGGCACTCTACCGGAGGGGGAAATGATCACGGAGGGGCTCTACATCATCCTTGCTGCTTCCGATGTTGCGTGAGTAGTTTACCACAATACCTACGTGTCCATATAGCTAGATGGCTTTTTCTCTCTATTTTATCTTCAATACAATGTTCTCCTCAATGTTCTTAGAGTTCTATCCAATGTAATCACTTTTTACGGTGTTTTTGTTGGGATCCGATGAATTGTGAGTTTATGATCAGATCTATCCATGAATATTATTTGAGTTTTCACTGAACTCTTTTATGCATGATTACTATAGCTTCGTATTTCTCTCCGATCTATTGATTTGGTTTGGCCAACTAGAATGATTTTTGTTGCAATGGGAGAGGTGCTTTGTAATGGGTTCAATCTTGCAGTGCTCAATCCCAGTGACAGAAGGGGACCTGAAACGTATTGTATCCTTGCTATTAAGGGTAAAAAGACGGGGTTTATTCATATGTGAGTTTATCTTGTCTACATCATGTCATCTTGCTTAAGGCGTTACTCCGTTCTTTATGAGCTTAATACTCTAGATGCATGCTGGATAGCGGTCGATGTGTGGAGTGGTAGTAGTAGATGCAAGCAGGAGTTGGTCTAGTTGTCTCGAACGTGATGCCTATATATGACCATTGCCTTGGATATCGTCATAATTATTTGCTTTTTTTAATCAATTTCCCAATAGTAATTTGTTTACCCACCGTATGCTATTTTCTAGAGAGAAGCCTCTAGTGAAAACTATGGCCCCAGGGTCTATATTTTATCATATATTAAAACCAAAAATACCTTGCTGCATTTTTACTTTATTATTTTGTATTTTTGTCCGATCTATCTATCAAATACCATACAATTTAATCTTGCTCGTAACCGCCGAGGATTGACAACCCCTTGTTCGCGTTGGGTTGCAATGATTTGTTGTTTGTGTGCAGGTACTGCTAACGAGGTGTTGCTTGGTTCTCCTACTGGATTGATAACCTTGGTTCTTAACTTAGGGAAATACTTACCTCTACTGTACTTCATCATCCTCTCCTCTTCGGGGAAATCCCAACGCAGTTCACAAGTAGCAGAAGCCCATCATCGAAATATACAAGCCAAGTTATATAATGAAAAATTCCCACTAGTATATGGAAGTGATAACTCAGGAGACTCTCTATATGAAGAACATGGTGCTACTCTGAAGCACAAGTGTGGAAAAGGATAGTAACATTGCCACCTCTCTCTTTTCTCTCATTTTTTTGTTGGGCTCTTTTGGCCTCTCTTTTTTCGTCTGGAGTTTCATCCCGACTTGTGGGGAAATCATAGTCTCCATCATCCTTTCCTCACTAGGACAATGCTCTGATAATGATGATCATCACACTTTTATCTATTTACAACTCGATAACTAGAACAATATGACTCTATATGAATGCCTCTGGCAGTGTACTAGGATGTGCAACGATCTAGCATAACATGTATAATAATGATGAGCGGTGACTGAGCCACAAATATCATGTCAGCTCTAATGATCATGCAAAGCAATATGACAATGAAAACACATGTCATGAAAATGGAACGGTGGAAGTTGCATGGCAATATATCTCGGACTGGCTATGGAAATGCCATAATAGGTAGGTATGGTGGCTGTTTTGATGAATATATAAGGAGGTTTATGTGTGATAGAGAGTATCATACCACGGGGTTTGGATGCACTGGCAAAGTTTGCACCAACACTCGAGGTGAGAAAGGGAATGCAGGTACCGACGAGGCTAGCAAAGTGCGGAAAGGTCGGAGTGCGTATAATCCATGGACTCACATTAGTCTTTAAGAACTCGCATACTTATTGTGAAAGCTTATTAGCCCTCGAATCAAAGTACTAATCGCATGCCCCTAGGGAGGAGGCTGGTAGAATTTAACCATCACGTGCCCCCGATTATAACAACACAAAGGATTTCATTGTAGACATAAAAATGCTCAAATCTCCCCATCATGACATGACCAACACTTAGATGAGAAGTTAATAACAAGCTTTAATACCGGTATTTCTACTAACCAATGATCATGAACCATTATCCTTTCATATTACGACATCTATTCAATTAAATCATACATTTGTTTTTTAGTGATCTACATGAAAGCTTTTATTATATCCCCCTTGAATACCTATCCTTCTCAGACTAGTCTTATAAACCGTACATATTGCCAATTGCTACTCCGAAAAAGATATAAGTGAATAATGAGAGTGTTAATCATTTCTATAAAATATAACCACCATTATGCTCTAACAAGTATAAGTTAAGCACTAGAGCAATGATACGTCTCTAACGTATCTATAATTTTTGACTGTTCATGCTATTATATTATCCATCTTGGATTTTTTATATGCATTTATATGCCATTTTATATTATTTTTGGGACTAACCTATTCACTTAGAGACTAGTGCCAGTGCCAGTTTCTGTTTTTCCTTGTGTTTTGGGTTTTGCAGAAAAGGAATATCAAACAGAGTCCAAACGAGTTGAAAATTTACGATGATTTTTTATAGATCAGAAGAAGCCCCCGAAGCACAAGAGTTGGGCCATAAGAGTACCAAGGCAACAACAAGAGTGGAGGGCGCGCCCCCTATCTTGCCACTGCCTCGTGGACCCCCTTGATGTGAAACTGATGCCAAAAATTCCTATAAATCCAGAAACCCCCAGAAAGAAAGCTAGATCAGAAGTTCCGCCGCCATAAGCCTCTGTAGCCATGAAAACCAACCGGGAACCTGTTCCGACACCCCGCCGGAGGGGGAAACCATCACCGGTGGCCATCTTCATCATCCCGGCGGTCTCCATGATGAGGAGGGAGTAGTTCACCCTCGGGGCTGAGGGTATGTACCAGTCGCTATGTGTTTGATCTCTCTCTCTCTCTCTCTCTCTCGTGTTCTTAATTTGGCACGATCTTGATGTACCACGAGCTTTGTTACTATAGTTGAATCATATGGTGTTTCTCTCCCTCTACCATCTTGTGATGAATTGAGTTTTACCTTTGAGGTTTCACTATTATCGGATTGAATACTATTATGGATTTGAGAACACTTGATGTATGTCTCGCGTGGGATACCCATGGTGACAATGGGGTATTCTATTGATTCACTTGATGTATGTTTTGGCACTCAACTCGCGGATTCCCGAGGTGACATGGGGTAATCTATGCATAGGGGTTGATGCACGTTTTCGTCCTTGTTTCTCTGGTAGAAATCTTCGGGCACTCTTTGAGGTTCTTTATGTTGGATTGAATATTATGAATCTGAAGTTGTTTGATGCATATCGTATAATTGACCCACAGATACTTGTGGTGACATTGGAGTATCGAGGTGACATTAGGGTTGATTGATGTGTGTCATATGGTGTTATTTTACTACAAACTCTAGGGCTATTCGTGACACTTATAGGAATAGCTCAATGGATTGATCAGAAAGAATAACTTTGAGGTGGTTTCGTACCCTACAAGCAATTTCATCTTATGTTCTCCGCGATAGGAACTTTGGAGTGACTTTTGTCGCACGTTGAGGGATTTCCATATGATCTAATTATGTTATAATTGTTGAGAGAACTTGAACTAGTGAAAGTATGAACCCTAGGCCTTGTTTTCAAGCATTGCAATACCATTTTCGTTCACTTTTGTTACTAGTTACCTTGATGTTTGTATATTTTCAGATTACAAAAACCTATATCTACCATCCATATTACACTAGTATCACCATCTCTTCGCCGAACTAGTGCACCTATAAAATATACCATCGTATTGGGTGTGTTGGGGACACAAGAGACTCTTTGTTATTTGGTTGCAGGGTTGTTTGAGAGAGACCATCTTCATCCTACGCCTCCCACGGATTGGTAAACCTTAGGTCATCCACTTGAGGGAAATTTGCTACTGTCCTACAAAACTCCGCGCTTGGAGGCCCAACACGAGTCTACAAGAAGAAGGTTGTGTAGTAGACATCAAGCAACTGCCTAGCTCAAAATATATAAGTGAAGCACATAGAGTATTCTAATAAATCATGATAAATGTGTGTCCCGCTCAAAAAGGTGTGTTGAGCAAACAATGATTGTGCAAACTGAAAAGCAAACAAAGCAAAACTATGGTACAAGACGCTTCAGGCAAAGCTCATATCATGTGATGAATAAAAATGTAGCTCAAAGTAACATACCGATAGATTGTAGACGAAAGAGGGGATGCCATCCGGGGCATCCCCAAGCTTAGACGCTTGGGTCTTTCGTGAATATTACCTTGGGGTGTCTTGGGCATCTCCAAGCTTAGGGTCTTTCCGCTCCATAGTCTTTCGTCCATCGTGTTCTCACCCAAAATGTGAAAACTTCAGCACACAAAACTCAACAGAAACCTCATGAGATCTCTTAGTATAATAAATAAATCATAAACTTTAGGTACTGTTATAAACCCATTCAAATATATTCATGCATAATAACTACTATGATTTAACTTCTCCATGACTTATACTCCCTGATATAATCCATAGCATCATTAAAATAAGCGCAGTATGCAATAGAAAACAGAACAGTCTATAATGATCTTGACAAAAACCATACTTCTATAACTCTAGAAATTCTGAAAAATTAGGAAAACATGGGAAATTTGTATATTAATAATGTGTAAAATTTTCATAAGTTATCATGTTCCAGTGAATTATCAAAAGTCAAGTACTGGACGCAAAAGTTTCTGTTTTTCACATAATCAAGTCAACTATCAACAAAATCATCCCAAAGGCTTTACTTGGCACAGACACTAATTGAAACATAAAAACACAATCATAACAGTAGCTACAATTGTGTCAACACACCAAAACAGGAAGTAAAAGCTAAAATTTAAGATAACTATTGGGTTGCCGCCCAACAAGCACTATTGTTTTACGCCCCTAGCTAGGCGTAAGGCATTGTTTCAAGTATTGTCATCCTTCAAATTAATTCCATACATAGCCCTCATAAAAGATTCATATGGTGGTTTAATTCTTTTCTTGGGAAGTGTTCCATTCCTTTCTTTAATGGAAATTGGAACCTTATATTTCCTTCGTTCATATCAATAATAGCTCATATGGTGCGTAGGAAAGGCCTACCAAGTATTATAGGACAAGACGGATTGAATTCAATATTAAGCACAATGAAATCCACGGGTAGATAATTTCTATTAGCAAGTATAAGCAAATCATTTATTCTACACAATGGTTTCTTAATAGTTGAATCTGCTAGGTGCAAATTAAGGGAACATGCATCCATATTGGTGAGACCTAGCACGTCACATAAAGATTTCGGTATAGTAGAGACGCTAGCACCTAGATTACACAAAGCATTACATTAATAATCTTTAACCTTAATTTTAATAGTAGGTTCCCATTCATCATGCAATTTCCTAGGTATGGAAACTTCCAATTCTAGCTTTTCTTCATGAGCTTTTATCATAACTTCTACAATATGTTTACTAAAAGCTTTATTTTGTGTGTAAGCATTAGGTGAATTTATCATGGATTGAAACAAGGAAACACATTCAATCAAAGAACAATTATCATAACTAAAGTCCTCGTAATCCAAAGTAGTGGGAACATCACTATTTAAAGTCTTGACCTCTCCAAACCCACATTTTTTATTTTTTAACATTAAGATCATCACCCTTTGAACAAATGGGAGGCCTTCTAGCTAAAGTTGACTCATCTAAAGTCCCTTTTGCATCAAGTTTTATATTACTAAACAAGGTTTCAATAGGTTTCACACCAATCATTTTAATATCTTCGTCATGATTACGGTAAAAACTGGTGGAAGGGCCTCTTCTAGAAATTCTCGCTTAGCTCTCACCCTAGCGGTTCTCTCTTTACATTCATTAATGGAGACTTGGATAGATTTTATTGACTCATTAATATCATGCTTAGGTGGAATTTTTAAATATTAAGAGTATCCACATCATGAACAATTCTATCCATGTTTCTAGCCATATCGTCAACTTTATGTAGTTTTTCTTCTACCATAACATTGAAAATATTTTGATAACTAATGAATTCTTTAATGTGGTTCTCAAGATGAGCATGTATCATATTATTATTATTATAGGAATTTCCTTATGAATTACCATAGTTATTAGAAGAATTACCGGGATATGGTCTAGGATTGAAATTACCTCTATGAGCATTGTTTTTGAAATTATTTCTATAGACAAAATTCACATCAATAGCCTCATTATTTTGCTAAATCAAAGTAGATTTCCCAAATATTCCAAAAATCCTCGGGTTACCCTAGATCAGAAGTTCCGCCGCCGCAAGGCTCTGTGGCCACGAAAAACCAATCTAGACTCCGTCCCGGCACTCCGCCGGAGGGGGAAATCATCACCGGTGGCCATATTCATCATCGTCTCCATGATGACGAGGGAGTAGTCCACCCTCGGGGCTGAGGGTTTGTACCAGTAGCTATGTGTTTAATCTCTCTCTCTCTCTCTCTCTCTCTCTCTCTCTCTCTCTCTCTCTCTCTCTCGTGTTCTTGACATGGCACGATCTTGATGTATCGCGGGCTGTGTTAATATAGTTGGATCATATGGTGTTTCTCCCTCTCCATCTTGTTCTGATGAATTAAGGTTTCCCTTTGAGATTTTGTTCTTATCGGATTGAATACTTTTATGGATTTGAGAGCACTTGATATATGGCTTGCATATGAATACCCGTGGTGACAATGGGGTATTATATTGATTCACTTAAAATATGTTTTGGCACTCAACTCGCGGGTTCCCGAGGTGACATTGGGGTAATATATGCATAGGGGTTGATGCACGTTCTCATCTTTTGTTTCTCCGGTAGAAATCTTGGGGCACTCTTTGAGGTTCTTTGCGTTGGATTGAGTATTATGAATCTGAATTTGCTTTGGTGTTATTTTAGTATGAAATCTTGATATGTCGATCGGAAAGAATAACTTACTATTATTTTAGTACGAACTCTTGATAGATCGATCGAAAAAGAATAACTTGGTGTTATTTTAGTACGAACTCGTAGATAGATCGATCGGAAAGAATAGCTACAAACAATTTCTTCTTATGTTCTCCGCTAGATAAGAACTTTGGAGTGATTCTTCATCACACTTTGAGGGATGGTTATATGATCCAATCAGATTAGCATTGTTGAGAGATTGCACTAGCAAAAGTATGGACCCCAGGCTTCATTTTTAAGCATCGCAATACCGTTTGTGCTCCCTTTTATCAATTGCTACCTTGCTATTTTTTATTGTTCCTATTACAAAAATCAATTTCTACCATCCATATTACACTTTTATCAACATCTCTTCGCCGAACTAGTGCACCTATACAAATTACCATTGTATTTGGTGTGTTTGGGACACAAGAGACTTTTTATTATTTGGTTACAGGGTTGTTTGAGAGAGACCATCTTCATCCTACGCCTCCCACAGATAGATAAACCTTAGGTCATCCACTTGAGGGAAATTTGCTACTGTCCTACAAAACTCTGCGCTTGGAGTGTAGGGACCCGACCTCAGACGGTCAAGCCTCGTGTTCTTGTGCCATCCACGATCAAGATCTTTGGCACACACAGTACATCAATGTATATATCAAAGTGCAATCACATGTATAAATAACGTAAAATGATATATACCTCATAATACTCAGTGAAACAAATCAAGCGGGTGTGGAGTCCCATCAACGCCATCGGCAGGTTGAGTGTAGACCGTAACCTGTATCGTAACTCTTACTGTCGAGGAAATATCTGCAACATGATACGTTGCAGCCGTGTAGGTCGATTACATTGAATGTACCGCAAGATCACAACATGAATAAACAGATGGTAAAACTATACTATATGCAATTTGGCTTTGTGGCTCTGTATCTGAGTTTTGTTTAAGTAAAAGCTGATTTTATTTTCCCTACATCAAAGGAATAAATGAAGTCTGTACTATGGAGTTTTCTATCATGACATGGTTCCGCCAACCGATGTCTCATAGCCCAAAATCATCATAAGTTGCCCACAATTAAGTTATCAATCCGGTGTTGAGAGTTCCGAGATAGATCCAAGTCCAGAGGCTCAAATTGTCCGTAATCGGGACACGGCTAATCGATTAGGTTATAACCCTCTGCAGAGGTTTGTACACTTTACCCGCAAGATTCGATCCTCTCTTTACGTTCTCGCACTTCAGAGTGTTTGAGAACAAGATGACCAAACATGGTCTTCCAAAGAGTTCCTCGACCACCGTCCGTTACTCAACCCATCCTACCGTAGTTCTACATCTGCTAGTACCGTCCCAGCCAGAGTCACAACTAAGGTCAACCAAGCGAGCCCATAATGACTTGCGGTTGCACGGGTAAGCTTCCGGCGTGAAATATTATTCCGCCTCTTTGAGTGCAGGTGAAGCTTTCCGCAAGATGTCATGGCGCTTCTCCATGCATCCCGCCAACCACTGGTTTCTCCAGGTGCCCGTCAACCGCCCTTCACCCAGTGAGTGTGTATTGAATTCTTGTCTCGAGTCTTGAAGTCTTGAGGCCTTGAAGATGCAGTCCTTGCAGATTCCATCATGGAGTTAATCGTCATATCGTAGATCCTCCATTCTCACACCACTCCGAGCACTCATACCAACCCCGTCTACTATAGCGTAGCATTAAAATAAATAACGTCCCGGGCTTGGTAACAGGGTGATGGGTTCCTACCTCATGCATACTACTCAACTACAAGGATTCAATATCACTACTGGAGGGATTGTTGCGAAGATGACACTAGATGCAATAAAACACATAGGTATGAAAAACATGGTCAAAGTGAACTTGCCTGGTGATGTTGACGAAGAAGAATTATCGTTCTCAAGAAATAACATGATAGACTACTCGTCACTCTCTGATGAAATCTATATAACAAACATATCATTCACATGAGCACTCACACTAACAATCAAAACAAAAGAGAGAGCGAATAAGAATCCGAAGGAACTTCAAATAAAACTAGGAGTCTTCTTCTACAACATTCACAAAAATAGTTTTGTCTAACGGAAAATAAAACACTAAAATAACAGAGAATAAAATATAAATTTAGTTAAGACAAAAAAAGTATTTTTTTCATAAAGCTATTTTGAAAGTATTTTCAATTGGGAGTTAAAACAGTAGAAAATCCATTGCAAGTTATTAGCGAACTTGAATTGATTTCACGATAACAAAATAAAAATAAATATAAAAACTTGTTGAACACCTACTGTTTAACTAATAGAAACCAAACATAAACTTTCTGAAATATAAAATAAAATAATTTAAAACAACTATAGAAAAAGAAGTAGCTATAATTGAATAGAACTAAAACAGAATTTGTTTTACATGAAATAATAAGCTAAAATACTCAAACAATTTTGAAATGTTTACCACTGGTAAATATGATCACTAGTGATCAGTAGAAAAAGAATCAAATAAAATCTATTTTAAACTCCCGAATAAGCAAAGCAAGCTTTAATTCAAATCTGATCTAACTCAATTTTATAAATCCAAACATAGACAAATTATATATTTTGAAACTACAATAAAATTGTGATCTAACATAAAAAGAATCAGCATCATTGGACTTCTAGATCAAAAGTTATAAGCTAAACAAGAACGGAACTAAATCTGTTACGGAAATAAATCTGAAAACGAAAACGGTGACGTGGCGAGATTTGATTGGTTGTCGGTGTGCGCGCGTTTAGGCTATCTAGAGGACGGCCGCACATTTGAAGAAAACGGTTTGGCTATTAAGTGATCTATTTGGGGCCTTAGGATCAAGATCTAACGGTGGTGCAGGAATAGACAAAAGAAAGAAAAAAAACAACAAGGAGTTACATGACGTGAGGCAGAGATGGCGGGAAGGAGACGGCGATGTGGAGGCTGCTCGGCGAGGGGCGAGGTCGCCGACGAGGTGGGGTGGCGGAGGAGGGGTCGGCGCTTGGGAGGTGGCGCTGGGCGCCTCAGTGCTGCTCACTCTGGCGTCGGGCTCTGGGAGAGCTCTGCCGAGCGGCTGCAAACAGGGCGGCGAGGTGAGGCTGTGGGGGGCGAGGTGGGGGTGGAGGTGGCGTGGGGGTGGCGGAGGAGGTGGGAGGAGGCGCGGTGGGGAGGCACAGCAGGGGTGGGGCGCGAGGGGTGCTGCAGGCGATGGGAGGTTCAGGAGAGCTCTGGTGGCGTTCTAGGCAGGAAAAGGAGGACGGTGGCGAGAAGGCTACGGGCAGGGAGGGGCGTGGTGATGGGAAAAATGGAGCGAGGAGAGGAGGGGTTTTATAGGCGGTCTCGGGAGGCGTTGGGATGGAAAGACGAGGGAGATCGGGAAGGTGGAGTTTCTGTCTCCATGGATATGGAAAGCTTCAGAACGTGAGAGGAAACAGAGGAAGGAGATGATCTCTTGTTGGGCTAGAATAGGAAAGTGCTTAATGGGCCAGGTTTTCCTAATAAAACGATTCAATTCCTATTTTAAAATTAGGAAACTAAAACAATAAAAGGAAATCAAATCAATTCGAATAAAGAGTTTTATATACTAAAATTATCGGAAAAATAAAATGTAGATGATGAGCATTATTCCACGGCCAAAATAAAAACTTAAAAAAATGTTCTTGAGAAAATCCCTAAAGGCTTTATTTATTTTTGCAAATAATTTTAAATAAAAACTTTGGTTTTCTTGGCTCAAATATTTTCAAAAAATGCCCTGATTTTGGAGGGTCATTTTCCTCCGCTCTTTCTTGCTTGCAAGAATTTATTTTTCGGGGTATTTCTCGGGGAAGAAAAATAGAGAAGCAAGTGCAAATATTTGAAAGAATTAAATTGCAAAACTCCGTTCAAATTCTTTATAGTTGAAGAAGTCATGTCATCTTCTCTCATTGATTTTAATAGGATGAATTTGAATTTACCGGAGAAGGGGAAAGTCATTTTATTCCCTCTCTTTCAAAAGTTTTTGAAAAGGTTCAAATTTCACTCAAGTTTAATTCACTCAAGCAAACAAACAAACAATTCAATTAATTATATTAACATTCCAAAATTTGGGATGTTACAAACCTACCACACTTAAAATGAATCTCGTCCTCGAGATTGAAGAAACTAACAAGAAAAGGTTAGGGTTGGGGTCTTCTAGCAAATGTCTTGGTCGAGAAAGGTCGGGGTGCTACCACACTTAAAAACAAGGTCATGGTTCCAATAAACTCAGATATTTCCTCCGGAGGGCTGACAATGTATGTCTCTTCACATATCTTACAATAGCTCCTTCATTAAAGCTCTTCTGTCAGAAGCATAGAGTTTTCCTCAAAAGCTTGGGTCGGTTCGTCAAAGTTGAAGTTCGTCCGAGACTGGATCTTTTTAGCTGATAGGTCTATGTCCATTCTAAACAACTTTCGAAATACTCATGGTGGTCTACAATTTATGGTTTCTCCTGCATAAAACGGGTCTGGGTTGAACTTCACCGTATAACCTACGATTGGCAACGGTTGCCTGTAAAGGGGTTCCGTCGTCCTACCATTCTATGGTTTTATGGCTTATCGCGTCGACACTCTTCAAAGGTTTTCAAGTCTCTCTGATTTTCCATCAACATATGATAGTTCATGATAGAAGTCTTCGGTATGGGGGCCAATCCATCCCGTACTTGAATCATTACCACATATGTAAATATCGAATCACGTATTTTAATACTTGGGCATACTCACAAGCATTGCAGAATTTCTCTTGTTCTCGAACTGAGTTCGTATAAATCCATGGTTTCTGCATGCCAAACAAAACATCTATCGTTACTTCACTACTCTCGGGTTTTGCGTAACCTCCTACGAAGCGTAGGCTGATTGGATCACAGATTCTTCCAAATTTATTCCTTTATCAAGGTTACAACGGTTCCTTCTCAAAATCCACGGGCACATGGGTTATGGCCCACTTCAACACTAGTGCAGCTTTAACTCATCCTTGGAGTAACTCTCTTGTTACACCTCCTTAAATCGATAGTACTCTGTTTCTTCATACCATCATATCAAAAGCAAAATTCCAACTTATTTTGTTCAGCTTCCTTCTATGGACCGTCATGGATAACACATTTCTTTCTTCATTGATCCCGTGGTTTCTGAGTACTATGACCAAAATAAATGCACAAGTTTGTCCATAACATCTCATTATTCTCATATCAATCTTTCATTACATCCTTAATCATTTTTCGTGAATCCAAATTCCAAAAGTTATTACAAATGCTGCCACCCACATGGTTCGGTATGGTGGACATTACTTCCAACTTTATTCATTTTCCTCCTTGAGGATTCTTGATCCCACCGGAATTGTGCGACATGTGCCTTGAATTCTTCAATCTTCTGTTTCATTGTGGTGGCCTTGAGCTTCACCTCCATCATCTCTGTATGTACTTCGCTTAGGTATTTCTGAGTATAACGGAGTCTTGCTTCAAGTATTTCTCCGATCTGGCGTATGGCTTCCATGGCTGCTTCATGAACAACATCGAAGAAAGTTGCTTGTGGCACACGTGAAATGAAAAAGTACTGCCCCATCATCTTTGGGCAAACTCCTTTCAAATGGTGGAGGTGTACCTCCACATACCAAAGTTCCATTCCCTTTTGCATGAAGGGGTAGCCTTTGTAGACTGCATCTCCTTCAAGGTGGATATGCTTCATCATGTCCTTCAGGATCCTCGGGTAATCATGATCACTTGTCAGGGTCATGATGGTTTCCGGACCTTTAAGGAAAGACTCGTAAAGGGTCGTCATCTGCAGTTGTGAAACAGAAATGATGCTCAGAATAAGGTACTTATCTCCTGGGGCACACATTCATATCATCCAAACAGAACTTCAAACTCAATTTCCAATTTCCTGTTTATGCATCATAACTCACTTTCTTCCATGTTCGTCCAGAATATTATTTCCAAGATAAAATATAACAACTCCTTAAAGCTTTTCAGCATGTGACATTACTACTTTATTGAGTCATGAACTATTACAATCTCTGAGTAATCTATTACATAACTCAACTCATCGAGCTCATGAAAATGAAATTGCTTTCTACTACTCTTATTATCCATATCAAAATTCCAACTACTCAACTCCAGCTTTCATCTTGTCGGGACATTTAATAGCATAATGTCCTGCCTCCTCCTGCAGCGAAAACAAATGACTTCCGACATGTCTCGGGCTTCTTTGTGATTATCGCGGGCTCCTTGGATTCTTGGCTTCTTTTCTGGGCATTTACTAGCGTAATGACCTAAATCCTTGCACCTGTAACAGGTGATATGACTCAAGTCCTTCTCTGCAAAAATTGTGTTGCTCTCGGGTTGCCTTCCTTTTCTCTTCCTGGATTTCTCTGTAATGATCGAGTTTCTATCTCCGGGGTCAAACTTCACTTCTGCTGTCGGAAATATCCTGGATACTCCTTTCTTTCCTTGGTGCAATCTTGTGAAAATGTCCTTCTTCTCCACATGAATAGCGTGCATTGGAGTAAAATCTGTTGAGACCTTCTCCATCCAGGTCTTCAACACTTTCATTCATTACTGGTTCTTCTAGATCTTCCTCAGCTGGGTGTTCTTCCTCACAATGAGGGCATCCATCCTTGTGTTCCTCCTGGGTGTGTCCTATTTCTCCATAAATCCTGCAGCACAAGGTCTCGGGTTATCATAGTGCTTCCGGATGAGGCGTGATCTCAACAGGGTCTTCTTGAATTCCTCCCAAGTTCTTGCTCCATTAAATCCCTGTATGGCTTGATGCATTCTCCACCAGGTTGCAGCACTTTCGTAAAAATCTTGAAGAGCGTATTGGACCTCATACTTCCTTGAAACCAAATTGCTCCCGAAGTGTTTTCCATGTTCGCATCCATAGCTCGCCTCCGGTGAGTCTTGATCCAGAGAATATCAGTCCAACTTCATTCATCATCTATGGGGTTCAAAAGTTTTGGGATGAGATATGAGAGAGGTGGGGAGGGATACACACACAATACAACAGTTTTTTTTTTCAAGAAACGAGTTTTACTTTGTGGCTGTCAGAAAAAACATCAAACAAATGACAGCTCACAAATCATCGTATCTAACGTAAGTGTATAACAGGGGTTTGGTCTTCTAAAGGTCAAATAATTCTTCAGATCCTTTCAAGTCTTCGGAGTCTTCAACTGTT
Organism: Aegilops longissima; assembly: GCA_021605205.1. Taxonomy (NCBI): domain Eukaryota; kingdom Viridiplantae; phylum Streptophyta; class Magnoliopsida; order Poales; family Poaceae; genus Aegilops; species Aegilops longissima. The sequence goes on from CM038681.1 coordinate 238,141,680, forward strand.
CTAGCTTTTAATACATGGTGAAATCCTCTTTACTCTGAAGGGGTCATCAGTTCTCCGATATCAAATCCCTCTTGGAGCGTCTTCAGTTGATCCTCCGGGTGATCAAAGGATAAGGGGTATATTCTAACTATTTGAGGTGAGAGGGTCTACTTGATAAAATCAGAAAGACGAGAAGTAAAGGATCCTTTTGAAAATAAAGTTTTAGAGATTTCCTGTCCTAGGGCTTTCGATTTCTAGGGTCACGTCCTCACAGTCAACATGTGCTCGATACCATTTACAGAGCGACCCGACCTCGACGGTCAAGCCTACGTGTTCTTGTGCCATTCACGGATCGGTATCTTTGGCACACACAACATCAATGTATATATCAAAGTGCAATCACATGTATAAATAACGTAAATGATATATACCTCATAATACTCAGCGGAAACAAATCAAGCGGGTGTGGAGTCCCATCAACGCCATCGGCGGGTTGAGTGTAGACCGTAACCTCAGTATCGTAACTCTTACTGTCGAGGAAATATCTGCAACATGATACGTTGCAGCCGTGTAGGTCAATTACATTGAATGTACCGCAAGATCACAACATGAATAAGCAGATGGTAAAACTATACTATATGAAATTTGGCTTTGTGGCTCTGTATCTGAGTTTTGTTTGCGTAAAAGCTGATTTTATTTTCCCTACATCAAAGGAATAAATGAAGTCTGTACTATGGAGTTTTCTATCATGACATGGTTCCGCCAACCGATGTCTCATAGCCCAAAATCATCATAAGTTGCCCACAATTAAGTTATCAATCCGGTGTTGAGAGTTCCGAGATAGATCCAAGTCCAGAGGCTCAAATTGTCCGTAACCGGGGACACGGCTAATCGATTAGGTTATAACCCTCTGCAGAGGTTTGTACACTTTACCCGCAAGATTCGATCCTCTCTTTACGTTCTCGCACTTCGTGAGTGTTTGAGAACAAGATGACCAAACATGGTCTTCCAAAGAGTTCCTCGACCACTTTCCGTCGTACTCAACCCATCCTACCGTAGTTCTACATCTGCTAGTACCGTCCCAGCCAGAGTCACAACTAAGGTCAACCAAGCGAGCCCATAATGACTTGCGGTTGCACGGTAAGCTTCCGGCGTGAAATATTCTTCCGTCTCTTTGAGTCAGGTGAAGCTTTCCGCAAGATGTCATGGCGCTTCTCCATGCATCCCGCCAACCACCGGTTTCTCCAGATGCCCGTCAACCGTCCTTCACCCAAAGAGTGTGTATTGAATTCTTGTCTCGAGTCTTGAAGTCTTGAGGCCTTGAAGATGCAGTCCTTGCAGATTCCATGTAACATCCCAAATTTTGGAATGTTAATATAATTAATTGAATTGTTTGTTTGTTTGCTTGAGTGAATTAAACTTGAGTGAAATTTGAACCTTTTCAAAAACTTTTGAAAGAGAGGGAATAAAATGACTTTCCCCTTCTCCGGTAAATTCAAATTCATCCTATTAAAATCAATGAGAGAAGATGACATGACTTCTTCAACTATAAAGAATTTGAGCGGAGTTTTGCAATTTAATTCTTTCAAATATTTCCACTTGCTTCTCTATTTTTCTTCCCAGAAATACCCGAAAAATAAATTCTTGCAAGCAAGAAAGAGCGGAGGAAAATGACCCTCCAAAATCAGGGGCATTTTGAAAATATTTGAGCCAAGAAAAACCAAAGTTTTTATTTAAAATTATTTGCAAAAAGAAATAAAGCCTTTAGGGATTTTCTGAAAAACATTTTTTAAGTTTTTATTTTGGCCGTGGAATAATGCTCATCATCTACATTTTATTTTTCTGATAATTTTAGTATATAAAACTCTTTATTCGAATTGATTTGATTTCCTTTTTATTGTTTTAGTTTCCTAATTTTAAAAATAGGAATGGAATCGTTTTATTAGGAAAACCTGGCCCATTAAGCACTTTCCTATTCTAGCCCAACAAGAGATCATCTCCTTCCTCTGTTTCCTCTCACGTTCTGAAGCTTTCCATATCCATGGAGACAGAAACTCCACCTTCCCGATCTCCCTCGTCTTTCCATCCCAGCGCCTCCCGAGACCGCCTATAAAACCCCTCCTCTCCTCGTTCCATTTTTCCCATCACCACGCCCCCCCCTGCCCGTAGCCTTCTCGCCACCGTCCTCCTTTTCCTGCCTAGAAACGCTCACCAGAGCTCTCCTGAACCTCCCCATCGCCTGCAGCACCCTCGCGCCCCACCCCTGCTGTGCCTCCCCACCGCGCCTCCTCCACCTCCTCCGCCACCCCCACGTCACCTCCACCCCACCCCTGCCGCCTCTACAGCCTCACCTCGCCGCCCCTGTTTACATCGCTCGTGAGCTCTCCCAGCAGCCCGACGCCAGAGTGAGCAGCACTGAGGCGCCCAGCGCCACCTCCCAAGCGCCGACCCCTCCTCCGCCACCCCACCTCGCCGGCGACCTCGCCCCCTCGCCGAGCAGCCCTCCACATCGCCGTCTCCTTCCTACCATCTCTGCCTCACGTCTGTAACTCCTTGTTGTTTTTTTTCTTTCTTTTGTCTATTCCCGAACCACCGTTAGATCTTGATCCTAAGGCCCCAAATAGATCCTTAATAGCCAAACCGTTTTCTTCAAATGTGCGGCCGTCCTCTAGATAGCCTAAAACGCGCACACCGACAACCAATCAAATCTCGCCACGTCGCCGTTTTCGTTTTCAGATTTATTTCCGTAACAGATTTAGTTCCGTTTTTGTTTAGCTTATAACTTTTGATCTAGAAGTCCAATGATGCTGATTCTTTTTGTTAGATCACAATTTTCTTGTAGTTTCAAAAATATATAATTTGTCTATGTTTGGATTTATAAAAATTGAGTTAGATCAGATTTGAATTAAAGCTTGTTTTGCTTATTCCGGGAGTTTAAAAATAGATTTTATTTGATTCTTTTTCTACTGATCACTAGTGATCATATTTACCAGTGGTAAAAATTTCAAAATTGTTTGAGTATTTTAGCTTATTATTTCATGTAAAACAAATTCTGTTTTAGTTCTATTCAATTATAGCTACTTCTTTTCTATAGTTGTTTTTAAATTATTTTATTTTATATTTCAGAAAGTTTATGTTTGGTTTCTATTAGTTAAACAGTAGGTGTTCAACAAGTTTTTATATTTATTTTTATTTTGTTATCGTGAAATCAATTCAAGTTCGCTAATAACTTGCAATGGATTTCTCTACTGTTTTAACTCCCAATTGAAAATACTTTCAAAATAGCTTTATGAAAAAATACTTTTTTTGTCTTAACTAAATTTATATTTTATTCTCTGTTATTTTAGTGTTTTATTTTCCGTTAGACAAAACTATTTTTGTGAATGTTGTAGAAGAAGACTCCTAGTTTTATTTGAAGTTCCTTCGGATTCTTATTCGCTCTCTCTTTTGTTTTGATTGTTAGTGTGAGTGCTTATGTGAATGATATGTTTGTTATATAGATTTCATCAGAGAGTGACGAGTAGTCTATCAAGTTATTTCTTGAGAACGATAATTCTTCTTCGTCAACATCACCAGGCAAGTTCACTTTGACCATGTTTTTCATACCTATGTGTTTTATTGCATCTAGTGTCATCTTCGCAACAATCCCTCCAGTAGTGATATTGAATCCTTGTAGTTGAGTAGTATGCATGAGGTAGGAACCCATCACCCTGTTACCAAGCCCGGGACGTTATTTATTTTAATGCTACGCTATAGTAGACGGGATTGGTATGAGTGCTCGGGAGTGGTGTGAGAATGGAGGATCTACGTCTATGACGACAACTCCATGATGGAATCTGCAAGGACTGCATCTTCAAGGCCTCAAGACTTCAAGACTCGAGACAAGAATTCAATACACACTACTGGGTGAAGGACGGTTGACGGGCACCCTGGAGAAACCAGTGGTTGGCCGGGATGCATGGAGAAGCGCCATGACATCTTGCGGAAAGCTTCACCCAGACTCAAAGAGGCGGAAGAATATTTCACGCCCGGAAGCTTACCTGTGCAACCGCAAGTCATTATGGGCTCTGGCTTGGTTGACCTTAGTTGTGACTCTGGCTGGGACGGTACTAGCAGATGTAGAACTACGGTAGGATGGGTTGAGTACCGACGGTGGTCGAGGAACTCTTTGGAAGACCATGTTTCGGTCATCTTGTTCTCAAACACTCTGAAGTGCGAGAACGTAAAGAGAGGGATCGAATCTTGCGGGTAAAGTGTACAAACCTCTGCAGAGGGTTATAACCTAATCGATTAGCCGTGTCCCCGGTTACGGACAATTTGAGCCTCTGGACTTGGATCTATCTTGGAACTCTCAACACCGGATTGATAACTTAATTGTGGGCAACTTATGATGATTTTGGGCTATGAGACATCGGTTGGCGGAACCATGTGATGATAGAAAACTCCATAGTACAGACTTCATTTATTCCTTTGATGTAGGGAAAATAAAATCAGCTTTTACGCAAACAAAACTCAGATACAGAGCCACAAAGCCAAATTGCATATAGTATAGTTTTACCATCTGTTTATTCATGTTGTGATCTTGCCGGTACATTCAATGTACTGACCTACACGGCTGCAACGTATCCTGTTGCAGATATTTCCTCGACGAGTAAGAGTTACGATACAGGGTTACGGTCTACACTCAACCTGCCGATGGCGTTGATGGGACTCCACACCCGTTTGATTTGTTTCACTGAGTATTATGAGGTATATATCATTTTACGTTATTTATACATGTGATTGCACTTTGATATATACATTGATGTACTGTGTGTGCCAAGATACTTGATCCGAGGATGGCACAAAGAACACGAGGCTTGACCGTCTGAGGTCGGGTCGCTACATGGAGTCCCAACACGAGTCTACAAGAACAAGTTGTGTAGTATACATCAAGATCTTTTCTTGCGCCATTGCTGGGGAGGTGAGTGCATGAAGGTATATCTTTAGATCTTGCAATTGAATCTTTTAGTTTCTTATTTTATCACTAGTTTGGTTTATAATAGAAAACTACAAAAAATGGAATTGAGGTGGTCTCATATTATTCATCTTTATAATGTATTTCGTGAAAATGATGGAAAGGACAATTGTGCTCAATTGATAGAAGAACAATTCTATAAAATGTTTGGTATAAATGATTAGCATGATTGCAATGTTGTTGGTATGAACTCTTTGAATATCCATGATGCAACGATATGCAAATCCATAAGCTTGGGGATGTTATATTTGATGAAGATGATATTTTTAGTCCCCCAAGTTTTGATAAGAAAAAATATTATGATGATAGAATGCCTCCTATTTATGATGATTATATTGATGAAAGTGGATTTGGAGATGTCATGACTTTATGTAATGATGAATCCACTATTTTGGAAGGTTGCAATTGATTATGACAACAAAGTTGCTATCTAGCTAGTATGATGATTATGGTGATGACGTATATGTTATAGAGAATAATGATAACCATGAAATTTTTATCATGATTTTAATTTTCAATCACATGATAGTTATTTTGTTGAGTTTGCTCCACTACTATTTATGAGAATAAATTTGCTTATGTGGAGAGTCACAAAATTTATATACTTATGCATCATGAAAAGAATGCTTTATGTGATAGTTATATTGTTGAATTCATTCATGATGCTACTGAAAATTATTATGAGAGAGGAACATATGCTTTTACATATCTCAATAGTATCAAGTTTCCTCTCTATGTATTGAGAATTTTGAAGTTATACTTGGTTTACCTTCCTATGCTAGTTGATTCTTGTTCACATAAATTATTTGCTCACAAAATCCCTATGCATAGGACGTGTCTTAGACTTAAATGTGCTATTCATATGCTTCATGATGCTCTTGTTATGTTTCAATTCTTATCTCTTATGTGAGCATCATTGAAATCATCATGCCTAGATAAAAGGCATTAAAGAAAAGCGCTTGTTGGGAGACAACCCAATATTTACCCCTACTGTTTTTGTGTGTTCACATTATTAGGCTACTATAGTAATCATGTTTTATAGCTTTTGTTTCAATAAAGTGCCAAGTAAAACCTTTGGGATGGTGTGGATGATAGTTGACTTGATTCTGTGCAAAAACAGAAACTTTTGTCTCTAGTACAGAAATTCCTATCTTTTAGTGGAACATGGAAAAATTCTGATTTTATTTACATTTGACGGGTATACAAATTTTCTACATTGTCCTAATTTTTCAGAATTTTTGGAGTTACAGAAGTATGACCTTAATTCAGATCTTTACGTACTGTTCTGTTTTTGATAGATTCTGTTTTCAATGCATAGTTTCCTTGTTTTATGGTTTCTATGGCTTATGTTGCTTAATATAATTTGTGTAAATTGTAGAGTACGGTAGGCATTGTGTGAGAACAATTATGAATCTTGTATTTGACAGTACCAGAGTGAATGATTTGTCTTTATCATACTAATCAATCTCAGGAAGTTCCGTTAAGTTTTGTGTGATTGAAGTTTCCAAGTTTTGGGTAAGATATCGATATGAGGAGAATAAGGAGTGACAAGACCCTAATCTTGGGGATCCCCTAGGCACCCGAAGGTAAAATTCAAGGAAGATCCAAGCAACTAAGCATGGGGATGCCTCGGAAGGCATCCCCTCCTTCGTCTCCGACATTATCGGTAACTCACTTGGAGCTATATTTTTATTCGTCACATGATATGAGTTACGCTTGGAGCGTCATTTTATTTTGTTTTGATTTGCTTGCTGTTATTTAGAATAATGTTTTGTATCTTTTATTTCAATAAAAGTGGCAAGGATAGTCTTTACCATGCTTATTTTGCAAGTATATGAGTTGCTGTTTCAAAACAGAAAGTTTGTAGTTGTTGCAAAAATTCTCTTGAAAAGTTAGAATGTGATAAAATGTTGAAATTTTTTGCACCATAAGCTATGATAAATTTTCTACAGTGTGATAAATTTCAGAATTTTTGGAGTTAGGGAAGTATGATTACAATTGCACTCTTTACAGACTGTCCTGTTTAGACAGATTGCTGTTATGTTCGCATTGTTTGCATATGTTTGCTTGTTTACTGATTCTATTTGAGGATAGGAGTATTAAATATGCAGAGGAATTTAGTATGCAATGTTGAATAATAATTCTAGCGATTTGCTACAGTAGAGAATGATAAGGTTTTGCATTGATTTGTACTAACTTATCTCACGAGTTCTTGTCGAGTTTTGTGTGGATGAAGTTTTTAAGATTTAGGGAAACTATGATATAAAAGGAATTAAGGAGACGCAAAAGTTCAAGCTTGGGGATGCCCAAGGCACCCCAAGATAATATTTCAATAAGTCTCAAGCATCTAAGCTTGGGGATGCCCCGGTAGGCATCCCACCTTTCTTCATCAACAATTATCGGTTAGTCTCGGTTGAGCCTAAGTTTTTGCTTCTTCACATGTTGTGTGTTATTCTTAGAATGTAATTCTATTTTGTTTTGCTTGCTGTTTTAATAAAATACTTATATCTGAAAGCTTTTTAAATGATAGAGAGTCCTCAATTAGCTACCCCTTTACTTAACTACTCGCTTGATCTTCACTTTTATCTTTTTGGAGTAGCTTGTCATTTACTATTGTGCTTCACTTATATCCTATGAGTAAATTGTTGAATGAATTGAATATCATGAAGTTCAAATTATATCATACCTAGTGGTAGCTTGACATTGGGTTTAGAAAGTGAAATCTTTTGAAGCTTGACAATCACAATATTGGTCATACAAGCAATTCATGAATAATTAGTATAAGGAAGAGAACTTTCACATGCAAATATATTATCTTGGACGTCTTCTATGATTGTGAATACCCATTAATTATTTTCAAACTTGAGAAAATTATTTGAAGTTGGACAAGGAAAACAACGTAATGAGTTATGTTTGGGTATATTTGCATAGAAGTTATATTGATATGGATCCTCCAACATGTGGTGTTTGCCTAGGATCTTTTGCTAGCCAAAAATTCGTACTAAGTAGAGATACTACTTGTGCATCCAAAAACCCTTAAACCCAGTTTCTTGCCATGAGTGTCCAACATACCTACCTATGGAATGAATAAGATCCTTCAAGCAAGTTGTCATCGGTGCATAAAGCAATAAAAATTGCTCCTAAATATGTTTGATCTTTTATTGTATGGGAAAATTGAGCGTTGTACTAACTTGTGATGGAAAAGTAATAAAAGCGAGGGACTGCATAATAACGGTTTCTATCATAAGGGGCAATATAACGTGACATTCCTTTGCATTAAGAGCTTGGGCATCCAAATAAAAAGCGCATGACAACCTCCGTTTCCCTCTGCGAAGGGCATATCTTTAACTTTTCAGTATTTACTTTTATGCAAAGAGTCAATAGTATGCATTCTCATTTCAATCTCAATTATTCTCTAGTTGGCAAGCATCATGTGGTGGGGAAAGATCTAGGCACATATGAGCAGTCAGATATATTTGATCATGATTTATTATTGTTGAAAATTACCACTATGATAAATGAGTTGGGAGGCGAAATATTAAGCCCCTATCTTTCTCTGTGTTCGATGGATGCCATTTGTGCTAAGAATATGCTTTGAGTACTAGCAATCATGGAAGACTATATGATGATTGAGTATGTGGAGCTCTTACTTAGACTTTGTTGAATAAGTTGAATTGCAATTGCTTGGTGACTGATGATAACCCACAAGTATAGGGGATCAATTGTAGCCTCTTTCGATAACTAAGAGTGTCGAACCCAACGAGGATCTAAAGGTAGAACAAATATTCCCTCAAGTTCTATCGACCACCGATACAACTCTACGTACGCTTAACATTCGCTTTACCTAAAACAAGTATGAAACTAGAAGTACTTTGTAGGTGTTGTTGGATAGGTTTGAAAGAATATAAAGAGCACATAAATAAAATCTAGGGGCTGTTTAGATAAAGACACAATAAAGTTAGTATAGTGAGTGTGGAAAAGTGGTGGTAGGAGTGTCCCTAAGCAATTGACTACTTTACTAGACCGATAGCAAGTTTTATGTGGGAGAGACCACTGCTAGCATGTCATCCCTGACTTGAAATTCTATGCACTTATGATTGGAACTATTAGCAAGCATCCGCAACTACTAACGTTCATTAAGGTAAAACCCAACCATAGCATTAAGATATATTGGTCCCTCTTCAATCCCGTATGCATCAATTTCTATGCTAGGTTGAAGCTTCTGTCACTCTTGCCCTCCAATACATAGTCCTATCAACATACAACTAACCCTATGGTGTGATCCACGCGCGCACTCATATGATGGGCACCAAAGGACAGAAACATAACCACAAGCAAATTAAACCAATCATATAAATTCACCAATTACCGATAGGACAACGAAAATCTACTCAGACATCATAGGATGGCAACACATCATTGGATAATAATATGAAGCATAAAGCACCATGTTTAAGTAGAGGGTACATCGGGTTGCGGGAGAGTGGACCGCTATAGATAGATGGGGGAAGGTGATGGAGATGTTGGTGAAGATGAAGGAGGTGTTGGTGTAGATTGCGGTGATGATGATGGCCCTGGCGGCGTTCCGGCGCCACCAGAAGAGAGGGGGAGAGGGCCCTCCTTCTTCTTGTTCTTCCTTGACCTTCTCCTTAGATGGGAGAAGGGTTTCCCCTCTGGTCCTTGGCTTCCATGGCATGGGAGGGGTGAGAGACCCTCCGAGATTGGATTTGTCTCTCTGTCTCTCTCTGTTTCTGCGTTCCAGATTCTGCCCTTTTGCCGTTTCTTATATTCCCGGAGATCTGTAACTCCGATTGGGCTGAAATTTGGACACGATTTTTATTCGGATATTGGCTTTCTTGCGGCGAAAGAAGGGCACCAACCACCTTACGGAGTGCCCACGAGGGCCCAGGGCGCGCCTGACCCCCTGGGGCGCGCCCCTCACCCTCGTGGGCCCCTCGGGCATCGTATCACGTGGATTCCACTACCAAAAATTCACATATATTCCAAAAAAAATCTCCGTCAGTTTTTATCCCGTTTGGAATCCATTTGATATGGATTTTCCGCGAAATAAAAAACGTGCAACAAACATGAACTGGCACTGGGCACTGGATCAATATGTTAGTCCCAAAAATAGTATAAAAAGTTGCCAAAAGTATGTAAAAGTTGTAGAATATTGGCATGGAACAATCAAAAGTTATAGATACGACGGAGACGCGTCAACTGAAAACATAGGTTGTTGAGTTTCAAGAAAATCCATTGTTTGAACCTTAGCATGTGAATTGATTGCTACTTTACCATGACGAGTTTTGTGAGAAAGAGTTGATGTTATGATGCTAGGAAAAGTGATTGAAATTATCATTGATCAAACTTATGCACTTTGCTAGCATTCACACTTCATAAAAATTTTCTTTTATCATTTACCCACTCGAGGATGAGTAGGAATTAAACTTGGGGATGCTGATACGTCTCCAACCTATCTATAATTTATGAAGTATTCATGCTGATATATTATCATTCTTGGATGTTTTGCAATCATTTTATAGCAACTTTATAACATTTTTTGGGACTAACCTATTGACATAGTGCCCAGTGCCAATTGCTGTTTTTTGCTTATTTTTTTACATCGCAGAAATCAATACCAAATAGAGTCCAAATGCAGCAAAACTTTTTGGAGATTTTTTTGGACTAGAAGACATCCAGTGGGCCAAAGAAGTTCTAGAGGGGTGCCCCGAGGGGGGCACGACCCACCAGGGCGTCCCCAGGCGTGCCCAGGTGGGTTGTGTCCACCTCGAAGGCCTCCCGCACCGGCTCTTCGCCCTATAAATTCCCAAATATTCCAAAAACCCTCGGGGTTACCCTAGATCAGAAGTGTTGCTGCCGCAAGGCTCTGTAGCCATGAAAAAACAATCTAGACCCCGTTCCGGCACTCTGCCGGAGGAGGAAATCATCACCGGTGGTCATCTTCATCATCCCTATGGTCTCCATGATGAGGAGGGAGTAGTCCACTCTCGGGGCTGAGGGTTTGTACCAGTAGCTATGTGTTTAATCTCTCTCTCTCTCTCGTGTTCTTGACATGGCACGATCTTGATGTATCGCAGGCTATGTTAATATAGTTGGATCATATGGTGTTTCTCCCTCTCTATCTTGTTGTGATGAATTGATTTTTCCCTTTGAGATTTTGTTCTCATCGGATTGAATACTTTTATGGATTTGAGAGCACTTGATATATGTCTTGCATATGAATACCCGTGGTGACAATGGGGTATTATATTGATCACTTGAGATATGTTTTGGCACTCAAGTCGCGGATTCCCGAGGTGACATTGGGGTAATCTATGCATAGGGGTTGATGCACGTTCTTGTCTTTTGTTTCTCCGGTAGAAATCTTGGGGCACTCTTTGAGGTTCTTTGTGTTGGATTGAGTATTATGAATCTGAATTTGCTTTGGTGTTATTTTAGTATGAACTCTTCATAGATTGATCGGAAAGAATAACTTAGTGTTATTTTAGTAAGAACTCTTGATAGATCGATCGTAAAGAATAACTTGGTGTTATTTTAGTACGAACTCGTAGATAGATCGATCGGAAAGAATAGCTACAAACAATTTCTTCTTATGTTCTCCGCTAGATAAGAACTTTGGAGTGATTCTTCATCACACTTTGAGGGATGGTTATATGATCCAATTAGATTAGCATTTTTGATAGATTGCACTAGCGAAAGTACAAACCCTAGGCCTCATTTTCATGCATTGCAATACCGTTTGTGCTCCGTTTTAACAATTGCTACCTTGCTGCTTTTTATTGTTCCTATTACAAAAATCAATTTCTACCATCCATATTAAACTTTTATCACCATCTCTTCGCCGAACTAGTGCACCTATACAAATTACCATTGTATTTGGTGTGTTGGGGACACAAGAGACTTTTTATTATTTGGTTCCAGGGTTGTTTGAGAGAGACCATCTTCATCCTACGCCTTCCACGTGATTGATAAACCTTAGGTCATCCACTTGATGGAAATTTGCTACTGTCCTACAAAATTTGCTCCTTGGAGGGCCAACACGAGTCTACAAGAACAAGTTGTGTAGTAGACATCAGGCCCCACTCGTCAGAGTTAACAGTCAAAGCACTGACCCGACGGCATCCACTGTTTGTGACCATTTCTGAGGGTTAAAGTGAGCAAACGTTAAGAGCGTGGGGATGGATGAGTATGGCTAAGGAACCGGGGGCATATATGTAAAAACCCTTATTTCAAAGAAAAAAATTCTAAAAAACTAGTAGATCCAGTCATACTAAGTATACCATGCTCCATTAAAAATAATTATGTTAAAACTGCTTGATGTGATTTGGGGGCTGGTGTTAGTGTTATGCCCTTCTCTATTTATAAAAGGCTTGACTTGAATAAGTTGTTACCCACCAAAATATCTTTGCAAATGGCTGATAAGTCTACTGCTATTCTTGTCGGTGTTTGTGAGGATCTCCCTGTTGTGGTTGCTAATGTTATGATGTTGATAGACTTTGTTATACTTGATATGCCCAAGGATGATAATATGTCTATTATCTTCGATAGTCTTTTTCTTAACACAACATGTGCTATTATTGATTGCAATAAAAGCATGGTTACTTTTCATGTTAATGGCAATGAGCATACAGTTTATTTCCTGAGAAAGCCAAATAAAGGAAATAGTGTCGATTCTATTGAAAAAATATGACTATCGCTATTGGAGACTTTGAATTTCCTATTTAGGTTCGAGAGAAGAAATATCAAACTATTATGATTGGAACCATGCCTATTCAAGTTGAGGTAACTTAGTGTTTTACAAAAATCTTCGGTTTTATGTTGCTCGAAAATAGTTCGTTAATAAGACTTGATCAACCTTATTAATGGATTATTATTTTTAAAAGCATATGATCGATGAATTCCATAAGCACAACTTTCTATAACTTTACTTTACTCTCTGTTCGAAATAGTTTTTATTAATATTTAAATGTTTTAGAGGGACACGTGGCGCGACCAGGGGGTGGTCGTTTCACTTTTCTATGTGGGGCCCATAGGAACCGCCTTGACCTGATTCCACCACCATAAATCCCTATAAATACCAAAACCATCCTTCGTACCTCCAAAAGAATTTTATCACCATCGCAAGCCTCTGTTTCGAAGAGATCCTATCTGAAGCCTGCTACCTCTTGAGCACTGCGTTGGTTTTCCCTTGAAGAGGAAAGGGTGATGCAGCACAGTAGCGTAAGTATTTCCCTCAGTTTTTGAGAACCAAGGTATCAATCCAGTAGGAGGCTACGCGCGAGTCCCTAGCACCTACACAAACAAATAAATCCTCGCAACCAACGCGATAAGGGGTTGTCAATCCCTACACGGTCACTTACGATAGTGAGATCTGATAGATATGGTAGGATAATACTTTTGGTATTTTTATGATAAAGATGCAAAGTAAAATAAAAGCAAAGTAAAAAAGCAACGGAAATAACTAAGTGTTGGAAGATTAATATAATGAAGATAGACCCGAGGGCCATAGGTTTCACTAGTGGCTTCTCTCAAGAGCATAAGTATTTTACGGTGGGTGAACAAATTACTGTTGAGCAATTGACAGAATTGAGCATAGTTATGAGAATATATGGTATGATCATGTATATAGGCATCACGTCTGAGACAAGTAGATCGACTCCTGCCTGCATCTACTACTATTACTCCACACATCGACCGCTATCCAGCATGCATCTAGAGTATTAAGTTCATAAGAAAAAAGTAACGCTTTAAGCAAGATGACATGATGTAGAGGGATAAATTCATGCAATATGATAAAAAACCCATCTTGTTATCCTCGATGGCAAAATACAATACGTGCCTTGCTGCCCCTCATCACACCGGGAAAGGACACCATAAGATTGAACCCAAAGCTAAGCAATTCTCCCATTGCAAGAAAGATCAATCTAGTAGGCCAAACCAAATTGATAATTCGAAGAGACTTGCAAAGATAACCAATCATACATAAAAGAATTCAGAAGATTCAAATATTGTTCATAGATAAACTTGATCATAAACCCACAATTCATTGGTCTCAACAAACACACCGCAAAAGAAGATTACATCGAATAGATCTCCACGAGAGAGGGGGGGAACATTGTATTGAGATACAAAAAGAGAGAAGAAGCCATCTAGCTAATAACTATGGACCCGAAGGTCTGAAGTAAACTACTCACACTTCATCGGAGAGGCTATGGTGTTGATGTAGAAGCCCTCCGTGATTGATGCCCCCTCCGGCGGAGCTCCGGAACAGGAACCAAGATGGGATCTCATGGGTACAGAAGGTTGCGGCGGTGGAATTAGGTTTTTGGCTCCGTATCTGATCGTTTGGGGTACATAGGTATATATAGGAGGAAGGAGTACGTCGGTGGAGCAACATGGGGCCCACTAGGGTGGAGGGAGCGCCCAGGGGGTAGGCGCCCCCTACCTCGTGGCTTCCTGGTGGCTTTCTTGACGTAGGGTCCAAGTCTCCTGAATCATGTTCGTTCCGAAAATCACGTTCCCGAAGGTTTCATTCCGTTTGGACTCCGTTTAATATTCTTTTTCTGTGAAACTCTGAAATAGGCAAAAAAATCAGCAATTCTGGGCTGGGCCTCCGGTTAATAGGTTAGTCCCAAAATAATATAAAAGTGAATAATAAAGCCCAATAATGTCCAAAACAGAAGATAATATAGCATGGAGCAATAAAAAATTATAGATACGTTGGAGACGTATCAAGCATCCCCAAGCTTAATTCCTGCTCGTCCTCGAGTAGGTAAATGATAAAAACAGAATTTTTGATGCGGAGTGCTACTTGGCATAATTTCAATGTAATTCTTCTTATTGTCGCATGAATGTTCAGATTTGATATGATTCAAGATAAAAGTTTAATGTTGACATAAAAACAATAATACTTCAAGCATACTAACTAAAGCAATTATGTCTTATAAAAAAACATAGCCAAAGCAAGTTATCCCTACAAAATCATATTGTCTGGCTATGCTCCATCTTCCCCACACAAAATATTCATATCATGTACGACCCCGATTTTAGCCAAGCAATTGGTTCATACTTTTAACGCGTTTCAGCCTTTTCAACTCTTACGCAATACATGAGCGCAAGCCATGGATATAGCACTATGGTGGAATAAGGTATAATGGTAGGGATTATGTGGGAAGACAAAAAAGGAGAAAGTCTCACATCAACGAGGCTAATCAACGGGCTATGGAGATGCCCGTCAATTGATGTTAATGCGAGGAGTAGGGATTGCCATGCAACGGATGCACTAGAGCTATAAGTGTATGAAAGCTCAAAAAGAAACTAAGTGGGTGTGCATCCAACTTGCTTGCTCACGAAGACCTCGGCATTTGAGGAAGCCCATCATTGGAATATACAAGCCAAGTTCTATAATGAAATTTCCCACTAGTATATGAAAGTGACAAAATGAGAGACTCTCTATTATAAAGATCACGGTGCTACTTTGAAGCACAAGTGACATTGTCCCTTCTCTCTTTTTCTCTCATTTTTTTATTTGGGCCTTTTCTCTTTTTTTATGGCCTCCTCTTTTTTTTAGTCCGGAGTCTCATCCTGACTTGTGGGGGAATCATAGTCTCCATCATCCTTTCCTCACTTGGGAAAATGCTCTAATAATGATGATCATCACACTTTTTATTTACTTACAACTCATGAATTACAACTCAATACTTAGAACAAAATATGACTCTATATGAATGCCTCCGGTGGTGTACCGGTATATGAAATGAATCAAGAGTGACATGTATGAAAGAATTATGAATGGTGGCTTTGCCACAAATACAATGTCAACTACATGATCATGCAAAGCAATACGACAATGATGGAGTATGTCATGATAATCGAAACGGTGGAAAGTTGCATAGCAATATATCTCAGAATGGCTATGGAAATGCCATGATAGGTAGGTTTGGTGGCTGTTTTGAGGAAGATATAAGGAGGTTATGTGTGAAAGAGCGTATCATATCACGGGGTTTGGATGCACCGGCGAAGTTTGCACCAACTCTCAAGGTGAGAAAGGGCAATGCGCGGTACCGAAGGGGCTATAAAATTGCGGAAAGGTAAGTGTGCGTATAATCCATGGACTCACATTAGTCATAAAGAACTCATATACTTATTGCAAAAATTTATTAGCCCTCGAAGCAAAGCACTACTATGCATGCTCCTAGGGGAAGGGTTGGTAGGATTTAACCGTCGGGCGATCCCGACCACCACACAAAGGAAGAGAATCAACAAATACTTCATGCTCCGACTTCGTTACATAATGGTTCACCATACGTGCATGCTACGGGAATCACAAACTCCAACACATGTATTTTTCAATTCCACAATTACTCAACTAGCACAACGATGATATTACCACCTTTATATCTCAAAACAATTATCAAGCATCAAATTTCTCATGATATTAATTAAAGCAAATTGCCATGCTATTTTAAGACTCTCAAAATAATATAAGTGAAGCATGATAGGTCAATAGTTTCTATAAAACAAATCCACCACCGTGCTCTAAAAGATATAAGTGAAGCACTAGAGCAAAACTATATAGCTCAAAAGATATAAGTGAAGCACATAGAGTATTCTAATAATTTCCGAATCATGTGTGTCTCTCTCAAAAGGTGTGTACAGAAAGGATGATTGTGGTAAGCTAAAAAGAAAAGACTCAAATCATACAAGACGCTCCAAGCAAAACACATATCATGTGGTGCATAAAAATATAGCTCCAAGTAAAGTTACCGATGGAAGTAGACGAAAGAGGGGATGCCTTCCGGGGCATCCCCAAGCTTTGGATTTATGGTGTACTTATATTATCTTTGGGGTGCCATGGTAATCCCCAAGATTAGGCTATTGCCACTCCTTGTTCCATAATCCATCAAATCTTTCACCCAAAACTTGGAAACTTCACAACACAAAACTTAACAGAAAATCTCGTGAGCTCCGTTAGCGAAAGAAAACAAAAGACCACTTCAAGGTACTGTAATAAACTCATTATTTATTTATATTTGTGTTAAAACAACTGTATTACAACTTCTCTATGGTTTATAAACTCTTTTACTAGCCATAGATTCATCAAAATAAGCAAACAACACACAAAAAACAGAATCTGTCAAAAACAGAACAGTCTGCAGTAATCTATAACTAACGCAAACTTCTGGAACTCAAAAAATCATCCAAAATAGGAGGACCTAGTAAATTTGTTTATTGATCAGAAGCAATTGGAATCAATATTTTATCACGTTCTAGTGATTTTTAACAATTGTTTTCGTGAACAGAAAGTTTCTGGAATTTTCTGCAAGATCAAATAACTATCATCCAAGAAGATCCTATAGGTTTAACTTGGCACAAACACTAATTAATACATAAAAAAACATCTAACCATAGGATCGAACAAATATTTATTCCTAAATAGAAGCAAAAATTAAAAAACTAAAAATAAAATTGGGTTGCCTCCCAACAAGCGCTATCGTTTAACGCCCCTAGCTAGGCATAAAAGCAAGGATAGATCTAGGTATTGCCATCTTTGGTAGGCAATCCATAAGTGGCACTCATGATAGATTCATATGGTAATTTTATTTTCTTCCTAGGGAAGTGTTCCATGCCTTTCTTTAATGGAAATTGGAATCTAATATTCCCTTCCTTCATATCAATAATTGCACCAATCGTTCTAAGGAAAAGTCTACCAAGGATAATAGGACATGAAGGATTGCAATCTATATCAAGAACGATAAAATCTACGGGCACATAGTTCCTATTTGCAACAATAAGAACATCATTAATTCTTCCCATAGGTTTCTTAATGGTGGAATCCGCAAGGTGCAAGTTTAAATAGCAATCATCAAAATCACGGAAACCTAGCAAATCGCACAAAGTTTTTGGAATCGTGGAAACACTAGCGCCCAAATCTCGCAAAGCATAGCATTCATGATCTTTAATCTTAATTTTAATAGTATATTACCACTCATTATAAAGTTTTCTAGGGATAGAAACTTCCAACTCAAGCTTTTCTTCATAAGATTGCATCAAGGCATCAACGATATGTTTGGTAAAAGCTTTATTTTTACTATAAGCATGAGGAGAATTTAGCACGGATTGCAACAAGGAAATACAATCTATCAAAGATAAATTATCATAATTAAATTCCTTGAAATCCAAAATAGTGGGTTCATTAACATCTAATGTTTTGATTTCTTCAATCCCACTTTTATCAATTTTAGCATCAAGATCTAAAAACTCCGAATTTTTGGAATGCCTTCTAGGTAAAGCTGGATCATATTCAGTCCCATCATTATCAAGATTCATATTGCAAAACAAAGATTTAATAGGGGACACCACAATAACTTTTAGATCTTCATCTTTATTTTCATAGAAATTTGAAGAACACGCTTTCATAAAGCAATATTTCTTAGCACGCATCCTAGCGGTTCTTTCTTTGCACTCATCAATGGAAATTCTCATGGCTTTGAGAGACTCATTGATATCATGCTTAGGAGGAATAGATCTCAGTTTCAAAGAATCAACATCAAGAGAAATTATATCAACGTTCCTAGCCAATTCATCAACTTTAAGCAATTTTTCTTCAAGCAAAGTGTTGAAATTCTTTTGCGAATTCATAAATTCCTTAACACTAGTCTCAAATTCAGAGGGCATTTTATTAAAGTTTCCATAAGAATTGTT
The DNA here is from genome assembly GCA_021605205.1 of Aegilops longissima. Taxonomy (NCBI): domain Eukaryota; kingdom Viridiplantae; phylum Streptophyta; class Magnoliopsida; order Poales; family Poaceae; genus Aegilops; species Aegilops longissima. Next base: position 238,160,401 of record CM038681.1, read on the forward strand.
GTAGGAATTGCCATAATTATTAGAGGAATTACTAGGATAAGGCCTAGGATTAAAGTTTCCTCTATACGCGTTGTTACCAAAATTATTCCTACCCACAAAATTCACATCCATAGATTCATTATTATTCTCAATCAAAGTAGACAAAGCCATATCATTAGGATCAGAAGAAACACTCTTAGTAGCAAATAATTTCATAAGTTCATCCATCTTCCCACTCAAAACATTAATTTCTTCTATCGCATGCACTTTTTTATTAGTAGATCTTTCAGTGTGCCATTGAGAATAATTAACCATAATATTATCTAGGAGTTTAGTAGCTTCTCCTAAAGTGATTTCCATAAAAGTGCCTCCCACGGCCAAATCAAAAAGGTTCCTAGAAGCAAAATTCAATCCGGCATAAATTTTTTGTATGATCATCCACAAATTAAAACCATGTGTAGGGCAATTACGTATCATTAATTTCATTCTCTCCCAAGCTTGTGCAACATGTTCATGATCAAGTTGCTTAAAATTCATAATATCGTTTCTAAGAGAGATAATCTTAGCCGGAGGAACATACTTAGAGATAAAAGCATCTTTGCACTTATTCCAAGAATCAATACTATTTTTAGGCAAAGACGAAAACCAAGCTTTAGCACGATCTCTAAGCGAAAACAGAAATAGCTTCAATTTAACAATATCATTGTCCACATCTTTCTTCTTTTGCATATCACACAAATCAACAAAGCTATTTAGATGAGTAGCGGCATCTTCACTAGGAAGGCCAGCAAATTGATCTTTCATGACAAGATTCAACAAGGCAACATTGATTTCACAAGATTCAGTATCGGTAAGAGGAGCAATTGGAGTGCTAAGGAAATCATTATTGTTGGTATTGGTAAAGTCACATAATTTGATATTATCTTGAGCCATCGTGACAAACAAGCAATCCAACACACGAGCAAACAAGAGACGGGCAAAAAGAGGCAAATGAAAAAGAGAGGGCGAATAAAACGGCAAGGGTGAAGTGGGGGAGAGGAAAACGAGAGGCAAATGGCAAATAATGTAATGCGGGAGATAAGGGTTTGTGATGGGTACTTGGTATGTTGACTTTGCATAGACCTCCCCGACAACGGCGCCAGAAATCCTTCTTGCTACCTCTTGAGCACTGCGTTGGTTTTGCCTTGAAGAGGAAAGGGTGATGCAGCATAGTAGCGTAAGTATTTCCCTCAGTTTTTGAGAACCAAGGTATCAATCCAGTAGGAGGCTATGCGCGAGTCCCTCGCACCTACACAAACAAATAAATCCTCGCAACCGACGCGATAAGGGGTTGTCAATCCCTACACGGTCACTTACGATAGTGAGATCTGATAGATATGATAGGATAATATTTTTGGTATTTTTATGATAAAGATGCAAAGTAAAATAAAAGCAAAGTAAAAATCAACGGAAATAACTAAGTGTTGGAAGATTAATATGATGAATATAGACCCGGGGGCCATAGGTTTCACTAGTGGCTTCTCTCAAGAGCATAAGTATTTTACGGTGGGTGAACAAATTACTGTTGAGCAATTGACAGAATTGAGCATAGTTATGAGAATATCTAGGTATGATCATGTATATCGGCATCACGTCCGAGACAAGTAGACCGACTCCTGCCTGCATCTACTACTATTACTCCACACATCGACTGCTATCTAGCATGCATCTAGAGTATTAAGTTCATAAGAACAGAGTAACGCTTTAAGCAAGATGATATGATGTAGAGGGATAAATTCATGTAATATGATAAAAAACCATCTTGTTATCCTCGATGGCAACAATACAATACGTGCCTTGCCGCCCCTCATCACATCGGGAAAGGACACCGCAAGATTGAACCCAAAGCTAAGCACTTCTCCCATTGCAAGAAAGATCAATCTAGTAGGCAAAACCAAACTAATAATTCGAAGAGACTTGCAAAGATAACCAATCATACATAAAAGAATTCAGAAGATTCAAATATTGTTCATAGATAAACTTGATCATAAACCCACAATTCATCAGTCTCAACAAACACACCGCAAAAGAAGATTACATTGAATAGATCTCCACAAGAGAGGGGGATAACATTGTATTGAGATCCAAAAAGAGAGAAGAAGCCATCTAGCTAATAACTATGGACCCGAAGGTCTGAAGTAAACTACTCACAATTCATCGGAGAGGCTATGGTGTTGATGTAGAAGCCCTCCATGATTGATGCCCCCTCCGGCGGAGCTCCGGAACAGGCCCCAAGATGGGATCTCGTGGGTACAGAAGGTTGCGGCGGTGGAATTAGGTTTTTGGCATGGAGCAATCAAAAATTATAGATACGTTGGAGACGTATCAAAGCCCTGTCCGGAGCCCTGCTGAGGGGGGAGCCATTGTCGGAGGCTTCTTCATCAACCTTGCTACCTCCATCACCATTTGTGAGTAGTTCCGTTAGGACCTACGAGTCCATATTAGTAGCTAGATGGTTCTCTCTGTCTCTCTTTTGGATCTTCAATACCGTGTTATTGTTCTTGCTCGAGATTAATTCGATGTAATCGATGGTTGTTTGCTGGGACATGATGAATTATCACTTTATGATCAGATTGTTCATTAAAATCAATTGAATCTATTTGGGTTTTCCTGAAGCATAATTAAATAGTTTTGTATTTCTCTCCCATCTATCTATCTTGTTTGTCCATGTTTGATTGATTTATCTTTAGTGGGAGAGGTGCCTTGTAGTGGGTTCAATCTTTTGGTGCTCTAACCCAGTGACAATAAGGGCTGAGACACGTATAATATTGTAGCCGCTAAGGATAAAACGACGGTGTTTAGTCATGTTGATTAACTTCTTCTTGTCTACATTATGTCATCTTGCTTATCGCAGTACTTTGTTCGTTGTAAACTTAATACCTTGAGATGCATGTTGGATAGCGGTTTTGGGCTTGAGTATTAGTAGTAGACTTCTGTAAGTTTAATGCTCTAATTATCACTGACGTAATGCCTATGTGATACTATACCATGAATGATCATAGTCATAAATATTGCACTCTTTTCAATTACCCAACTGTAATTTTTTTACCATGCCACTTGCCATGCTGGGTGCAAGTATTTTAGTTTGTTTGTGTGCATGTGTTTCTTAACTTGTTAGCTAGTTGACTTCTACTGGTTCAATAAAACCTTCATTCTTAACTAAGGGAAATACTTTGCTTCTATTCTACACCATCCTTCCTATTTGGGGAATCCCAAGAACTCATTCTGGAGTAGAAGTGACACAACAACTATACAGGTTCAGCCCCCTTTCTAGTGGAGGTACAAAACCTAGTCATGTTTTCCAGAGTGTTTCTTTCTCATAGTATTGCTGTTACAAAGGTTCCAAATCGGCAACCCGGACCTAAGGGTATGCTAATATAGAGTTCGTTACCCCATGTGTTGCTGTTATGTGATAACCCACAAGTATAGGGGATCAATTGTAGCCTCTTTCAATAAGTAAGAGTGTCAAACCCAACGAGGAGCTAAAGGTAGAACAAATATTCCCTCAAGTTCTATCGACCACCGATACAACTCTACGCACGCTTAACGTTCGCTTTACCTAGAACAAGCATGAAACTAGAAGTGCTTTGTAGGTGTTTTTGGATAGGTTTGCAAGATAAAAAAGAGTACGTAAATAAAAAGTAGGGGCTTTTTAGATAAGGACACAATAAAGTAAATATAGCGAGTGTGGAAAAGTGGTGGTAGGAGTTGCGAAATTGTCCCTAAGCAATTGACTACTTTACTAGACCGATAGCAAGTTTTATGTGGGAGAGGCCACTGCTAGCATGTAATCCCTGACTTGGAATTGTATGCACTTACGATTGGAACTATTAGCAAGCATCCGCAACTACTAACGTTCATTAAGGTAAAACCCAACCATAGCATTAAGATATATTGGTCCCCCTTCAATCCCGTATGCATCAATTTCTATGCTAGGTAGAAGATTCTATCACTCTTGCCCTCCAATACATAGTCCTATCAACATACAACTAACCCTATGGTGTGATCCATGCGCGCGCTCATATGGCGGGCACCAAAGGACAGCAACATAACCACAAGCAAATTAAATCAATCATAGCAATTCATCAACCACCGATAGGACAAGGAAAATCTACTCAGACATCATAGGATAGCAGCACATCATTGGATAATAATATGAAGCATAAAGCACCATGTTCAAGTAGAGGGTATAGCGGGTTGCGGCAGAGTGGACCGATGTAGATAGAGGGGGAAGGTGATGGAGATGTTGGTGAAGATGGTGGAGGTGTTGGTGAAGATCGCGTGATGATGATGGTGGCCACGGCAGTGTTCCGCGCCACGGAGGAGAGGGGAGAGGGCCCCTTCTTCCTCTTCTTCCTTGACCTCCTCCCTAGATGGGAGAAGGGTTTCCCCTCTGGTCCTTGGCCTCCATGGCATGGGAGGGCGAGAGCCCCTCGAGATTGGACCTGTCTCTCTCCCCTCTCTGCTTCTGCGTTACGGTTTCTCCCTTTCACTGTTTCAGATATATATGGAGATCCGTAACTCCGATTGGATTGAAACCTTCGCCCAGATTTTTCTACGAAAATTAGCTTTCTTGCGGCGAAAGAAGAGCAGCAACCACCTTACAGGGGGGCACGAGGGGGGCAGGCGCGCCCCCCTGCCTCGTGCCCCCCTCGGGCACCGTCTCGCATCGATTCTTCTTCCCATATTCTCCAAATATTCCAAAAATATTCTCCGTCCGTTTTTATCCCGTTTGGATTCTTTTTGATATGGGGTTTTTTGCGAAACATAAAACATGCAACAAAAAGGAATTGGCGCTGGGCACTAGATCAATATGTTAGTCCCAAAAATAGTATAAAAAGTTGCCAGAAACGTATGAAAGTTGAATAATATTGGCATGGAAAAATAAAAAATTATAGATACGACGGAGACGTATCAGCATCCCCAAGCTTAATTCCTGCTCGTCCTCGAGTAGGTAAATGATAAAAAAGATAATTCTTGATGTGGAATGCTACCTAGCATAATCTTGATCATGTATCTAATCATGGCATGAATATTAAGACACGAGTGATTCAAAGCAATAGTCTATCATTTGACATAAAAACAATAATACTTCAAGCCTACTAATAAAGCAATCATGTCTTTTCAAAATAACAAGGCCAAAGAAATTTATCCCTACAAAATCATATAGTCTGGCTATGCTCCATGTTCACCACACAAAATATTCAAATCATGCACAACCCCGATGACAAGCCGAGCAATTGGTTCATACTTTTTAACGCGCTTCAGCTTTTTCAATCCTCACGTAATACATGAGCGCAAGCCATGGATACAACACTATAGGTGGAATAGAATATGATGATGGGGGTTATGTGGAGAAGACAAAAAGAAGAAAGTCTCACTTCGACGCGGCTAATCAACGGGCTATGGAGATGCCCATCAATTGATGTCAATGCAAGGAGTAGGGATTGCCATGCAACGAATGCGCTAGAGCTATAAGTGTATGAAAGCTCAAACTGAAACTAAGTGGGTGTGCATCCAACTTGCTTGCTCATGAAGACCTCGGGCATTTGAGGAAGCCCATCATCGGAATATACAAGCCAAGTTCTATAATGAAAATTCCCACTAGTATATAAAAGTGATAACTCAAGAGACTCTCTATATGAAGAACATGGTGCTACTTTGAAGCACAAGTGTGGTAAAAGGATAGTAACATTGCCCCTTCTCTCTTTTTCTCTCATTTTTTTTGTTTTCTTCTTCTTCTTTTTTTGGCCTTCTCCTTTTTTTGCCTTTCTCCTCTTTTTTTATTTTTTTATTTTTTTCGTCCGGAGTCTCATCCCGACTTGTGGGGGAATCATAGTCTCCATCATCCTTTCCTCACTGGGGCAATCCTCTAATAATGATGATCATCACACTTCTACTTACTTACAACTCGATACTAGAACAAAGATATGACTCTATATGAATGCCTCTGGCGGTGTACCGGGATGTGCAATGATCTAGCATAGCAATGACATCAAAAAACAGACAAGCCATGAAAACATCATGCTAGCTATCTTACGATCATGCAAAGCAATATGACAATAAGTGCTCAAGTCATGTATATGATGATGATGGAAGTTGCAAGGCAATATATCTCGGAATGGCTATGGAAATGCCATAATAGGTAGGTATAGTGGCTGTTTTAAGGAAGATATAATGAGGCTTATGTGTGATAGAGCGTATCGTATCACGGGGTTTGGATGCACCGGCGAAGTTTGCACCAATTCTTGAGGTGAGAAAGGGCAATACACGGTACCGAAGAGGCTAGCAATGATGGAAGGGTGAGAGTGCGTATAATCCATCGACTCACATTAGTCATAAAGAACTCATACTTATTGCAAAAGTTTATTAGCCCTCGAAGCAAAGTACTACTACGCATGCCCCTAGGGGGATAGATTGGTAGGAAAATACCATCGCTCGTCCCCAACCGCCACTCATAAGGAAGACAATCAATCAATACCTCATGCTCCAACTTCGTTACATAACGGTTCACCATACGTGCATGCTACGGGAATCACAAACCTCAACACAAGTATTTCTACTAATCCACAACTACCCACTAGCATGACTCTAATATCACCATCTTTATATCGCAAAACTATTGCAAGGAATCAAACATATCATATTCAATGATCTACAAGTTTTATGTAGGATTTTATGACTAACCATGTGAATAACCGGTTCCTGTCATCTCTCTAAATAGATATAAGTGAAGCAAGAGAGTTTAATTATTTCTACAAAAGATATGTCCACGCTCTAACAAATATAAGTGAAGCAAAAGATCATTCTACAAATGGCGGTTTTCTATGTGAAGAGAAACAGGCAATCCAAACTTCAAATGATATAAGTGAAGCACATGAAGCATTCTATAAAGCCATACTCAAAAGATATAAGTGAAGTGCAATGAGCATTCTATAAAGCAACCAAGGACTATCACATACCATCATGGTGCATAAAAGAAAAGTGAAAAGTAAATGCAAAAGACGCTCTAAGATTTGCACATATCGCATGAACGAAACGAATCCGAAAACATACCGATACTTGTTGAAGAAAGAGGGGATGCCTTATGGGGCATCCCCAAGCTTAGACGCTTGAGTCTCCTTGAATATTTAATTGGGTGCCTTGGGCATCCCCAAGCTTGAGCTCTTGCATCTCCTCCTTTTCCTCATATCGAGACCTTCTCGATCATCGAACACTTCATCCACACAAAACTTCAACAGAAAACTCGGTAAGATCCGTTAGTATAATAAAACAAATCACTACTCTAAGTACTGTTGCAAACCAATTCATATTTTGTTTTTGCATTATAGCTACTGTAATATAACTTTTCCATGGCTTAATCCACTGATAGGAATTGATAGTTTCATCAAAACAAGCAAACTATGCATCAAAAACATAATCTGTCTAAAACAGAACAGTCTGTAGTAATCTGAACATTAACCATACTTCTGGTACTTGAAAAAATTCTGCCAAAATTAGGAAAAATAAAAAATTTGTATGGAAAGACAGTGCAAAAATAATCAGAACCGTTTGACTTTCCAGTAAAAAATTAAAAATCGGGCACTACAGCCAAAGTTTCTGTCCTGCACCGCTCAAACCAACAAGCATTGTAAACATCCTAAAGGCAAATCTTGGCACATTATTTTTATAATACAATGGTATTATACAAGGGGATAATTATTTTTGTTGAAAAATTTCTGTAATTAAGATTCACAATGTAGCGACCTGACCCAAAATCGGTTAAATCTCTGTGTCTGTACCATCCCAAGATCATGCTGGTACTCACAGTACATCGATGAAATAATCAAAGTTCAGTCACACCTGAATTTATTACACGATTCTCATATAGAGTCTTTATTACAATAGAATAAATTCGCCAAAGGCCAACTCATGAGAAATAAACTACTAAAGCTGCGGAGCGAGATTAAATAGCGAGTCCATCCGACTCCAAGGGCAATCGCTAAGCGCGAGCGTAGCCTCACTCCCGATCGGAATAAATCTCTCGCAACATAAGACGTTGCGATGTCGTGTAGGTCAGCTTTTGAATAAGCTGGAAAGTCATGAAGAGAATAACAATAATAAAGTTACTATCACTATATGCATTTTGGCTGTGGGGCTCTAAGTTTCATCATTTTGCGAAAAGCCGCTTTTTCCCTACTACAAGGACTTGCTTGCAAATTACTACAAATTGTTGGTAGTTATTGAGATGGTTCCGCCAACCAATGTCTCATTCCCAAATTATTAAGTCATAAACCCCTCAAATTAATTCATTAGTTTTAGTGTTGAGATTTCCGAATACTTCCAAGTTCCAGAGGCTCAAATTGTCCGTAACCGGGGACACGGCTAATCGATTAGATCTTTAAACTCTGCAGAGGTTTGTGCACTTTACCCGCAAGAATCATTCCCTCCTTTTAAGTCTTCGCACTTCATGGTGTTTGAAGACGGGATGAATGAAACAGGGTCTTCCAAAGAGTTCTTCTGGCTACTGCCGGTACCCATCCAATCCTACCGTTCTTCTACATCTCGTAGTACCGTCCAGCCAGCGTCACTACTAGGGTTGACCCAGCCAGAGCCCATAATGGCTTGCGGCTGCATGTAAGCTTCCGTCAATGGGGCATCCATCCGTCTCTTCGTGGCTGGGTGAAGCTTTCGCAAGATGTCATGGCACTTCTCCATGCATCCCGCCAACCACCGGGTTCTCCAGGTGCCCACAACCGCCCTCCACCCAAAGAGTGAATTTCAAGTCCATCTTGATCTTGTAGTTCATGGGGTTGTCATCATCATTGACTCTCATATCTTGCTTATGAATTTCACTCAACCAAAACCCGCTCACGAGCATAGCAAAATAAAATAATTCATTCCGGGTCATGGTAACAAGGGATTGGTTCATCCTACCACATGATACTACTCAAGAACATAACTTCAAATTTTCAACTATCGCATGCATGGTGGGGTGGTATAATTTCTAATGCACAAAATCATAGGTATTGAAAATAACATGATCAAAGACTTGCCTTGCTGATGATCCTCGTAAGCTAAAGACTCAGAGTAGCAAGCTTCAGACTCGAAACTCTACCGAGACAAACAATAATCACAATAAGCATATAGCATATGATCACTTAGCACAATAGCATAGTAATATAACACACCAAAACAAACAAATCCAAAACCCAAGGAAACTCCAAGAAAAATCAACTCAAAGTTTTCCTACTTCAAGCAACCACTAAAAATAGTTTTACATAACAAAATTTTTCTCAACATAACTTAATCATGGGTTTTATTAACTTAATGAGAAAAGAATGCATTAAGCAACTAGGAGCAAAAAGAATTAACTTAAAAGCTAATATAAAACTCCTATTATGCCTAATTCAATTTCTATTGAGAAAATAAAATAAAAGTTTTATTTATTATAAATAAAAGTTCATCCTATAAAGTGACAGAAACTATCCTAGAATAATCAATCACATGTGAAAAATAAATTTATCTGCTAATTAAAATAATAGGAAAACAGTAGCTAGTTAATTAATTAAGAATAACAAGATTCTGCTAGAAAATATTTTTTATTAATCCTAAAATGCCCAAATTAATTTCTACGGTTAGGTAATGTCAAAACAAAGTTGGGACAAAAAGAATCATTAAAAATAAATTTCCTAACTCATTTTATGACAGATTTACTATTCTGGCTAGAACTAAAATAAAGCAATTATAAATAATTTTAACATAGCAAAATATATTTTCTACAGAAACTATAGAAAATTTGCAAACCAACAAAAAAAGAATCACTCAAAAATATTGAGTGGAATAAAAGATATGAATTTTTCAAATCTGGAACTATTCTGCTAAAACAGAAAAACGAAAATCAAGAAAAAAGGCTAAATGGGCCTAACTAACGCACTGCGCGTAATATAACTAAAATGGGCCTAGGGTTAAACGAATCGGGCCGGGCTAAATAATAAAACCTAACTAAAAATTAAACCGTAACGAACCGGGCCGAACCGGGTTTTTATTAAAGAACTTATTCTTCTTGGGGGTTCTAATCCTAGCCGCATACATGAGATCGGACGGCGGGAGGAGTCTCGACGGCTTACCGGTGGTCGGCGGCGGAGGCTCGGGCGGCGAGTGTGTTGGCGTCGCGGTGGTCGGGAGGTCGGCGGAGGCTCCGTGGTGCTTGGGCGATGAGGGGTGGTCTGGTGGAGTGGGTGGAGCTCGGGAGGGCTAGGGCGACGGCCAGCGAGGCAAATGGCGGCGGCGGCGCTGGCAAGTCCATGAAGCGTGAGGAGGAGGAGGGTTCATGAGGGGCGAGGGGGAATGGGGTGCGGGGAGGGTACTTATAGGGCGGGCGACCGCTTGGCAAGGGGTGAATCGAGGATCGGATCCGGATCCTTCGGGATCCGGCGAGCGGCGGCGGCGCTGGCGAAAAGGCATGAGGGGTTGACGACGGGTGGGGTCCGCCTGCAGAGAGAGAGAGAGGGGCGGCGCGTCGGGCGACCGATCCAGAGCCGACTCGGGCGAGGGGGGGCTCGGTCGTCATTGGCTGGGGGCTCGGCCGGGCTGGGCTCGGCTCGGTGGGCACTGGGTTGGTTGGGCAGTTGGCTGGCCGGCGCCAGGGTTTTTCTTTTATTTTATTTTTGAAAACAAAACAGAGATAAAATATAAACTATAAATATTTTATATAGGACATATATATACCAAAATGATCAGGGAATATTCCTATCATTTGAACATTTTCCAGGCAAAATCCAAGCTTATAAAAATCATTTTTTCAAATTCCAATAAAACTCAAGTTTGAATTCAAAACTTTTGGCATTGCTTTCTCTGATATTTTTGGAGTGTCATGTTTACTCCTCTCATACTTTTGCTCAAGTATTTATCAGCATAGTTTTTGAAATGATTCCCACTTGCCAAAGTTTGAATTCAAATTCAAAACTCAAAATCTTCTCAAACTCCAAATGGCACTCAAATTCAAATGTAATGCATAGATGCTTAGCTATAATTGTAAAACATTCCAAATAGGAAATTTGGGATGTTACAAACCTACCACATTTAAGATGAATCTCGCCACGAGATTCGGGTTGGCTAGCAAATAGGTGCGGGTGGTCTCAAGAAGGTCTTCTTCGCGCCCTGTGTGGCTTCCTCTTCTGAGTGATGACTCCACAAAGACCTTGCAAAACTTGATGACCTTGCTGCGGGTGACTCGCTCGCAGCCTCGAGAATTCGGACGGTTTCTCCTTGTAAGTCGATCACCGCTGCTGTATGGCCTCTAGGGGCATTGTATCTCTCAACGGAATATCGCCATGTCGGCATGACACTTCTTTAGCTGAGAAACATGGAAGACGCCATGAACTCCGGACAATCCTTCCGCAATTCCAACTTGTAAGCAACTTCTCCACGACGCTCAAGGATTTTGTAGGGCCAATGAATCGGGTGCTAACTTTCCTTTGACACCAAACCTCTTGATTCCACGGTGAGACACACGAAGATATGCTCGGTCTCCCGCTCGTAAGTTACTTCCTTGCGCTTCTCGTCGGCATAACTCTTCCGTCTCGATTGTGCTATCTTGAGTCTGTCCCGAATCAGCTTGACTTTCTCTTCGGAATCTCTGATAAGATCGGAACCGAAAAGTGATCGATCTCCAACACCATCCCACAGCAATGGTGTTCTGCACCTCCTTCCGTATAGAGCTTCGAAAGGGGCCATCTTCAGACTGGACTGATAACTGTTGTTGTATGAGAACTCTGCGTATGGCAAATTGTCATCCCAGCTAGACCCATAGTCTAGCACACAAGCTCTCAACATGTCCTCCAGAATCTGGTTGAATCTCTCGGTCTGTCCATCTGCTCATGGATGAAAAGCTGATCAACTCCAGCCTCGCACTCCAAAGTTTCATGCAACTGATTCCAAAACTTTGAGGTAAATTGTGTTCCTCTATCTAACACGATACTCCTCGAACTCCATGCGCACATACGGTCCTGGTCATGTATATCTTGGCCAACTTAGCACTGGTATAGGTAGTCTTCACGGAATGAAGTGAGCTACCTTGGTCAAACGATCAACCACTACCCAGATGGAATCATAACCTGAACGGGTCCCGGGTAATCCTGTGATAAAATCCATTCCAAGTTTCTCCCATTTCCAATCGGAATCGGCAAAGGTTGAGGTAACCCTGCTGGCTTCGATGTTCGCTTTTACTCGTTGACAAACATCGATATCTGCTATGTACTCGGCAATATCCTTCTTCATACCGCCCACCGAAACTTTCCTTCAAATCCGGTACATCTTGGTGTTACCGGGTGAATCGAGTACGGTGAATCATGAGCCTCCTGAAGAATTAGCTTCCTGAGTTCGGGATCATTGGGTACATAAATACGATCCTCGAACCATATAGCTCCGTGTTCATCCTTACGGAACCCTTTAGCTTTTCCTTCATTCATCTTTTGCTTTATCTCATCAACTTCCTTGTCCGACTTCTGAGCTTCACGAATTCTGTCGGCCAAAGTGGACTGAACTTCCAGAGTTGCAACATATCCTCTCGGAACTATCTCCAGTCGGAGGTCTCTGAGGTCATCGACTAACTCCTGGGGTAATCCTCCTGCTGTCAGAGTATTCACATAACTCTTACGGCTCAAAGCATCTGCTATAACATTAGCCTTACAGGGTGGTAATGCAATCTCATGTCATAGTCCTTTATCAACTCTAGCCATCTCCTCTGCTCGAGGTTCAACTCTTTCTGCGTGAAAATATACTTCAAACTCTTGTGATCTGTAAATATCACAACGGTTTCCGATAAGGAAACGCTCTGTGTCTTGAGTGCATGCACTACGGCTGCTAACTCCAAATCATGTGTGGCATAATTCATCTCGTGAGGTCGTAGCTGTCCGGAGGCATAAGCTACAACTTTTCCTTCCTGCATTAGTACTCCTCCGAGTCCTTGACGAGAAGCGCCACAATAAACCTGGTATTCCTTGTGTATGTCCGCAAAATCAACACTTTGGGCTGTAACCAAACGCTTTTTTAATTCCTAAAACTGGCTTCACAGTCCTCGGTCCAAACATATTTGGCTTCCTTCTTCAATAGCTCACCATGGGCTTGGCAATCTTCGAGAAGTTCTCAATAAACCTCCGATAATATCCTGCGAGTCCGAGAAAACTGCGGATCTCCTTGATCGAGGTGGGTGACCGCCAATCGGTGACGATTCAACCTTGGCGGGTCAATCTGCTATTCCTTCTCCTGAAATAACATGTCCGAGGAATCCAACTTCCTTCACCAAAATTCACATTTGCTGAACTTGGCATACAACTGATGTTCTCGAAGTTTCTCCGAACTAGACGCAAATGTTCCTTATGCTCTTCCTCGCTCTTGGAGAAAATCAGATATCATCGATGAACACCACGACAAACTTGTCCAGATATTCCATAAATACCTTGTTCATCAAATTCATGAAGTATGCAGGAGCATTAGTCAATCCAAATGACATGACGGTATACTCATATAAACCATACCGGTGGTAAATGCTGTTTTGGGTATATCCTTTTCACGGATCTTCAATCGATGATACCGATCAAGATCGATCTTGGAGAATACCTTGGCTCCAACTAGCTGATCAAACAGATCATTAATCATCGGCAGAGGGTACTTGTTCTTGATGGTCACTTGCTCAACGCACGATAATCCACAACCATCCTCAAGGTTCCATCCTTCTTCTCTACCAAAAGAACTGGAGCTCCCCAAGGTGATGAGTCAATAATATATCCTTTCTCCAATAACTCATTAATTTGATCCTTGATTTCTTTCAACTCATTCGGTGGCATCCGATAGGGTCTCTTGGATATTGGGGCTGTGCCGGCAATAACTCGATCAGAAATTCAATGTCCCCGTCCGGTGGCATTCTGGTAATTCCTCCGGAAACACATCGGAAAATCTTGCACCATCGGCACTTCCTCCCGAACAACTCCTGTGAGGGAATGCACCGATTCTTCATCCGCTATGCCCGGCTACATACTTGATCCTCTTCGCCCGGGGTGGTGAGCGAATAGACTTCTGAGCACGCCTATGTTTCCTTCAAACTTCGTCAACTAATCCATGCCTAGGATTACATCCAAGGTCCGGGTTTCCAACACTATGAGGTCTGCGGGAAATTTATGATTCCCGATGTTGAGGGTTGCACGACAGCCTAAGCTCGCCATCATTTCTCCTCCTGCGGAACCGACGCCAAGGGGCTTCTAAGGGTTTTAGTGGGCAACCCGTATTTTTCCACAACTACCCTTGATATGAATGAATGCGTTGCACCGTAATCAAAGAGTACCAATACTGAACGTGAATTCAATAAAACTTACCAACCATAGTGTCCGGCTGATCATAGACGCCCTCCACGCCAATGTGGTTCACCCGAGCACGAGGGAAAGGGTTGGGCTTCTTCACGAGCTTCCATTGCCGCTTCCATTCCTCCGCTTGGCCTCCGGCAGTCGGTGGCATAGTGCCCGTCTTCCGCACTTGAAACAGTGATGTGGCTTAGATCCTTTGGAGCCGGGGCAGGACGATGCTGATTGCCATTACCGTTTCCATTGCCATGGCCATTTCCTGACTTGTTGTCCTGGTTGCGGTTGTTCCCATTTCCTCCATGGTTATGGCCTCCATGATTGTGATGGGTGTGCCCTCCTGGGTATGGTGCAAAACGGGGCTTCTGCTGAGCTCCTGAGTTGTGCTTCCCCTGGCTGTACTTCCGCTTGCGGCTTTCAATCTGCTGCTGCTTGCCTTCAAGTATGGTGGCCTTATCTACCAGCTCCTAGTAGTTGTTGAAGGTAGCCACTATAAGCTGCATACTCAGCTCGTCGTTGAGTCCCTCGAGAAACTTCTCCTGCTTTGCGGCATCTGTGGCCACATCATCCGGGGCATAACGGGCTAGCTTGCTGAACTCATCCACGCATCGCGCCACAAGACGGTTCCCTGGCGTAAGTTGCGGAACTCACGCTTCTTCGACTCATGGCTCCAAATGAAACATGAGCGGTGCGGAAGGCCTGCTGGAATTGATCCCACGTGATGGCACCAATGGGATAAGTGGCGGTGTAGTTCTCCCACCAAGAAGCTGCAGGTCCATCAAGTTGATGCGCGGCAAAGCGCACCTTCTCTGCATCGGTGCATCCAACAATGATTAGCTCTCTTCCGACTTTGCGGAGCCAATCGTCGCCCACAATCGCTCAAGGTCGCTAGAGAACACCGGCGGATTCAGCCTTAGGAATCGAGTCAAGTTGTCAACAGGGGGTGGTGGCGGTGGATTGTTGGTGTTGTTGTTCTGATTTTGGATGAGTAGCTGCATGAGAGCATTCTGCTGCTGGAGTAGCTGAGTGAGCTCAAGCGGAAAACCGTGTCACGCCTCTGAGGCATCTGGTGTTTTTGGAGTGGATGAGAAAATTAGAATAGAACAATGGTCTAATGAGAAATAACACTACCCATATGAATGCAGAATCATAAACACACCAATCATTTATTCCACTCAAACATGGTTCAATCTCGATTACAAAAGCTCATGACAAATCGAAAATATCGGCCTAACTGATCGACGAAAAAGTAAAAATAACATGGTGGTCGACTAAAAAGTCTTCATCAATAATCCTTGCGTCCTCTGGTGCGATTTCCTCTGTTGTGGCGCCTCCTCTTGCGGCTTCCTCCAGTGGAACTCCCTTCATAATCCTGATCATTGCTCACGAGAGGTCCGTCATCTCCACTCGGAAAAAGGTCTTCTCCCAAGTCCATCTTTTCCTCTATTGCGGCAAGCTTCATCTTCAGGTCGTCGACTCTCTCCATGAAGTCCGCGACTTCTTCCTCATGGTTGAGGAAGTCTGCGTGTGCCTTCTCCTCCAGCCCAGCCACGGAACAATAGCCTCCTGTGTGCCTTCGAGTTACGGCGAGTCTGAATCTCCCGTTTCCTGAGGAGACACTCCAAGTCTTGGACATAAGAGAGAATGGAATCGTCCTCTACGGTACAAATGATATCTCCATTCCTTGCTCTGCGTGAAACCATGGCGAGGTCTGATGGATCGAGCTCGGCCCTGTACTCTTCTCGGAGATGTCCAAGGGCATGATAGATCGCCATGTCCCTTCCGATGATCCAGTTGAAGTCGGTGAACTCAAAGTCAATAGGCTCAGATGTCCTCCGAAGGTTCTCCGGAATATGCACTTCAATCCTCAGAAGGGTATCCGCTTAAGTGCATTGGTTGGCTTCCCAGTGATCGAGGGCGAGCAATCTTCAGCTTCTTCACCATCTCGACCAGCTTCCGCCAAGGGCATCGCCTCATTAGGCCGGCAAAACTCCGTAGCAAACCGGGTGAACTCGACGCCATCTAGAATGATGAAAATCGGAGAGGAGTTAGAAATGATCGGGAGAATTACGGAATGATAAGGATATAAAGTAAATAGTCTCTTCCTATGGCTTTCCGATCCTAGGGGTTACGATCCTACGGTCAACGTGTGCTCGATACCATCTCTGTGAGCGACCGACCCAAAATCGTCAAATCTCGTGTTCTGTACCATCCCAAGATCATGCCGGTACTCACAAGACATCGATGAAATAATCAAAGTTCAATCACACCTGAATTTATTACACGATTCTCATATAGAGTCTTTATTACAATAGAATAAATTCGCCAAAGGCCAACTCATGAGAAATAAACTACTAAAGCGGCGGAAGCGAGAGCGAAATAGCGAGTCCATCCGACTCAAGGGCAATCGCCAAGCGCGGAGCGTAGCCTCACTCCCGATCGAATAAATCTACGCAACATAAGACGTTGCAGTAGCTGTAGGTCAGCTTTTTGAATAAGCTGGCAAGTCATGAAGAGAATAACAATAATAAAGTTACTATCACTATATGCATTTTGGCTGTGGGGCTCTAAGTTTCATCATTTTGCGAGAAGCCGCTTTTTCCCTACTACAAAGGACTTGCTTGCAAATTACTACAAATTGTTGGTAGTTATTGAGATGGTTCCGCCAACCAATGTCTCATTCCCAAATTATTAAGTCATAAACCCTCAAATTAATTCATTAGTTTTAGTGTTGAGATTTCAATACTTCCAAGTTCCAGAGGCTCAAATTGTCCGTGAATCGGGACACGGCTAATCGATTAGATCTTTAAACTCGCAGAGGTTTGCGACTTTACTCGCAAGAATCATTCCTCCTTTTAAGTCTTCGCACTTCATGGTGTTTGAAGACGGATGAATGAAACAGGTCTTCCAAAGAGTTCTTCTGCTACTGCCGGTACCCATCCAATCCTACCGTTCTTCTACATCTCGTAGTACCGCCCACCAGCGTCACTACTAGGGTTGACCCAGCCAGAGCCCATAATGGCTTGCGGCTGCACAGTAAGCTTCGGTCAATGGGGCATCCATCCGCCTCTTCGTGGCTGGGTGAAGCTTTCCGCAAGATGTCATGGCACTTCTCCATGCATCCCGCCAACCACCGGGTTCTCTAGGGTGCCCACAACCGCCTCCACCCAAGAGTGAATTTCAAGTCCATCTTGATCTTGTAGTTCATGGGGTTGTCATCATCATTGACTCTCATATCTTGCTTATGAATTTCACTCAACCAAAACCCGTCTACGAGCATAGCAAAATAAAATAATTCGTCCCGGGGTCATGGTAACAAGGGGATTGGTTCATCCTACCACATGATACTACTCAAGAACATAACTTCAAATTTTCAACTACTGCATGCATGGTGGGGTGGTATAATTTCTAATGCACAAAATCATAGGTATTGAAAATAACATGATCAAAGACTTGCCTTGCTGATGATCCTCGTAAGCTAAAGACTCGTAGTAGCAAGCTTCGCACTCCGGAAACTCTACCGAGACAAACAATAATCACAATAAGCATATAGCATATGATCACTTAGCACAATAGCATAGTAATATAACACACCAAAACAAACAAATCCAAAAACCCAAGGGAAACTCCAAGAAAAATCAACTCAAAGTTTTCCTACTTCAAGCAACCACTAAAAATAGTTTTACATAACAAAATTTTTCTCAACATAACTTAATCATGGGTTTTTATTAACTTAACAGAAAAGAATGCATTAAGCAACTAGGAGAAAAAAGAATTAACTTAAAAGCTAATATAAAACTCCTATTAGGCCTAATTCAATTTCTATTAAGAAAATAAAATAAAAGTTTTATTTATTATAAATAAAAGTTCATCCTATAAAGTGACAGAAACTATCCTAGAATAATCAATCACATGTGAAAAATAAATTTATCTGCTAATTAAAATAATAGGAAAACAGTAGCTAGTTAATTAATTAAGAATAACAAGATTCTGCTAGAAAATATTTTTTATTAATCCTAAAATGCCCAAATTAATTTCTACGGTTAGGTAATGTCAAAACAAAGTTGGGACAAAAAGAATCATTAAAAAATAAATTTCCTAACTCATTTTATGACAGATTTACTATTCTGGCTAGAACTAAAATAAAGCAATTATAAATAATTTTAACATAGCTAAATATATTTTCTACAGAAACTATAGAAAATTTACAAACCAACAAAAAAAGAATCACTCAAAAATATTGAGTGGAATAAAAGATATGAATTTTTTAAATCTGGAACTATTCTGCTAAAACAGAAAAACGAAAATAAAGAAAAAAGGCTAAATGGGCCTAACTAACGCACTGCGCGTAATATAACTAAAATGGGCCTAGGGTTAAACGAATCGGGCCGGGCTAAATAATAAAACCTAACTAAAAATTAAACTCAGAACGAACCGGCCGAACCGGTTTTATTAAAGAACTTATTTCCTTGAGGGGGGGGTTCTAATCCTAGCCGCATACATGAGATCGGACGGCGGGGAGGAGCTCCGGCGGCTTACCGGTGGTCGGCGGCGGCGGAGGCTCGGGCGGCGAGTGTGTTGGCGTCGCCGGTGGTCGGGGAGGTCGGCGGAGGGCTCCCGGGTGCGGGGCGACGAGGGGGGTGGTCTGGTGGAGTGGGTGGAGCTCGGGGAGGGCTAGGGCGACGGCGGCGAGGCAATGGCGGCGGCGGCGTTTCAAGTCCAAGAGCGTGAGGAGGAGGAGGGTTCGGCGGGGGAATGGGGAATGGGGGGAGGGTACTTATAGGACGGGCGACTGCTTGGCGAGGGGTGAATCGGGAGGATCGGATCCGGATCCTTGGGATCCGGCGAGCGGCGGCGCGCGGGCGAGTGCATGGGCGAGGTTGACGACGGGGTGGGGTCCGCTGGCAGAGAGAGAGAGAGGTGCGGCGTCGTCAGGCGACCGATCCAGAGCCGACTCGGGCGAGGGGGCTCGGTCGCTCATTGGGCTGGCTCGGCCGCCTGGGCTGGCCTGGCTCGATGGGCACTGGGTTGGTGGGCAGTTGGCTGGCCGGCGCCAGGGGTTTTTCTTTTTATTTTTTTTGAAAAACAAAAACAGAGATAAAATATAAACTATAAATATTTTATATAGGACATATATATACCAAAATGATCAGGGGAATATTCCCTATCATTTGAACATTTTTCCAGGGGCAAAATCCCAAGTTTATAAAAATCATTTTTTTCAAATTCCAATAAAACTCAAGTTTGAATTCAAAACTTTTGGCATTGCTTTCCTCTGATATTTTTGGAGTGTCATGTTTACTCCTCTCATACTTTTGCTCAAGTATTTATCAGGCATAGTTTTTGAAATGATTCCCACTTGCCAAAGTTTGAATTCAAATTCAAAACTCAAAATCTTCTGAAACTCCAAATGGCACTCAAATTCAAACAGAATGCATAGATGCTTAGCTATAATTGTAAAACATTCCAAATAGGAAATTTGGGATGTTACACACAAAGTTTCCATGGGCATGAACAAAGTTCAAGGACGTCCCCCACTTTCACAATGCTCGTCTATCTCACTTTCACTTTTCTTTTTGAAAAGTTTTGGGTTCCCCTCTTTATTTTTTTGTTTTAAAATTATATAAAAGCACTCAACAGAAATAACTGACTCTCTAAAACTTCCAGCTTGTCTCCCTGGCAGCGCTTTCTTTAAAGCCATTAAGCTAGGCATATGGTGCTCAAGTAATGGATCCACATGGATCCCAAGGTATATCAAAGCCAATTTTAATTAACAATGATTTGTAATTTAGTAGTTAGCACAAAGTAACATATATCAAGCAACAATGAAGTCTAACTCTCTTCCTATGCATCGGCATGTCATAAAATAACAATTCATGCACACAAAGTAAAGGCCAATGCATAGTATAAACAGTTTCTTGCAATTTTATCATGTTGGAAACATAGAGAGGCGGAGATGTAGTTCCTCTCTCGTAATAATTGCAAGTAGGAGCAGCAAGCACATGCATATTATATTCATAAAAATCATCATGTGCAACGGTAAAAGGCAACCCATCAATATAATCCTTAATAAGGGCAAACTTCTCCGATATAGTATAATCGGGAGAATTCAAAAAGATAATAGGACTATCATGCGTGGGTGCAATAGCAACAATTTCATGTTTAACATAAGGAACTATAGCAAGTTCATCTCCATAAGCATAATTCATATTGGCATCTTGGCCACAAGCATAGCAAGCATCATCAAAAAGGGATATTTCAAGAGAATCAACGGGATCATAACAGTCATGATAGCAATCATCCTTCGGTAAGCACGAAGGGAATTTAAACAATGTATGAGTTGAAGAGTTACTCTCATTAGAAGGTGGGCACGGGTGATCAATCCGCTCTTCCTCCTTTTGTTCTTCGCTCTCCTCCTCATCTTTCTCATCCAATGAGCTCACAGTTTCATCAATTTCTTCTTCCATAAACTCCTGCAAAATATTAGTCTCTTCTTGGACAGCGGAGGCTTTCTCAATAAATGCATCAATATCAGAATTGAATTCATAATTGGCATAGAAATATTTAAGGATAGCTAAATTCTCAGGTCTATAAACAGCATCATAAAGATTTTCAAACTCTTTGAACATAGATTCAATTTCATAAGCACCCGTAAAAGCAAAAAATTCTTCTATTTGTTCCACATCATAGTAATCATATATACCTCTAGCATAAGAAGCCAAGGTTTCATTATCATTAAATTTGCATGAAAAGGGAAGGTGTGGAGCCTCATCCTAGAGCAACAAGTATAATCATATCTCAAGCATAGTTGCCTAGCATACCAATGCAACATATGAATTTGATCCCATAATAGTTTCCCTTTTTGAGTCAAGCGATAATCCCTAAAATATTCACGTTGATCCAACGTGTTTCCCATAACATAGTTGAATGGAGTTTTCTCAGGATTATTAAAGTAGTACATAATATCTTTCACATAACGAGCATTGAGGGTTTTAGGAGGTTCCCCATCTCCATGAGTAGCAAGTACACCTATTTTTTTGGTATTTCATGTTCCATATCCATAACTAAAGATAAAGAACAACTAAGAACAGTAAATAAAAATTACTTAGTGATAAAGCAAACAAGCACACACGAGAATATTCACCCCACGCTATGACACCCCGGCAACGGCGCTAGAAAAAGGTCTTGACAACCCACAAGTATAGGGGATCAATTGTAGCCTCTTTCGATAAGTAAGAGTGTCGAACCCAATGAGGAGCTAAAGGTAGAACAAATATTCCCTCAAGTTCTATCGACCACCAATACAACTCTACGCACGCTTAACATTCGCTTTACCTAGAACAAGTATGAAACTAGAAGTGCTTTGTAGGTGTTCTTGGATAGGTTTGTAAGATAAAAAAAGAGTACGTAAATAAAAAGTAGGGGCTGTTTAGATAAGGAAACAATAAAGTAAATATAGCGAGCGTGGAAAAGTGGTGGTAGGAGTTGCGAAATTGTCCCTAAGCAATTGACTACTTTACTAGACCGATAGCAAGTTTTATGTGGGAGAGGCCACTGCTAGCATGTCATCCCTGACTTGGAATTCTATGCACTTATGATTGGAACTATTAGCTAGCATCCGCAACTACTAACGTTCATTAAGGTAAAACCCAACCATAGCACTAAGATATATTGGTCCCCGTTCAATCCCGTGTGCATCAATTTCTATGCTAGGTAGAAGCTTCTATCACTCTTGCCCTCCAATACATAGTCCTATCAACATACAACTAACCCTATGGTGTGATCCATGCGCGCGCTCATATGACGGGCACCAAAGGACAGCAACATAACCACAAGCAAATTAAATCAATCATAGCAATTCATCAACCACCGATAGGAACACGAAAATCTACTCAGACATCATAAGATAGCAACACATCATTGGATAATAATATGAAGCATAAAGCACCATGTTCAAGTAGAGGGTACAGCGGGTTGCGGGAGAGTGGACCGCTGTAGATAGAGGGGGGAAGGTGATGGAGATGTTGGTGAAGATGGCGGAGGTGTTGGTGAAGATCGCGGTGATGATGATGGTGGCCACAGCAGCGTTCTGGCGCCGCCGGAGGAGAGGGGTAGAGGGGCCCCCTTCTCCTCTTCTTCCTTGACCACCTCCCTAGGTGGGAGAAGGGTTTCCCCTCTGGTCCTTGGCCTCCATGGCATGGGAGGGGCGAGAGCCCCTCCGAGATTGGATATGTCTCTCTGTCTCTCTCTGTTTCTGCGTTCTAGTTTTCTGTCCTTTCACCATTTCGTATATATATGGAGATCCGTAACTCCGATTGGATTGAAACCTTCGCCCAGATTTTTCTCCGAGAATTAGCTTTCTTGCGGCCAAAGAAGAGCAGCAACCGCCTTACAGGGGGGGCACGAGGGCGGCAGGTGCGCCCCCTGCCTCGTGCCCCCCTCGGGCACCGTCTCACGTTGATTCTTCTTCCCATATTCCCCAAATATTCCAAAAATATTCTCCGTCCGTTTTTATCCCGTTTGGATTCCGTTTGATATGGGGTTTCTGCGAAACATAAAACATGCAACAAACAGGAGCTGGCACTGGGCACTGGATCAATATGTTATTCCCAAAAATAGTATAAAAAGTTGCCAAAAACGTATGAAAGTTGAATAATATTGGCATGGAACAATAAAAAATTATATAATACGATGGAGACGTATCACTATGTTACAGGTAAATTAAAGATATAGTCAATATGCGTACACTGCTAGAGATAACGGACACTTTGAAAGCTAGTAGTAATGCCATACTTCAAGACTTGGAAACACCTCACTTAATGCTTCTACCATTGGAATGTTGTGAGACGAGTGAAGTCCACCTGAGTGAGGATATGTCCTTTTCAATCTAGGCCGAGTGAAAAAATTCTCCTCCCAGGTAACCCATGTCGAGTGACGGAAACCCTTATGTTGTTGATGTTACGTTGGTACATATTGCATGTGGGCTTGGGACTCCATGAGCCTCTGTTGGGGTTTAGGTTACCGTGGGCCCTCCCGGTGGGAGATAACCTCATGAGGTGTCCAGATCCTAATGCTAACTATTGACTGGAACATGTTCTGGGTTAGGTTCGCTTATTTCCAAACCTGTAGGGTCACATTCTTAACAACTAATAATTATGATAAATCAAACTCCTAATTAGACAGGAACACGGCTAGGATGTCTCTCTCTCTAGTTTTCTTGGAGCCCTTCTTCTTGGACATTGGAGTGCTGCCTACTACTTAGGAACATGTGGATACCTCGAAGGGGTCGTCTACTTCAACCCTTGATTGGCGGATCATCTCGGAGAAAGTCTAGCATCTGGGAGGTATAACCTAGCTGCGGGAATCTTCGCGCTTCACCGATGGACTAGACTACTTCTGCTACGCTGCTCGTCCGTGAGATCATCATCACCCGTCATCTTTATAGTGTTCCTAGGTGCGACTGTGTAGCATAAATTTTGTTGCGTAACACCATTCCCCTACCCCCCCAATACTTATTCTTTCTTTGCCCCATCCGATTTGGTCTACCTCCACCATCGGGCCCCTTCCCCATTTTTAAGTCCAAACTACTCCTTGTTGTGTATCATCTTTTTTGAATGTATTGTAGTTGTAGTAGTGTGGAAAGAATTCAATAGTGTTTTTGAGTGTGACATTTCTGATTTTAATTCTTTGGCTATGTTATGGTTGTGTAACGAGAAGAATCTACATTTAAATGTAGCCTCCTGTGCAGTCCCGTGACGATTGTGTTATGATAGGAATTCTCTAGTTTTTCATAGATGTCCTTGGATATTTACTACCTCTGTCCTAGTTTAGTTTCCCCCCTCATCTTTTGGGTCATATTTTGACCATGATTTTAACTAATAAATATAGGTTGTTGATGTCTGCTAGACTACGTCGGTATTTCCCCAAAGAGGAAGGGATGATGCAGCACAACGACGGTAGGTATTTCCCTCAGTGATGAGACCAAGGTTGTCAAACTAGTAGGATAATCACGCAACACTACGTGAACGACACCTCCACACAAATAACAAACACTCGCAACCCACGTCTTAAAGGGGTTGGCAATCCCTTTCGGGCAACGGCGCCCGATATTGGCAAACATATGTGAGAAAGTTGTAATAATATGATAGATGGATCGCCAAATAAAATAAAGTGTAGCAAGATATTTTTGTATTTTTGGTTTAATAGATCTGCAAATAAAAGCAAATTAAATAGATCACAAAGGCGAATATAATTAGGAAGAGACCCGGGGGCCGTAGATTTCACTAGTGGCTTCTCTCGAGAAAAATAGCAAACGGTGGGTAAACGAATTACTGTTGGGCAATTGATAAAACTTCAAATAATCATGACGATATCGAGGCAATGATCATTATATAGGCATCATGTCCAAGATTAGTAGACCGACTCCTGCCTGCATCTACTACTATTACTCCACATCGACCGCTATCCAGCATGCATCTAGTGTATTAAGTTCATGGAGAAACGGAGTAATGCAATAAGAACGATGACATGATGTAGACAAGATCTATTTATGTAGAAATAGACCCCATCTTGTTATCCTTAATAGCAACAATACATACGTGTCGGTTCCCTTTCTGTCACTGGGATCAAGCACCATATGATCGAACCCATCACTAAGCACCTCTTCCCATTGCAAGATAAATAGACAAAGTTGGCCAAACAAAACCCAAATATTAGAGAAGAAATACGAGGCTATAAGCAATCATGCATATAAGAGATCAAAGAAGACTCAAATAACTTTCATGGATAAAAAGATAGATCTGATCATAAACTCAAAGTTCATCGAATCCCAACAAACACACCGCAAAAAGAGTTACATCATATGGATCTCCAAAAGACCATTGTATTGAGAATCAAAATAGAAAGGGGAAGCCATCTAGATACTAAGTACGGACCTGTAGGTCTACAAAGAACTACTCACGCATCATCTGAGAGGCACCAATGGACATGATGAACCCCTCCGTGATGGTGTCTAGATTGGATCTGATGGTTCTAGAACTTGCGGCGGCTGGAATTGATTTTCGTCCACTCCCATAGGGTTTCTGGAATATTGGGGTATGTATAGAGTAAATAGGCAGTGTGGGAGGCCACTGATAACCCACAAGTATAGGGGATCAGTTGTAGCCTCTTTCGATAAGTAAGATTGTCAAGCCCAATGAGGAGCTAAAGGTAGAACAAATATTCCCTCAAGTTCTATCGACCACCGATACAACTCTATGCACGCTTAACGTTCGCTTTACCTAGAACAAGTATGAAACTAGAAGTACTTTGTAGGTGTTGTAGGCTAGGTTTGCATGATAATAAAGAGCACATAAATAAAATCTTGGGGCTGTTTAGATAAAGACACAACTAAGTTAGTTTTAGTACAGAGATTTTTGTCGCAAGAATGTTATTTGTCCCTAGGCAATCGATAACTAGACCGGTAATCATTATTTTAATTTTATATGAGGGAGAGGCATAAGCTAACATACTTTCTCTTCTTGGATCATATGCACTTATGATTGGAACTCTAGCAAGCATCCGCAACTACTAAAGTTCATTAAATTAAAACCCAACCATAGCATTAAAGTATCAAGTCCTCTTTATTCCCATACGCCATAACCCACTTATCCGTGTTTGTGTTTCTATCACTCACGCAACGCATACAATAAGAAAACCATGAACATATTGCAAACCCTACAACAGGGATTCCTCATGCTTGCGCGACATGGAGAGCACCGTAGGACAACACGAATAATAAAACATGCAACTCAAACCAATCACGATCAGCAATGAACCCATAGGACAAAACGGATCTACTCAAACATCATAGGATAGCCATACATCATTGGGAAATAATATATAGCGTTGAGCACCATGTTTCAGAAGAGATCACAGCGAGGAGAAGAGGTGTTACACCGCTACATAGAGGGGGAGAGAGTTGGTGATGACAGCGATGAAGTTGTTGGTGTAGATCGTCGTCACGATGATGGCCCCAGCGGCGTTTCGGCGCCACCGGGAGAGAGGCCCCCTCCTTCTTCTTCTTCCTTGATCTTCCCCCTAGATGAGAGAAGGGTTTCCCCTCAGGTCCATGGCTTCCATGGCGGTGGAGGGGCGGGAGCCCCTCCGAGATTGGATCTCTCTCTCTGTTTCCTTCTGTTTCTGCGCTCCTAGATTCTGGCCTTTCTCCATTTCTTAAATTCCCGGAGATTCGTAACTCCGATTGGGCTGAAATTTTAATACGATTTTTATCCGAATATTAGCTTTCTTGCGGTGAGAGAAGGGCACCAACCGCCTTACGGAGTGGCCACAAGGGCCCAGGGCGCGCCCTACCCCCTGGGGCGTGCCCCTCACCCTTGTGGGCCCCTCGGGCATCGTCTCGTGATGATTCCACTTCCCAAAATTCACATATATTCCAAAAAAATCTCCGTAAGTTTTTATCCCGTTTGGACTCCATTTGTTATGGATTTTCTGCAAAACAAAAAACATGCAACAAACAGGAACTGACACTGGGCACTAGATCAATATGTTAGTCCAAGAAAATCATATAAATTATTGCAAAAAGTATGTAAAAGTTGTAGAATATTGGCATGAAACAATAGAAAATTATAGATACGACGGAGACGTATCAGCATCCCCAAGCTTAATTCATGCTCATCCTCGAGTAGGTAAATGATAAAATAGATAATTTTTTATGTGGAATGCTACCTGGCATAATCTTGATCATATAATCTAATCATGGCATGAATATAAGAAACGAGTGATTGAAAGCAATAGTCTATCATTTGACATTAAGACAATAATAATTTAAGCATACTAATAAAGCAATCATGTCTTTTCAAAATAACATGGCCAAAGAAAGTTATCCCTACAAAATCATATAGTCTCGCTATGCTCCATATTCATCACACAAAGTATTTTATCATGCACAACCCCGATGACAAGCCAATCAATTGTTTCATACTTTTAATGTTCTCAAGCCTTTTCAACTTTCACGCAATACATGAGCGTGAGCCGTGGATATAGCACTATAGGTGGAACAAAATATGTTGGTGGAGGTTGTGTTGAGAAGACAAAAAGGAAGAAAGTCTCACATCGACGCGGCTAATCAACGGGCTATGGAGATGCCCATTAGTTGATGTCAATGTGAGGAGTAGGGATTTCCATGCAATGGATGCATCTATAAGTGTATGAAAGCCCAAACTGAAAACTAAGTGGATGTGCATCCAACTTGCTTGCCCATGAAGACCTCAGGCATTTGAGGAAACCCATCATCCGAATATACAAGCCAAGTTCTATAATGAAAATTCCCACTAGTATATGAAAGCGATAACTCAAGAGACTCTCTATATGAAGAATATGGTGCTACTCTAAAGCACGAGTGTGGTAAAAGGATAGTAGCATTGCCCCTTCTCTCTTTTTCTCTCATTTTTTCTCTTTTTTTGGCTCTCATTTTTTGCCTTTTTTTTTCGTCCGGAGTCTCATCCCGACTTGTGTGGGAATCATAGTCTCCATCATTTTTTCCTCACTGGGACAATGCTCTAATAATGATGATCATCACACTTTTATTCACTTACAACTCGATACTAGAACAAAGTATGAATCTATATAAATGCCTCTGGTGGTGTACCAGGATGTGCAATGATCTAGCGTAGAAAATATATCAAAAAACGGACAAGCCATGGAAATATCATGCTAGCTATTTTACGATCATGCAAAGCAATATGACAATGAACGCTCAAGTCATGTATATGATGATGATAAGTTGCATGGCAATATATCTCGGAATGGCTATGGAAATGCCATGATAGGTAGGTATGGTGGCTATTTTGAGGAAGATATAAGGAGGCTTATGTGTGATAGAGCGTATCATATCACGGGGTATGGATGCACCGACGAAGTTTTCACCAAATCTCGAGGTGAGAAAGGGCAATGCACGGTACCAAAGAGGCTAGCAAAGGTGGAAGGGTGAGAGTGCGTATAATCCATGGACTCGACATTAGTCATAAAGAACTCACATACTTATTGCAAAAATTTATTAGCTATCGAAACAAATACTACACGTATGCTCCTAGGGGGATAGATTGGTAGGAAACAATCATCGCTTGTCCCCGAACGCCAGTCATAAGGAAGACAATAAAAAATAAATCATGCTCCAACTTCATCACATAACGGTTCACCATACGTGCATGCTACGGGAATCACAAACTTTAACAAAAGTATTTCTATCAATCCACAATTACTCACTAGCATGAATCTAATATCACCAACTTTATATCGCAAAACTATTGCAAGGATTAAAACATATCATATTCAGTGATCTACAAATTTTATGTAGGATTTTATGACTAACCATGTGAATGACAAATTCCTGTCAACTTTCTAAATAGATATAAGCGAAGCAAGAGAGTTTAATTCTTTATACAAAAGATATGCCCATATCTAACAAATATAAGTGAAGCAAAAGAGCATTCTACAAATGGCGGTTTCTATGTGTAGAGAAACAGGCAATCCAAACTTCAAATGATATAAGTGAAGCACATGAAGCATTCTATAAAGCCATACTCGAAAGATATAAGTGAAGTGCAAAGAGCATTCTATAAATCAAACAAGGACTATATCATACCATCATTGTGCATTATTAAAAAAAAGAAAAAGCACACGATGCTTGATGTCTACTATGTAACCTTCTTCTTGTAGACGTTGTTGGGCCTCCAAGTGCAGAGGTTTGTAGGACAGTAGCAAATTTCCCTCAAGTGGATGACCTAAGGTTTATCAATCCGCGGGAGGCGTAGGATGAAGATGGTCTCTCTCAAACAACCCTGCAACCAAATAACAAAGAGTCTCTTGTATCCCCAACACACCCAATACAACGGTAAATTGTATAGGTGCACTAGTTCTTCGAAGAGATGGTGATATAAGTGCAATATGGATGGTAGATATAGGTTTTTGTAATCTGAAAATATAAAAACAGCAAGGTAACTAATGATAAAAGTGAGCACAAACAGTATTGCAATGCGTTGAAACAAGGCCTAAGGTTCATACTTTCACTAGTGCAAGTTCTCTCAACAATAATAACATAATTGGATCATATAACTATCCCTCAACATGCAACAAAGAGTCACTCCAAAGTCATTAATAGCGTAGAACAAATGAAGAGATTATGGTAGGGTACGAAACCACCTCAAAGTTATCCTTTCTGATCTATCTATTCAAGAGTACGTAGTAAAATAACACGAAGCTATTCTTTCCGTTCGCACTATCATAGAGTTCGTACTAGAATAACACCTTAAGACACAAATCAACCAAAACCCTAATGTCACCTAGATACTCCAATGTCACCTCAAGTATCCGTGGGTATGATTATACGATATGTATCACACAATCTCAGATTCATCTATTCAATCAACACAAATTACTTCAAAGAGTGCCCCAAAGTTTCTACCGGAGAGTCAAGACGAAAACGTGTGCCAAGCCCTATGCATAGGTTCATGGGCGGAACCCGCAAGTTGATCACCAAAACATACATCAAGTGGATCACGTGATATCCCATTGTCACCACAGATAAGCACGGCAAGACATACATCAAGTGTTCTCAAATCCTTAGAGACTCAATCCAATAAGATAACTTCAAAGCGAAAACTCAATCCATTACAAGAGAGTAGAGGGGGAGAAACATCATAAGATCCAACTATAATAGCAAAGCTCGCGATACATCAAGATCGTACCACCTCAAGAACACGAGAGAGAGAGAGAGAGAGAGAGAGAGAGAGAGAGAGAGATCAAACACATAGCTATTGGTACATACCCTCAGCCCTGAGGGTGAACTACTCCCTCCTCGTCATGGAGATCGCTGGGATGATGAAGATGGCCACCGGTGATGGATCCCCCCCTCCGGCAGGGTGCCGGAACAGGGTCCTGGTTGGTTTTTCGTGGCTACAGAGGCTTGCGGCGGCGGAACTCCCGATCTATTCTGTTCCCCGATGTTTTTATGGTATATGGATATATATAGGTGAAAGAAGTCGGTCAGGGGAGCCACGAGGGTGGGGGGCGCGCCCAGGGGGCAGGTGTCGGTGTCAAAACCGGCGGATCTCGGGTAGGGGATCCCGATCTGTGCGTCTAGGCTGATGGTAACAGGAAGCAAGGGACACAGATGTTTACCCAGGTTCGGGTCCTCTTGATGGAGGTAAAACCCTACTTCCTGCTTGATTAATATTGAAGATATGGGTAGTACAAGAGTAGATCTACCACGAGATCGTAGAGGCTAAACCCTAGAAGCTAGCCTATGATGGTATGATTGTAATTGTGATCGGCCTTCTAAGGACCAACCTCTCCGGTTTATATAGACACCGGAGAGGGCTGGGGTTTACATGGAGTCGGTTACAAGGAAGGAAACACAATATCCGGATCGCCAAGCTTGCCTTCCACGCCAAGGAAAGTCCCATCCGGACACGGGTCGAAGTCTTGAGTCTTGTATCTTCACGCTTCAATAGTCCGGACGATGTATACAGTCCGGCTGTCCGGATACCCCCTAATCCAGGACTCCCTCAGTAGCCCCTGAACCAGGCTTCAATGACGATGAGTCCGGCACGCAGTCTTGTCTTTGGCATTGCAGGGCGGGTTCCTCCTCCGAATACTCCAAAGTACCTGTTACAATGGATAGTGTCCAGAACTCCATCAATGTCGTATTCCTTGGCCTCAGTGCCTCAATAATGACCATCTCCACGTGTCGAGCGAATGCGAGGAGCCGAGGTGTTTTTCATTTACCATCCTTAATCTTTTGGGCTGACCGCCTATTTGAAGAGACGGGGAATCTCAGATCCAAACCTCACTCCTCCCCCTCGAGCAAGCATCCAACAGAGCGCTCCGGAAAAACCATTCCAACATGGCTGGTCGTCACAGCTCTTCTGCTCGCTCTCTTCGCTCCAAGCCAGGGGACTGGGAACAGTGTTCAGTTCCCCATAGCCGTTTGATCGAGTTACAAATCCAAGGGTTTCTTCCACCAGCATTCATGGTCCCTGTCCGAGCCGGAATAGCCACCTATAATGGCGGGGAGCAAGCGGAGAGATCTCCCAATCCATCTCTAGAGGAGCGAATATGCATCATCCCGCATCTGCTAAGGGGCGTCGGGTTCCCTATCCACCCGTTCCTTCGCGGGCTCCTGGAGTTCTACGGCCTCCAGTTACACAACTTCACCCCTGCCTCTATACTACATATAGCAGGGTACGTTGCCCTTTGCGAGCTATTTTTAGGCTACGAGCCTCACTTCGGGTTATGGAAGAAACTGTTCTGCCTTGTCACCCGCAACCAGGGAGAATCCTATGTCAGGTGGGCAGGGCCGAAGTATGGCGCATTGCCGAGACCGGATACCTATCCGGCACTCCTGAGAAGGCACCAGAGAACTGGCCTTCACAGTGGTTCTATATTGACGATGTTCCCCTTCCGGATCTAGTCCGGACAGGCCTCCCCCAGTTCAGTAACGCCCCGCCGAGGGCACGTCTAAGCTAGCGCCCCAGAGGCCCCCAAGAGGAGGATACCAGGGAAATATATTACCTGATGAGCAGGATAAAGTTACTGGCCACCTCCGGACTGACGATAGTCGAGGTTATGGCAATATGCATAACACGGGGAGTGCAACCACTTCAATGTCGGGGGAAGCCCATGTGGCACTTCAACGGGGAAGATGATGCCACCCGCTGTGACCGTAAGGGTCCGGACTCCGCCGCCGCTCTGGCAAGGATATTGTCCGATTTATACAAAGGGGAAGAGGAGGAATTCCTTCACGTCAAACCGCGAGATGGATTCTCCATGTACAGTCCCCCAAACTGAGTAAGTCGTCATTCTTTTCCCTACGTCACTTATTGTGGCGTTCTTTGCTAAGATCATCTGCCTCGATATTCCCGAGCAAGAACTGAGGAGGGCCGTAGAAGGAATCTCAAACCCCTCCCCGTAGCCAGAGGTCCCCGGAAGGGCCCTAGATCCAGGTCTCGAAGAAGATCCGGATATTACCGTGGAGCTCGTCAACGGGATATTTTATCAAGCGAGCTGCGATGGCGCCTCAGTGGCCATTACTGCCG
Organism: Aegilops longissima; assembly: GCA_021605205.1. Classification (NCBI taxonomy): domain Eukaryota; kingdom Viridiplantae; phylum Streptophyta; class Magnoliopsida; order Poales; family Poaceae; genus Aegilops; species Aegilops longissima. Next base: position 238,192,850 of record CM038681.1, read on the forward strand.
ACTATCCCGGACCGCTTCCTACGTCGCGCGTAAGCCAAGTCGAAAAACCCTATACTCCAAAGAGGACTCCCTTCAGATGTCATGCCTTACCATTGAAGTGTCGTGTTTTTGCAGAGACGACGATCGGAGCATGGGGCCGAGCCCCTAGGGACTCGTCGGCCGAGGGCGTCCGGATCGGGCAAGCTCAAGAGGAAGGTGGTAAGGGTCGACTCGCCGCTACAGAGGTAAGACAAAAACTTGTGCTGTGATTATGGTATTTTGAAGTATGACAACACCCTTTGTGTTCTGGCAGGAAGAGGACCAGCCAGACTATATCCGGGGATCCTGCCAACCACGCCTCCACCAGCCGGATTCCAGAACCAGCTTCGAGAGCGGAGGCGGGAGCGGGGCCGATGCCGCATAGTTCTCCAACAGAGAATGCAGATATGCTCTCAGCCAGGAATTCCGAAGTAGAGAGCGCCATGAATCACCGGCGCCGACGGGTCGTACTTCGGAACAACATCTTTTTTGAAGAGGCATTTAACGCCTTCAATTCGGGAGACGCATACATCCGAGCTGCTCAAGGCGGGCTTGCCGGCGACGGACCAAAGATACCAAAGATATACGGTAAGAAAATTTGATAAGCATGTGTAGCAGTAGCCCCTGAGGCTTGAAACGGTTGGAACAACTATTTTAAGGATCAATTTATGCACAGGTCCTTGTAGATAAGAATGAGCAACTGTCTCGGGAGCTGGAGGAATGCAAGGCCGAACTGAGGGCTGCAGTTGCCAAGTTAGAGGAACCCCAAAAGCCCTCCTCTGGTAACAATGGTCACAATTGTACGAAGATGCACCAGTTAGTAAATGGCTGATACGACAAGTCTAACAGAAAATTCTGCAGACAATCTGTGTAACCCGGATAATTAAGCCACAGTAATTCCCTGCTAATGGTGCTACGTCATCATGATTACTGTTGTTAAACTCGCGTTGGTTCGAATTCGGTCCAAATTTCAAATTTAAATTAAAGTCAAAAATAAAAGTTTTCAAACACAAAATCTAAAATGTTCAAAGTGTGGAAAATAATCACTGGTTATTTGTCATGTTGGAACCAACCTCTTTTGGATTCTCAGGTGCCCCTGGAAATTTATTTAGTGGTCTAGTAGCATTTAAAATTGGCCTTTCCAATTTTTAAAAATGGCTAGACAACTCCTTTTGGCCCCAAACTTTTTGTGCCATCTAATATTGTTGTGCTTGATTTAAGTGCAAAGTTTTACAAGTACCAAGGCTCATTTGGTAGCTAGAATAAATAGAAAACAGTAGCGGGAATGTAAAACAATAAAAGAATAGAAAATGAATAAAGCCTATTGTGCCACTGGGCCATAAGTGGCCTCAACACACAAGGCCCAGCCCACCAAGAGCCATCCCCTCCTGTTCACAACAGGAGGTCGTGGCACGCATCCGACCACCATGGCCGCGGCTGTGGATGCGTGTTGGACATCCTGCGGCTTACCCCGGCGCCTACTTGACGCCCCGAGCTCCCCTCTCTCTCCCTGGTAACCCTAGTCCCCAAATCCCCTCTCCCTCGCTCATATCCGACGACCTGGACGAGGACGAACTCGCGGTCGTCGTCATCGTCGTCGATCCCGCGGCCACCGGTCTCCATTCGTCGCGCCAAGACGCCGAGGAGCTCCGCCATCATCGCCTCCATCGCCTCGCCTTTCGTTGGAGCTCGGGCGGCTGCTGCCTCGCCATCGCGCGGTCTTCTCCGCCACGGTCGTCAACCCGTCGTCCGATTCGCGCATCTTCGGTTCATCCCGACCACCTCGAGCTCGCTTAAAGAACCACGATGAGCTGCGCCTTGATTCCCCTTCTTTCCTTCGATTCGATGCTATAGGACGTTGTCGCCGTTGGTTCCGAAGCTCGCGCTACCAGACGTCCTTTTTTTCTCACCGCGGCCGCCGCCACGACCGCCACGCATGTGCGCTCCATCGCCAGCGAGGCAGCGCCCGCTTTCCGCTGCTCTGGCGCTTCTTGGATGCCGCCCGCGCGCTCGCTGGCTTGTTGTTCCCAACGCCGACGCCGCTGCTGCTGCTCCTCGAACTGCTGGGCTCTTTGCTCATCGCCGATGCCCGCCGCTGCTCTTGTCGTTGTGCTGCTGCTGCTCCTCGGTGCCGCTGCTTATTGTTGCTTCTCGCTGCTGCGTGTCGCTAGCTGATGCTTGCATCCGTGCTCGCTAATCGCTATCGCTACTCATTGCGTAGTTCTTGCTTTGCTATCTGTTGATGCTAACCATGGCCATGGCCGTGTGTGCGTGTGTGTTTTGGGTGTGTATGGCGGCCCAAATACTAGTTAGGGACTAATTTAGTTAGTTAGTCTAATTAGTATTACTAATTAATAGTCCAATAGTAGGTTACATGTGGACCCACCGTAGTTAAAGAAAAACAAAATTAAAAAAGACATCTAAGTCAATGACATGTGGCCTCCTACACTATTCATATGTTGACTAGTCTACATTTGACCGGGTCAACCAAACCCCACCGCCCCATGTCATACACTAAGGCTAGAATAGCACTAGGTGACAAAAGTATTTTGCTGTTTTATATTCAATTAAAAGAATTCTATAAATTTAGAAAATCAATTAAAACTTTGAAAAATTAATGTAAAATAATCAGAACTCGAATGAAAATACTTTGTACATGAAAGTTGCTCGAACGACGAGACGAATCCGATACGCAGTCCGCTCGTCCGCCACACCCGCCTAACCTATCGAACCTACAACTTTCCCTCCGGCTTCCTCCTGAAAAGCGAAACACCGGAATACTTTCCGGATGATTCCCCTAACCGCACCACCTCATACCACGTTAGGGCACGCCTAGCATCGTTATTTGTCATGTCATGCATCGATATGCATCTGTTTACATGTTATTCATTGTTTCTTCCCCTCTTCTCTCCGTAGACTACGAGACCGACGCTGCTGCTGCCTGGTTCGACTACGGTGTTGTGACCCTCTCTCTTGCCGAGCAACCAGCAAGCCCCCCTTGATCACCAGATATCGCCTATTCTACTCTATACTGCTTGCATTAGAGTAGTGTAGCATGTTATCTTGCTTTGAGATACTCCTATCTGCTGTATAGCCTTGTCCTTGTTACTATTGTTGTTACCTTTACCGCAATCCTATATCGTAGTATAGGATGCTAGTACTTTCATCTGTGGCCCTACATTCTTGTCCGTCTGCCGTGCTATACTATCGGGCCGTGATCACTCGGGAGGTGATCACGGGTATATACTATATACTTTATACATGATACATGTGGAGACTAAAGTCGGGTCGGCTGGTGGAGCACCCGCGAGTGATTCACGGATTGGGGGCTGAAAGGACCTTTGTCCCGACGGCCCTCTGGATGGATCTTTGTGGCGGAGCGACAGGGCAGGTTGAGACCGCCTAGGAGAGAGGTGGGCCTGGCCCTGTTCGGCGTTCACGGATACTTAACACGCTTAACGAGATCTTGGTATTTGATCTGAGTTGGCTACGAGCTTATACGCACTAACCATCTACGCGGGAGTAGTTATGGGTATCCCGGCGTCGTGGTATCACCGGCACTTCGAGACGTCGGCGACGGAGCGGCACGCCAGATTGACCGAACGCCGCTAGTCTAGGTGCTGCTTCGGCCGCCCTCACAACGTCAAGTGTGTGTGCTATGGGCGATGGGCCCGGACCCTGTCGCTTAGGTTTAGACCGGCGTGTTGGCCTCTCTGTTGTGCCTAGGTGGGGCTGCGGCGTGTTGATCTTCAGCGGCGGGCATGACCCGAAAGTGTGTCCACCAAATGGGATCAAGCGTCTTTGGGTAAGATGGTGCACCCTGCAGGAAGTTAATCTATTCAATAGCCGTGATCTTGATAACAGGACGACTTGGAGTTGTACCTTGAGCTTATGAAAACTAGAACCGGATACTTGATAAAACACACCCTTCCAAGTGCCATATACAACCGGTGGTCGCTCTCTCTCAGGGATATGAGGAGGGGACCGCCGGGTAGGATTATTGCTATGTGATGTTACTTGGAGGACTTCAGATTGCCCTCTTCTACCTGTTGCAAGACATGTGTCCAGAAGCGTAGTCTTCGTTAAGACTAGCTATCCCCCTCTTATTCGGCATTCTGCAGCTCACCCCATCGATATGGCCCTTTACACATATATCCATGCATATGTAGTGTAGCTCCTTGCTTGCGAGTACTTTGGATGAGTATTCACGGTTGCATTGTTTCCCCCCTTTTCCCCTATCTATACTCGATTGCTACAACCAGACGATGGAGCCCAGGAGCCAGACACCACCGTCGATGACGACTACTACTCTGGAGGTGCCTCCTACTACGTGCAGCCCGCTGACGACGACCAGGAGTAGTTAGGAGGATCCCAGGCAGGAGGCCTGCGCCTCTTTCGATCTGTATCCAGTTGGTGCTAGCCTTCTTAAGGCAAACTTGCTTCACTTATGTCTGTACTCAGATATTGTCGCTTCCGCTGACTCGTCTATGATCGAGCACTTGTATTCGAGCCCTCGAGGCCCCTGGCTTGTATTATGATGCTTGTATGACTCATTTTATTTGTAGAGTTGTGTTGTGATATCTTCCCGTGAGTCCCTGATCTTGATCGTACACATTTGCGTGCATGATTAGTGTACGATTGAATCGGGGGCGTCACAAGTTGGTATCGAGATCCATTGCTGTAGGAATCCCCTTCCACACTCCTTGGCCGAAGTCGAGTCTAGACATTGCAAAAACCTTTACTAACATGGCTATGTGCCTTACGGGCCCACGTCGCCATCGGGTGGTACTAGGATCTTTTACTCCTCGACCTTTACTCTGGGACCCTGAGCTCTCTTATATTCAGGTTAAAGGATTTTGCTAAAAATCAAACTAACTTTAGGTTCTCGCAAGTACTTTCTCCCGGAGAGCCCCTCACTTCAGATGATCGCCTGCTGCACTAGAAGATTCCGAAGTTACTCTACGTTTTTCTCTCGAGACCTTCTGCCCGTTGCTTTTGCAATTCCCGACCACCGATAAACCCTTATGGATAACTACTTACACTTGCCATTCATACGATAATCCCCCATTGATCTTGTTATTACAAGATACCCCGAAGTTTTCTCTATTGTCCGAGAATACTTTGTGCCTACTGCCTAGCAGTTCTTTGCCACGTGAATACCCCTTCAAATAAATCCTCGCACTTGTCGAGTATCCGCTCATCCCCGCTTGTTCTTGTGTTTCGCAAAGTCTTCAAAATACTATTCGATCTTCCGAAAATCCTCTGGAGCCTTTGGCTCTTGAAATTCTTGCTTGCTTGTATTATGGTTAATCCCATAAGTCTCGTAATCTTAATGGCATACCTTGTCATTATCATTTTGGGTCTGTTGATTCAATATGTTGCGAATGCTCGCAATCCTCAAATAGATCCTAGAATTCATCCTTCCGGCTCAGACGTCATTTTGAACATGAGCTGGTTCTCGACCAAACTATCTGTCGTCGATTGTGCCTCTGGTATATTCAATTGATCCATCCTTGATCAGAACGTCTGCTTCTGATCCTTTGTTTTGGAAATCATAATTCCTTTGCATTTAAGCTTTGAATTATTCAGATGATTCCATAACCTGTTGCATTTGCATTCCTTCCTCTTCTGGTTGAGTATCGATACTCACATCAGATCCTTTGTGGACCATCAAGTCCTTTGTTGGATTGTTATCCGACAGTGTCCTTCACATTTGATCACTCTGTGAGTTCTTCCCCTGATACATAATGCCTTTGGTAAATTGTATCCTTTCCTTTTGTCAACCATGCTCTGCTTTCGAGCTGGTAATATTTACTCTTGAAGCTTATGGTATATGTTCAGTAGAAGCCCGATGGGATTGAACCAACGCCTTCCCTCATCGGTGTGAACCCGAAAGATTTCACCACCATACTTATCTGGTATTGCACCGTAAAACTTTCAACAACTAATGTCATCTTCGAAATCTGAGAGGTGAATGGAAGATTATGCATTGAGGAAGTGGGAGTCGACCTTGAACTTTGTGTTCATGCCCATGGACGCGATGTATATCCTATCATGGAAGCTTCTTGTAATAATAACTATTTCCTTGATAGCTAACATATGGTATCTGTGAATTGATCCCTTGCAACCGTGGTTCCAACCATGATTGTTCTTCTTTGATTCCATTTCTCGGACAAGTTAAAAACAATTGTCTCCTATGGATCAATACACCATTCCAACCTTTACTTTGATCTTGTGTCGAGTATTACCCCCCTGGTATCTCGAGATTATCATGGAACTGCATAACTTCTTATGAGTTCTTCATCAAGTGCTACCTTCCCAGTGATTCCAATTTTTCACGGGCTCTGAGTTATTAAACACTCAAAGACACTGATAACTGAACCGAGCCCGCTCTACGGTTCAACAACTCTTCAGTAAGCTTCTATAAGTACGAGTTTGTACCCGATCACGCCATTCCTAGCCTGTTTGGCTATATCATCGTCGTGACGATTCTAACTGTGCTACCTGGTCCTTATTCTCGGAGCACCAATTTGCGACGATAGCTAAGCTTACGTCAATTTTCCTCGTCATACCCTTTCACCTTAAACAACAAGCTTGAGTTCGAGTTTGTGTCGTAACTGTGGTTCCAATAACCTCTTGCTTCATCATTCCTTTGACTTGATGTCGTCGCTGATTGACTACATCTGCATGAAATCTCTCGACAATTGTGTCGTGATCATCATCAACCTTATGAGCTCTTCCAGGAATTCAATTGAATTCATGATGGGTAATACCACCCTTGCCCCTCGATGATTCCTGTTCTCATCGACCACTTTATTGCCTTCCGTTCAACACAACTTGTTCGTGTTTTGTGTAAACCTTGAGATCACTGCTACCCATCAGTTGATCTTCCTTACCTCGGAAGTATTACCATCTCTTTTTGTCAAGAATGTGGTGAGAATTTCACCACCTCTTAATAATTCTTGATATCATAATACTTCTTGCCATCTTCGTTCATTCCTTGGTCCCCGTATTGTTTTCAACCGGAATACCGACAATGGAGCTATGACGTGTGAATTCAAAACTTCTAGCAACCCTATTGCTTTGAAGTGAATGGGCGATAGTTCATTCTAAGTCCTTCGCTAATTGAATCACCATTCCGACATTGGTCGTGCAACCCAACCCATATTTCGGGCGCACCTTTCAACCAATGTTTAATTGTGTATGTCTTCCTCGAGCTTACTTCCTTATATCATTTGATATGACAAATGTTATCTCCTTATCCACATAATTGTGGAGATCCATCTTTCGGATACCTCGATGAGTTATCGCTGAGTCCATCAGTCACCTCCTCATCCTCTTCTTGATTAAATGATGAACTATTGCTTTAGGAACCCGCTCCCATAGTTCATTTCCCGAGAATCTTGCAATGTCATTTCGTCGATTTGTGTTGCACCTTTTCCTCTCGGACCCCCTGAGTCTGAGGTATCCTGACACCAATCGGGTCTGAATCTCGGTCTGATATGATGGTAGGAACATATTTCCAAGAGATATAACACTGGTCTTTATGTGACCCGGTAAGGTGATGTCGTGCCTAGCACACCTGGCCGGAGGCCCTATTGTTATAGATTCCTTTTCAGTAAGGTTATCCATTCTTCCATGAGGAAACTATAAGACTTAGTCTATAAGTTTATCCTGATGGATCCTTTGTGTATCCGGAGTCTGAACTTTGCTTGAAGACCATGTCAGTGCTATCTCGAAGCATGTCTGTGGTACTTCGATTTTCAACAAAAACATTTGAAGCCCAATGCTAAATGTTTCCTGCAAAATTATCCAAACACCGCTGTATGGGTAATGTCATGAAATTTCTCTCCCCTTTCCTAAAGGGTTTTCTACAATTATATCATGTCATGGATATCATGCTCTACTTGTCCTTGGGAAGGATATACCCCTGAATTATGTGTTTAAACACATTTTTCTTTCCATTGTTCTGATTAAATTTGATAAACACTTTTCCCTTTCCATTGGTTTGTTTAAACCCTTTCTATGATCTATATGATATAAGCAGTAATAATTCCTGCTTGTGCAAACACCTCGGTGTACAACTCACGATAAGACCCTATTACTATTCTTGATGACATTCCGGTAACCACCGATGGACGAGAACTTTGCCTATAGGTCCGCCTCGTTCAACGAAAGGAAAATGGTTCTCTTCGTCCCTCGCCATTGGTACCGATGTTATTGCCAACATAGCTGACAGGCTATCCACTAACATGCCTTGCTTACATGATCGTGCAAGACGTCACTGCCCTTACTACTTTAACCCATATGGTGGGCCCATAACCACAGTTCCACAGGATTGAAACCTGACTCTCCTGTACCCATCTATCTCCGAAGTTATCCCTCGCACTTGACTTCGTATGTAATTCATGGGGTCACTTTCCCAGTAATATATTCTGGTATCAGACGCAATATTTATTCTCGTTGCTCTGAACCCCTTTCTCGCCTTGCGTCAGTCATCGATCGATTGCCTGCCCGCTCGAAACTTCCCATGATACCTCCTTACTTTGCTCTCGATATTTCTTAAGTTTCAATTCGAGAGTTACTTTCTGCCACCTTCCCCGATGATACCTACCAGATAGTCTACCTTGCAGAGGTCCATTCTTCCAGTATACCCCCTTATTCTTTCGTAAGTACGACGGACTTCCCAAGAAAGGATGTTGACTTCATCATGATGTCCCAAGCGAGAAATAAAGACATCAATGAAAGGGATTAACTTCTTCGAGAAGAGCAACCAAGACTGAGAAGATTCGTTAGAATTTCGTAACCACACATTTTCCCCTTCTCCATCTCTTAAATCTCGGGACGAGATTTCTTGTAATGGAGGAGAATTGTGACACCCGGATAATTAAGCCACAGTAATTCCTCGCTAATGGTGCTACGTCATCATGATTACTGTTGTTAAACTCGCGTTAGTTGAATCCGTCCAAATTTCAAATTTAAATTAAAGTCAAAAATAAAAGTTTTCAAACACAAAATCTAAAATGTTCAAAGTGTGGCAAATAAACACTGGTTATTTGTCATGTTGGAAACAACCTCTTTTGGATTCTCGGGTGCCCCTGGAAATTTATTTAGTGGTCTAGTAGCATTTAAAATTGGCCTTTCCAATTTTTAAAATGGCTAGACAACTCCTTTTATTTAAACTTTTGTGCCATCTAATATTGTTGTGCTTGATTTAAGTGCAAAGTTTTACAAGTACCAAGGCTCATTTGGTAGCTAGAATAAATAGAAAACAGTAGAGGGAATGTAAAACAATAAAAGAATAGAAAATGAATAAAGCCTATTGTGCCACTGGGCCATAAGTGGCCTCAAAGACACAAGGCCCAGCCCACCAAGAGCCATCCTCCTCCTGTTCACAACAGAGGTCGTGCACGATCCGACCACCATGGCCGCGGCTGTGGATGCGTGTTGGACATCCTGCGGCTTACCCCGGCGCCTACTTGACGCCCGAGCTCCCCTCTCTCTCCTGGTAACCCTAGTCCCCAAATCCCTCTCCTCGCTCATATCCGACGACACTGGCGAGGACGAACTCGCGGTTGTCGTCATCGTCGTCGATCCCGCGGCCACCGGTCTCCATTCGTCGCGCCAAGACGTCGAGGAGCTCCGCCATCATCGTTTCCATCGCCCTCGCCTTTCGGTTGGGCTCGGACGGCTGCTGCCTCGCCATCGCGGTCTTCTCCGCCACGGTCGTCGACCCCGTCGTCGATTCGCGCATCTCCGGTTCATCCCCGACCACCTCGAGCTTGCCTAAAGAACCACAGTGAGCTGCGCCTTCGATTCCCCCTTCTTTCCCTTCGATTCGATGTTGTAGGACGTTGTCGCCGTTGGTTCCGAAGCTCCGCGCGCCTGCACGTCCTTTTTCCTCACCGCGGGCCGCCGGCCATGACCGCCTACGCATGCTGCGCTTCCACGCTGCGAGCAGCGCCAGCTTTCCGCTGCTCCTCGCCGCTCTTTGGATGCCGCCCGCGGATCGCTGGCTGTTGTTCTAACGCCGACGCCGTCGTCGCTGCTCCCTAAACTGCTGGGCTGCTGCTACTGCTGATGCCCTGCCGCTGCTCTTGTCGTTGTGCTGGTGCTGCTCCTACGGTGTCGCTGCTTATTGTTGCTTCTGCTGCTGTGTGTTGCTAGCTGATGCTTGCATCTGGTGCTCGCTAATCGCTCTCGCTACTCGCTGCGTGAGTTCTTTGCTGCTATACGCTGATGCTAACCATGGCCATGGCCGTGTGTGCGTGTGTGTTTTGGGTGTGTATGGCCGGCCCAAATACTAGTTAGGGACTAATTTAGTTAGTTAGTCTAATTAGTATTACTAATTAATAGTCCAATAGTAGGTTACATGTGGACCCACTGTAGTTAAAGAAAAACAAAATTAAAAAAAAAGACATCTAAGTCAATGACATGTGGCCTCCTACACTATTCATATGTTGACTAGTCTACATTTGACTGGGTCAACCAAACCCCACCGGCCCCACTGTCATACACTAAGGCTAGAATAGCACTAGGTGACAAAAGTATTTTGCTGTTTTATATTCGAATTAAAAGAATTCTATAAATTTAGAAAATCAATTAAAACTTTGAAAAATTAACAGAAAATAATCTGTAACTCGAATGAAAATACTTTGTACATGAAAGTTGCTCAGAACGACGAGACGAATCCGGATACGCAGTCCGTTCGTCCGCCACACACCCCTAACCTATCGAACCTGCAACTTTCCCCCGCCCTCCCTCTGCTCTGAAAATAAAACACCGGAATACTTTCCGGATGATTCCCCCCTTAACCGGCACCACCTCATACCACGTTAGGGCACGCCTAGCATCGTTACTTGTCATGTCATGCATCGATATGCATATGTTTACATGTTATTCATTGTTTCTTCCCCCTCTTCTCTCCGGTAGACTACGAGACCGACGCTGCTGCTGCCCAGTTCGACTACGGTGTTGATGACCCTCTCTCTTGCCGAGCAACCAGCAAGCCCCCCCTTGATCACCAGATATCGCCTATTCTACTCTATACCGCTTGCATTAGAGTAGTGTAGCATGTTACCGCTTTGAGATACTCCTATCTTGTTGCATAGCTTTGTGCTTGTTACTCTCAAGTTGTTACCTTTACCGCAATCCTATATGCGTAGTATAGGATGCTAGTACTTTCATCTGTGGCCCTACATTCTTGTCCGTCTGCCGTGCTATACTATCGGGTCGTGATCACTCGGGAGGTGATCACGGTATATACTATATACTTTATACATGATACATGTGGAGACTAAAGTCGTCGGTGGTGGAGCACCCCCAGTGATTCACGGATTGGGGCTGAAAGGACCTTTCCCGACGGCCCTCTGGATGGATCTTTGTGGCGGAGCGGCAGGCAGGTTGAGACCGCCTAGGAGAGAGGTGGGCTTGGCCTGTTGGCGTTATGGATACTTAACACGCTTAACGAGATCTTGGTATTTGATCTGAGTTGGCTACGAGCTTATACGCACTAACCATCTACGCGGGGAGTAGTTATGGGTGTCCCGCGTCGTGGTATCACCGAAGCACTTCAGACGTCGGCACGGAGCGGGCGCGCGGATTGGACCGAACGCTGCTAGGTTAGGTCTGCTTCCGGCCGCCCTACATAGCGTCTTGGTGTGCTATGGGCGATGGGCCCGCACCCTGTGGCGCTTAGGTTTAGACCGCGTGTTGGCCTCTCTGTTGTGCCTAGGTGGGGCTGCGGCGTGTTGATCTTCCGGGCGGGCATGACCCAGAAAGTGTGTCCGCCAAATGGGATCAAGCGTCTTTGGTAAGATGGTGCACCCTGCAGGAAGTTAATCTATTGAATAGCCGTGATCTTGATAACAGGACGACTTGGAGTTGTACCTTGAGCTTATGACAACTAGAACCGGATACTTGATAAAACACACCCTTCCAAGTGCGGATACAACCGTGGTCGCTCTCTCGTGGATATGAGGAGGGATCGCGGGTAGGATTATTGCTATGTGATGTTACTTGGAGGACTTCAGATTACCCTCTTCTACCTGTTGCAAGACATGTGTCCGAAGCGTAGTCTTCGTTAAGACTAGCTATCCCCTCTTATTCGGCATTCTGCATTCAGTCCACCGATATGGCCCTTTACACATATATCCATGCATATGTAGTGTAGCTCCTTGCTTGCAGTACTTTGGATGAGTACTCACGGTTGCATTGTTTCCCCTTTTCCCTATCTATACTCGATTGCTGCAACTGCACGATGGAGCCGGAGCGACGCCACCGTCGATGGCGACTACTACTGGAGGTGCCTCCTACTACGTGCAGCCAGCCCGGACGACCCAGAGTAGTTAGGAGGATCCTGCGGAGGCCTGCGCCTCTTCGATCTGTATCCGCTTGGTGCTAGCCTTCTTAAGGCAAACTTGCTTCACTTATGTCTCAGTACTCAGATATTGTCGCTTCACGACTCGCCTATGATCGAGCACTTGTATTCGAGCCCTCGAGGCCCCGGCTTGTATTATGATGCTTGTATGACTCATTTTATTTGTAGAGTTGTGTTGTGATATCTTCCCGTGAGTCCCTGATCTTGATCGTACACATTTGCGTGCATGATTAGTGTACGATTGAATCGGGGGCGTCACACAATCATGGGTGAATCCGGAGGGCGTAAGAGAGGACGCATCGCATCTCAAAAGACAGCTGGAGGCTGGCGAGCACATTCTTATGCGAGTTAGGCAGGAGAAGAACGATCTTCAAGATGCCAAAGTCCAGCTGCACATGGAGTTAAAAGATCTCCGGGCTCAGCTGGCGGACTCCGTGAAGGAGAACAAAAGGCTTCGACGCGACATTTACGGTAAGTGCCTAGACGAACTGTAGCATAGTTCGGCGAGGAAGTATATTGAAAGAATTTTGCTTGCAGGAATGTTAACGGGTCGCCCTGAGGAGGAGATGCCCTCATCTGCAAGTGATTTACTGCAAGACCTTTCGCAACTGCACGAGCGAGCTCGGCAAGTGATGTAGGGTGTTGCTCAGGCTTTGTGGCCATCAAGCTTGCTGCCGAATGGCGTGGAGGAGCTTGTGAACATGCTTCAAGGAGCACGGCGACGCTTCCGACTGTGGAAGGTGTCCGCTTGCCGGCAAGGCGCAAGAGAAGCCTGGGCTATGGTGAAGACGCGCTACACCAAGCTGGACCCGAACCATATGGCCGAAGTAGGACCGGCGGGGCCCGATGGGCAAGAAATTCCCGTGAGTCTGGTATATGACCAGGTAGCGTTAGCCGCTAGGTATTCTCAACAAGATTGTAAGCTAGATAGCCTGTTGGACGGTATAGAGGAGGAATGTAGTCAGTCCAAGTGACTGTGTAATTCAATGAACATAAGTAGTCCCTAGCCGGATTAAAATCATTTGTCATGGCGGACCTTTTCTCTTCAGCCCCCGGATCCTATAGTCCGGGGTGTGTCCGAATACCCACTCAACTATACAAAACCGGGGTATGCGTGGACACCAGGCGTAGGGGTCATAAGTGCTTGAACAGAAAAGTACCCAACTAGTTATGTTATATTACATGGATAGCAAGAAACATCTTCCAGGGAGAATAGTTTCGTTAGGGGTTCCTTTCCCTGGGTAAGCATGTGACAATGCACATGTCCGGACTGCGAACGATTGGGCATGATACAAAACTTCTGGGGATTTGCGTTATAATAAACGAACACATCTTTTGTTCACCGACTGAATATTCTCTTAAGGAAACTAGCTTTCGGCTTCACCCAGTCTGAGGTACACATCCGGCTGAACCGGCAGTAACAATCGCAGAGGTGCTCCCCTTATGCCCTAGCCGAATTAACGGGAACGTAGGGCATAAACACAAGAGCTAGGCAACCCAGCTTGGCAACATCTTAAGTCATATCGATGCACATAATGGTGAAGAAAAGGCACATATGGAAAAAGAATGCATATGTGATGGGCAGAAAGCCATGTGAGTAATTATTTTTAGCTTCCGTATAGGAAGCCCCCAGGTATTAGTTACACACATAGTGCGGCTGGAGTGATCCGGAAATCCTCACTGTATTGAATACTTTGTGTGGAGAGCGAAAAAGGTCGACAAAGGAAAAAGGGATGGAGCATAATTAAAAAGGAGGGGTTAGGGGACGAACATTGAGTTCGGCGTTAGGCGTAGAATCTCCGGAGTCTGGTCTCGTTCCATGGGTTCGGCTCGAGTCTGTTATCGAATGCATTACGTAAGCGATACTCTCCTCCGGTGAGAACTTTGTCAATGACGAAGGGACCCTCCCACATGGGTTTGAGCTTGTCCTTCTTCTTCTCCGGTAGGCGTAGAACGAGCTCGCCAATGTTGTAAGTTATGGCCCGCACTTCTCTGCTTTGATATCGTCGAACCTGCTGCTGATAGAATGCGGAGCGGGCTTTTGCGACATCGCGCTCCTCCTCCAGGGCGTCCAAGTTATCCTGCCGATCTAACTCGGCTTCCTTCTCTTCGTACATGCGTACGCGTGGCGAATCATGTATTATGTCGCAGGGTAATACCGCTTCCAAGCCGTACACCATAAAGAATGGTGTATATCCGGTGGTACGATTCGGCGTGGTCCGCAGCCCCCAGAGTACGGAGTCGAGCTCCTCGACCCAGTGCATATCCGACTCTGTTGGGCTGAAAAATATGGGCCTTAGTGAAAGAAATTGGCCCAAAGGAAAAAGGCAAGGAAAGAAAAAAAATACAAAAACAAGGTGGGCTGTATCAGTCATTGCCTCGCTACCGTCCGAGATTTTGAGAGAGAAATATACTGGGTCAAGCTAGATAGTTTAGGAATTAGGATTGAAATATAATTACGTACATAAGTACGTGCACAAAAAGTTACTTAAAAAAAATAATGTTTACATTAGTGCCAATATTATTTAGAGTCCAAGAAAATTAGTCTCCGAATTTAATAAAATTAAGTTTGTTCACAAACTACCCTTCACACTTTATGGACATAATTGAAATAATAAAAATTCAGTTTAGAGTTACGCAAATTCACGAAATGATAATTATGCAGTACTAAATATTTCCAAATATATTTTGGAGAAGCACATTATCTCCTCTAATTAAATTTGTTGGAAATATTTAAATGGCATTAAAATTTAAAATGAGATCCAATTTCTAATGGAACTCCAAAATTCAAGGAACTTCAAATGATTTTTTTTATCCACCACATTTGAGAAAGTAATTTTATTCTCACTCCATTTTTATTTGCGGTTTCAAAATATTTCGTAGGTGTCCAAAAGAAAAGCAATTGGATGAAATATTTGAAACAAGAATCAAAAGGTTTTAATTTCCCATGAAAATTATAGCAATTCACTCAATAATATCTTATTATTAACATTCCAAAATTTGGAAAATTTTGGGATGTTACAAACTACCACCCTTAAAAGAAATCTCATCCTCGAGATTTGCAGGGGCTAGCAAGAAATATGTTAGGGTTTGGGTTCCTTGGGTTACTTCCTCGGGGTTAATTCTTAGCATCTACAGGATTGCGCTTATCATTTTGCTTCCTGTCTTGAGGGAATGTCTTGTATTAATATGCCTTGCATTCCAGTTCTTCAGCTTGCCTTTGTCCGAGGCTTTTTTGCACAATTCTGGAGTCTCTGTTGATTTGTCGTATGACCCAATTATCCTTATAGTTGTTCGGAAGCTACCACCCTTAAGAACAAACTTGCGGGGAATTTGACCGTTTCTTCATTCCCTGATGGTTATTCACCAAGCTCATGTGAGTAAAAACTGAGCTTCTCCTCAAAATAACAAGTCTTGCTCAAAATCATCACCAACTACCTATCGAGACTCTCATGATGGTCGAAATATCTTACGGTGGAACTCCTTGAAGATCTTATCATTCTTCCTCACCGTTCATTTTACGTTAGGCACGACTGCCTTACTATAAGGGTAATACGTCTTACCATTCTATGGTTTTGGGCTTGTCGTATCGACACTCTCTAGGGTTTCAAATCTCTTGGATTTACCGATCAAACATAGAAAAGTATATAATAAGAGTCTCCGGTATTTGGGCCAATCCATCCCGTACTCAAATCATTACCCCATATGTAGATTGGCGAATCACGTGTTCTAACACTCGGTCTTCCTCACTCCTCTTAAAGAGGTCTTCACCTGCAAACCTAGTAAAACGCTTATGGGTGATGTTGACTACACAGTTTGTGCTAAAACTTGCATTCGAGAAATAGCAGAACTTTTGTGTGCCAGAGTTGCATTCTCCTTATAATAGATTCCTTATTACATCCTATAACCTCTCGTACAACTTCGAGTTCAAAATAGATTATTACAAGTGCTGCCATCCACATGGATTGGTATGGTCAAGCGTGTAAACCCAACATTATTCCTTATTCCTTCGTAAGAAGTTTAGTCCAGGTGAAATCGTGCGATGTAGTCCTTGAACTCTTTAATCCAATGCTCCTTCACAGCAACCATGAACTTCATGTCCATCAGCTCAGCATATACTTCCCGCAAATACTCTTGGGCATGACGGAGTCTGGCTTCAAGAATTTCCCCAATCTGACGTATGGCTTCCATGGCAACTTCACGAACAGAGTCGAAGAAGGTGGTTCGAGGTACTCGGGAAATGAAAAAGTATTGCCCAGTAGTCTTTGGACAAACTCCTATTTCACAGAAGAGATGTACTTCCACGTACCAAAGTTCCACTCCATTTTCAATGAAAGGATAACCCTTGTAGACAGCATCTCCTTCAAGGTGAATATGCCCCATCATATCATTCAATATCTTTGGAAAATCATGGTCACTAGTCAAAGTCATGATCATTTCTGGGCCCTTGTGGAATGACTCGTAAAGGGTTGCCATCTACAGGTGAAAGGAAAGGTAGAGTTCAAAACAACAAGGTATGTATCTCCTTCGAAGAAATGTGGTTGTTTCCACGTGGAAACGTTTAGTGGTTGGTTCGTCTATGGTTTAAGGTTTTGGTCCAGGTGAGATAGAGCTTAGGAAGGAAAAGAGATGGACACACACATGCCACAATCAACAACCAACTCATATCTCAATGTTCTTAGCGTTTATAACAAGCTCGTTTACTACGGTTTCGTCCTGAAGTCTTCAATCGTTCAGTTCTTGGAAGTCTTCAGTGTGTGATGCTTCACCCATTTGAAGGTATCCTACTAATCATCCGTAACTTGCACCTCTCAAGGTTGAATTAAATAGTACATACCTACGGAATTCGTATCCTAATAACGCAAGCTTTTAAATCATACAACTCAAATGACAACAACATCAAATCAATGGCGAGGAACTCCAATAAAACTCCAAATTCACTCACAAATTTCATTCAAACAATTCTTATGGTACCTTCATCCACATGGGTTCGCATGGTCGGGACACTACTCGCACTCTTTCGTTTATTTCACAACTCTCATGGTGGGCTTGGACGCTATTGAACTATGTCGGACATTCCTTGTAGTGGTACGTAATCTTCACCTTCTTCACAACCACTGTGGTCTTGAGTGTCTTCAGTTCTGCTTCAACTCCTTGGATGTAATCTTCAGTACTGGAAACGTCTTTGTCTTAGCATCATTTACATGAAGTAACCTTTAGGCTCTTGAAAGTCCATATCAGTGTCAAGGTCATTGGGACATCTAAGTTTTTGAAAGCAGATGAGAACTTAGTAAAGAAAAGAAGAGGATACAAGAATGCTTGTCGGTACTATTGAAAATATAAGTTGTTCCTATCAAGGTCTTCCTATTTCTAAACCATTTTCTAGGGTCACGTCCTACAGTCAACGTATGCTCTGATACCATTTTGTCACGACCCGAATTTGGTAAAATCCAAGTCTCTGTGCTTACTGTGTTATCCCAAGATCATAACTAGCACACACAGTAACAAAAAGGAATATCAGTAAGACATACATCATTCTACTATAACGGTAGATCCAGATATATATACAAATCATACCTTAGGCACAACTCAAGCTGGCAGATAATACAGTGGAATTATACGTAGTCGCTAAGTTAGGCTCCATCAACGCCACTGGGCTCGTTGAGTGTAGACCATAACCCTATCATCTCTTAATCTGTCAAGATCTGCACATGACAGGTGCAGGTGAGTACGTGGAATGTACTCGCAAGTTGCAAAGGAAAGTTTAACAGAATATATATGCAGGGTAAGTATTGTGGAGGTTTCATTCGCGTAAAGCCAATTTTCTCCTATACTAAATTTTATAAACTACTTTTGGAATAGAAATAGTTTTTAGTATAAAAAGTAGGAGCGAGACACTTGGATATACGCACCAGTGCTCAATCTCCAAAATAGTTTTAAAAACATACATAGGTTGAAGTGAAACACATTCACTGTGCTCATTCCTCAACTTTAACCCCTAAAACAAATTTTTAGAAAAGAGAGGGGAGATTCTTCTTCAGTCCAAGTCTTCAGTTGCTCAAAATTGCCCGTAACCGGGGGCACGGCTAATCGATTAGGTTAAACCCTCTGTAGAGGTCGTACACGTTCTCCACATGACACAACCAACCCCGTTTATCGTGACACACTTGGGTGTACGACTAGGAGGAGATTGTAACGAAGCCTTTCCGTAACAGCCCCCTATACAGCCAAGCCGCCCGCAACTTCGGCACGAAGGCCTCTCTCCGATGGCGGTCCGGGGGTAGGGTTTCCCGTTAGTACTAAGCTAAGCCAGAGCCCATAGTAGCACGTGGCTGTACTGGAAGCTACATCAAACTGTACTTGGAAGATCTCAGTCCCCTGGATGGCGGTCCCCACCAAAAAACCTGTGTGCAAGACCCCAGTCGGGCGTATTCACTGCAAGACCCCGATGGGCGCAATCACTTGTAGACGATACCGTCAATACCATTCCGCCCAGGGAGTAGATGTAAAATAATATATAAATAATTTTTTTCTTTTCAAAATAGTTTCACAAATGTTGCTCCAAAAAGAGAGCAAGTTTAAAGGTTTAAAATAAGTTTTGTTTTCATCCCACCCATTTTGTGCAAGCGTGGCCAACCATGGTGGTCAGTCTTGAACCTATGGCTCTAGCTATAAATAATACTTTGCAAAACCTTTAAAAAACATGCATAGCATTAAAATTTAAAGAGATATGCATAGTATGAAAATATAGGTCGAAGCATGATCAATTTGCAACTTGCCTTCAGTTTTGCAGTAGGTTCTACCTCCTCGTAGAATTCACCTTCGCACTCGTCGTAATCTAACGCGATAAATAACTCAAGTAAGCCACTTGGCATATCCACATTCACATAACAATGGATCAAGCAAGCATTCAACATACAATAAAAATCCAAATGAAGATCCAAATAACAACACAAATTATTCGGTTGCCACTATCATAATTTCTAGGGCATGGTTAGGGTTGATATAGGATCAGATTTAGTCTATGAAGAAAATATGACAGTCATATTCTAGGATTGGTTAATATTGATACTAAGTGAGGATTTGGTTTGAAGGGCTGTGAGGCCGGGTTCTACGACAACAAAGTCTATAATGGGTTCGATCGAAATATTTTGACTTGTGTTAAATGGAAATGGGTATGGCATAAGTTCAAGATAAGAGAATTAATTCTTAATCTTGTAACTCCAAATTTTGCGGTAGTTTCAAATGACGAGAGAGGGTTTCTAGGGATCCATCTAAGAGATTTAACCTATAGTCAAATTCTAATTTAACAAAGTTATTAAACAATCATCAAAGAAGGTCAAACTAAGATGTTGATGTTAAAACTTCAACTAAACATTGCTGAAAATTCATGCAATGAGTTCTAACAGAAAGGTCAGGTCCTAAGGTCCAACTTTCATATATAAAACATTCTTATATGAATTACAGAATAAAAGATATAGTAAAAATACTCATCTTAACATTTAAATCAAAAATAAATTTTAATTTGCCCAAAAGTGAGATTTTATAATTTCATAAAAATGTAATGGTTTCAATGAATCCGGGGATATCTTATTTGTCAAAATCGGACATACGGTTTGGGAGATATGAATTTCCGAAGTTTGATATTTTTCTAAAAAGAAAGAATTATGGAATTTAGAGAGAGCTCACCGTAGTTGGTCGCCGGAGTTGGGGAAGAAGGTCGACGGAGTTGTGGAAGAAACTCCCTGACGTCAAGTAGAAGGAGGACGGCGAAGATGTCGACGACGGAAGTCCGTTGGGCAATGTCCCGGGCTCGGTCTCGTCCCGTGGCGGCGTAGGGCGGCCGCCGGAGCTGCTGAACTCCGACGAGCAATTGATCGGGATGGGGAGGGAGATAGCTCCCGAAAGAAGAGGGCTTCGGACGAGGGCTGAGAGGGGCTCGCCGGGTGCTTTTTATAGGGCTCGAGAATGTCCGAATTCGAGCAGATGAAGGGCCATAATGGTGGCAGTTCAGTTTCTCTGTAATGGCCACTACACCTCGATTGATGGCACACTAAGGGATGGGAGGGGTCGAGGGAGGAGAGGGGAACCAATTCTGGGGTTACTGGGTGAAGGGGAAGGGAGATGAGGAGAGGAAGATGTGGAGGCGTACATGGTTGCAGCTCGCTGTTCATGTTCCTGTAAGGAACAATGGGAGGAGGAAGATCGGTTGGGATGAAAAATATGGGCCTTAGTGAAAGAAATTGGCCCAAAGGAAAAAGGCAAGGAAAGAAAAAAATACAAAAACAAGGTGGGCTGTACTTTGTGTCATTGTCTCTCAAGGTGTCCTAGATTTTGAGAGAGAAATATACTGGGTCAAGCTAGATAGTTTAGGAATTAGGATTGAAATATAATTACGTACATAAGTACGTGCACAAAAAGTTAGTTAAAACAAATAATAAAAATGTTTACATTAGTGCCAATATTATTTAGAGTCCAAGAAAATTAGTCTCCGAATTTAATAAAATTAAGTTTGTTCACAAACTACCCTTCACACTTTATGGACATAATTGAAATAATAAAAAATTCAGTTTAGAGTTCTGCAAATTCACGAAATGATAATTATGCAGTACTAAATATTTCCAAATATATTTTGGAGAAGCACATTATCTCCTCTAATTAAATTGGTTGGAAATATTTAAATGGCATTAAAATTTAAAACGAGATCCAATTTCTAATGGAACTCCAAAATTCAAGGAACTTCAAATGATTTTTTTATCCACCACATTTGAGAAAGTCATTTTATTCTCACTCCATTTTTATTTGCGGTTTCAAAATATTTCGTAGGTGTCCAAAAGAAAAGCAATTGGATGAAATATTTGAAACAAGAATCAAAAAGTTTTAATTTCCCATGAAAATCATAGCAATTCACTCAATAATATCTTATTATTAACATTCCAAAATTTGGAAAATTTTGGGATGTTACAGTACTGGACCGTGTCTCCGGTGGGAGACGTCAGGACTACACCTGCTCCCAATCCGGCCAGCATTTTAGAGACGTCGAAGTGCATGATCCAGTTTGAGTATGCGCCGTACTCTTTAGGGAGTTCGGCTTCTGTCCATTCCGTGACGAAGTCAGCCAATACTTGCGACTTGATGGCCCGTCAAGGTTTGTATGTTATGTCGAACGGAAGGAGCTCAATGGCCCATTTGGCAATCCGGCCCATAGCATCGCGGTTGTTTATTATGTCATTGAGTGGTACTTCGGAGGCCACCGTAATCGAACACTCTTGAAAGTAGTGTCATAGCTTCCGGGATGCCATGAAAACCGTGTATGCTATTTTTTGATAGTGTGGGTATCGGGATTTGCATGGGGTTAGGACCGTGGATACGTAGTAAACCGGTTTCTGGAGCGGGAATTTGTATCCTTCAGCCTCTCGTTCAACGATGAGCACTGCGCTTACAACTTGATGCGTTGCAGCTATGTACAGCAGCATAGGTTCATCAATATTCGGCGCTGTTAGTACTAGATTACTGGCCAATAAGGTCTTTATTTCATCCAGTTCGGTCGCGGCTGCATCTGTCCACACGAAGTGTTCGGTGCGCCGAAGAAGGCGGTAAAGAGGTAATGCCTTTTCTCCTAACCTGGAGATAAAGCGGCTGAGAGCAGCCACGCATCCGACTAGTTTTTGGATGTGCTTGAGGTCTATTGGTATAGCCAACTGTGACAGAGCTCGGATCTTTGCCGGATTCGCTTCAATTCCTCTGTTGGAAACGATGAAGCTGAGTAGCTTCCCCGAGGGGACGCCAAAAACGCATTTTTCCGGGTTCAGCTTGATGTCGTATGTCCGGAGATTGTCGAATGTAAGCCTCAAGTCATCTATTAGGGTTTCGACGTGTCTTGTTTTTATGACCATGTCATCCACGTATGCCTCAACTGTTTTGCCGATTTGCTTTTCTAGGCATGTTTGAATCATGCGTTGGTAGGTTGCGCCGGCGTTCTTAAGCCCGAAAGGCATAGTGTTGAAGCAGAAAGGGCCATATGGCATTATGAAGGATGTTGCAGCTTGGTCAGACTCTGCCATCTTTATTTGATGGTATCCAGAGTATGAGTTTAGGAAACACAGCGAGTCGTGTCCTGCTGTCGCATCAATGATTTGATCGATGCGAGGGAGGGGAAAGGGATCCTTGGGGCAAGCCTTGTTGAGGTCTTTAAAGTCGACACATAGGCGCCAGGATTTGTCCTTCTTTGGTACCATTACCAGGTTTGCCAGCCAATCCGGATGCTTGATATCTCTGATGAATCCGGCCTCAAGTAGTTTGGCTAGCTCTTCCCCCATGGCCTGTCGTTTGGGCTCTGAAAACCATCTTAGAGTTTGCTTGATCGGTTTGTATCCTTTTAGTATATTGAGACTGTGTTCGGCCAATCTGCGTGGGATGCCTAGCATGTCCGATGGATGTCAGGCGAAGACGTCCCAATTCTCGCGTAAGAAGTCTCGCAGTGCGGCGTCCATCACGGGGCTCAGCTGTGTCCCGACGGAAGTTGTCTTCGTGGGGTCCGTTGGATGGACTTGGAATTTAACTATCTCGTCTGCGGGTTTAAATGAGGTGGACTTGGGTTGCTTGTCGAGTATCACGTCATCTCCGTCCACGGTGGCCCGCAGTGTTGTTAATTCTTCGGCTGCTAGGGCCTCGGATAATGCCTCCAGGGCTAGTGCTGCGGTTTTGTTTTCGGCGCGAAGTGCGATGTCCGGATCACTGGCTAGAGTGATGATTCCATTAGGCCCGGGCATTTTAAGCTTCATGTACCCATAATGGGGTATAGCTTGAAAGCTTGCAAACGCGTCCCGCCCTAAAAGGGCGTGGTATCCGCTGCTAAAAGGGGCCACTTGGAATGTGATTTCTTCGGACCTATAATTCTCCGGGGTGCCGAATACCACGTCAAGTGTGATTTTTCCCGCACACCGTGCTTCCCGACTAGGGATAATTCCCCTGAAGGTTGTGCCGCTTTGTTCAATGCGGCCTTTGTCAACTTCCATCTTGCTGAGTGTCTCTTCATAGATCAAGTTTAATCCACTTCCGCCATCCATGAGCACTTTAGTGAGCCGAAAGCCGTCCATGGTTGGGCTAAGAACCAGAGCGGCTGGTGCCCGGACAGTCCGGGATCGAGGTTCGTCACTGGCATTAAAAGTTATAGCAGAGTCGTTCCAGGGGTTTATTTTAGCCATATGGCAAATTTCCGTGGAGCTTCGATGAGCTCGCTTGCGCCTACTGTTTCAGGCAAAAGTCTCGAAGACTGTTAATACCGTATTGTGCTCGTTGGCGGGATGTTGTTCTGTAAGAAGATCCTCGCCACTTTTTGCAACCTGCCGGAGTATCCAACATGCCCTAAGGCTATGAGTTGGTGCTGTGTCAGGAGTGCCGTGGATTTTACATGGCCCATTGAGCCATTTTTCCAATACAGTTCCCCGCCCTGGGGTGGGCTTTGGTTTCTTGGGGATTGGATCGGCCGACTCACGAGAGTTCGCCCGCTTAGTTCGGACAAAGGTTTTGGTGAAAGCCGGACTGTCCCAAAATTCAGTTTGAGTTTTCCAGACGCTTTCCATCGCACAGTACTTCTGTACTATGATTGCTAAGTCTGCAAAGCGTACTATGTTACGGCGACTTATAGCATTAAGGATTCCTTTGTCCGTGCAGTTTTTGCAGAAGAGCGAGACTACGTCCTCCTCGTGGCAATCCTCGACTTTGTTTAGCGCAAGGAGGAATCTGGCCCAGTAATGATGTACTGTCTCTTGGGGCTCTTGACTGATATGGGAGAGACGATTTAAGTCCGCGTGGGTGGTTATAGCTGAATCCGGATTCTGATCCGATCTAACACCCCGGGGCATGGAAGCTTCCGAGTTCAACAGCTCGGGATTCGGGACGCTGCCCAATTTTTCTGGCCCCGTGCCAGGTTCTAAGTCCGGGACCCGGGTCATATCATCCCCCGGGCGGGTGTCCGGCTCTGGGAGCTCGGCGATCCGGACATAGTTCATCCTCAAAATAGAGGGATGCTCCTTGTGTGGTTCCTCCGATACCGCTATCTCATGAGTGGCCGGCGGGGATTTAATGTTCCTTTGGTCGGGTTTAAGCCTGATCCGGTCATAGTCCGTTGCGACTCCCAAAGCGGCGATGCGATCCAAGAGCTCATTAAGAGAAGAAAGCTCTATCGGATCCATCTGTTCGGCGAGTTTCGAATTGATGTGAAGTTTATGCGTGATGACCCGAGAGGCCATCATAGGCGCGACAGCCGATGGGGCGGCCATGACGAAGCCGCCTAGTCGGAGAGTTTGGCCTACAGCCAGAGCTCCCCCCCGCGGTAATGTTGTCCCTGACAATGAGATGAGCCATCGAGCCTTGCAGCGACGACACAGAGGAACTCTCAATGAAAGCACCAATGTCGGTGTCAAAACCGGCGAATCTCGGGTAGGGGATCCTGATCTGCGTGTCTAGGATGATGGTAACAGGAAGCAAGGGACACAGATGTTTACCCAGGTTCAGGCCCTCTCGATGGAGGTAAAACCCTACTTCCTTCTTGATTAATATTGAAGATATGGGTAGTACAAGAGTAGATCTACCACGAGATCGTAGAGGCTAAACCCTAGATGCTAGCCTATGATGGTATGATTGTAATTGTGATCGGCCTTCTAAGGACCAACCTCGCCGGTTTATATAGACACCGAAGAGGGCTAGGGTTTACATGGAGTCGGTTACAAGGAAGGAAACACAATATCCGGATCGCCAAGCTTGCCTTCCACGCCAAGGAAAGTCCCATCCGGACACGGGTCGAAGTCTTGAGTCTTGTATCTTCACGCTTCAATAGTCCGGACGATGTATACAGTCCGGCTGTTCGGATACCCCCTAATCCAGGACTCCCTCACCAGGCACGCCTCCCTGCCTCGTGGCCACCTCGAAGCTTCCTTGACTTCAACTCCAAGTCTCCTGGATCACGTTCGTTCCAAAAAATCACGCTCCCGAAGGTTTCATTCCGTTTGGACTCTGTTTGATATTCCTTTCCTACGAAACACTGAAACAAGGGAACAAACAGAAACTGGCACTGGCACTGGGTTAATAGGTTAGTCCCAAAAATAATATAAAAGTGCATAGTAAAGCCCATTAAACATCCAAGATGGATAATATAATAGCATGAATACTTCATAAATTATAGATATGTTGGAGACGTATCAGCATCCCCAAGCTTAATTCCTGCTCGTCCTCGAGTAGGTAAATGATAAAAAGAGATAATTTATGATTTGTGAATGCTAGCAGGTGCACAAGTTTGATCAATGATAATTTCAATCACCTTTTCTAGCATCATTATATGTCATAACAGTAGCTCAACTCATAGAACTTTTCATTATCAAGTAACAAACTATTCACATGTTAAAGTATAGATCATAAACTTTCTTGAAAACTAACAAACCGTGTTATTAGTCATCAAACAATTACAATTCATCTTATTTTCAGGAAGAGTCTATGTCAGAGCTTTGATTCAGCAAACTTCACATACTCAACTATCATATAGTCTTCCATGATTGCTACCACTCAAAGCATATTTTAGAACAAATAGCATCCATCGAACATAGAGAAAGATAGGGGCTTAACGTTTCGCCTCCCAACTTATTTATCGTAATTATAATTGTCAACAATAATAATTCATGATCAAATATATTTGAATGGCCATATATGCTTAGATCTTTCCATCACATGATGCTTGCCAACTAAAGAGTAGGTTGGAATGAGAAGGAATACTACTGACTCTTGCATAAAAGTAAAAGATAGGCCCTTCGCAGAGGGAAGCAGAGATTTGCAGAGGTGCGAGAGCTCGAAGCAAAAACAGAGATGAAAATAATTTTGAGAGGCATGCTTTCATTGTCAACATAACGACAAAGAGTTCCCAATATCTTCCATACTAGATACATCATAGGCGGTTCCCACGCAGAAAGGTAAAATTTTTACTCCCCCTCCACCAACATTCACACTCCACGGCTTGTTCGAAACAACGGGTGCCGTCCAACTATCAACATTCCTGGGGGAGTTTTGTTTAAATTATTTGCGATTTTGTTTTTGATCTTTTGATCATAGGACTGGGCATCCCAGTTACCAGCCATTTTCTCGTGAATGATGAGCGGAGTTCACTCATCGTGAGAATAACCCACCTAGCATGGAAGATACTGACAGCCCCTAGTCGCTACATGAGCGATTCGGGCATACAAAACAGATTATTATTTGAAGGTTTAGAGTTTGGCACATGCAAATTTACTTGGAACGGCAGGTAAATATCGCATATAGGTAGATATGGTGGACACTCATGGAAGAAACTTGGTTCAAGGAATTTGAATGCACAAGCAGTATTCCCGCTTAGTACAGATATTTTGGCTAGCAAAGGATTCCAAATAGCAAGCACCACATGTTAGAGGATCCATAACAATAGAACTTCTATACAAATATACCCAATCATAACTCATTATGTTGTCTTCCTTGTCCAACTTCAACTAATTTGCACAGGTTTGAAAATAATTAATGGGGCTCACAATCATAGAAGATGTCCAAGATAGTATATTTATATGTGAAATATCTCTTCCTTCAATATTCTTTCATGAATTGTTCAAGTGACCAGTACAATTTTTGCTAACCTTCAATAAATTTACCACCTCTACTTCTTATATGTGAAGTCATTACTCCCCATGGGGTAAGCATACGAAACATATAGAATTTAAGATTTATAATATTCGCTCATTCAACTATTTACTCATAGGATATAAGTTAAGCACACGAGTAAATGACAAACTACTCCAAAAAGATATAAGTGAAGATCAATGAGTAGTTAAATAATTATGCAACTATGTGAAAACTCTCTAACATTTAAGAATTCCAGATCTTGGTATTTTATTCAGACAACAAGCAAAAAAAAAAGAAAAAAAATGACGCTCCAAGCAAAACACATATCATGTGGTGAATAAAAATATAGCTCCAAGTAAAGTTACCGATGAATGAAGATTTAAAGAGGGATGCCATCCGGGCATCCCCAAGCTTAAACTCTTGGTTGTCCTTGAATATTACCTTGGGGTGCCTTGGGCATCCCCAAGCTTAGGCTCTTGCCACTCCTTATTCCATAGTCCATCGAATCTTTACCCAAAACTTGAAAACTTCACAACACAAAACTTAACAGAAAATCTCGTGAGCTCTGTTAGCGAAAGAAACAAAACACCACTTCAAGGTACTGTAATGAACTCATTATTTATTTGTATTGATGTTAAATCTACTGTATTCCCACTTCTCTATGGTTTATAAACTATTTTACTAGCCATAGATTCATCAAAATAAGCAAGCAACACACGGAAAACAGAATCTGTCAAAAACAGAACAGTCTGTAGTAATCTGTAACTAACGCAAACTTATGGAACTCAAAAAATTCTGCAAAAATAGGAAGACCTAGATAATTTGATTATTGATCTGCTGCAATTAGATACAGTATTTTATCACGTTCTGGTGATTTTAAACAATTGTTTTCGTGAACAGAAAGTTTCTAGAATTTTCAGCAAGATCAAATAATTATCATCCAAGAAGATCCTATAGGTCTTACTTGGCACAAACAGTAATTAAAACGTAAAACCACATCTAACCAGAGGCTAGATGATTTATTTATTCCTAAACAGAACCAAATAGCAAGAAACTAAAATAAATTTGGGTTGCCTCCCAACAAGCGCTAACGTTTAACGCCCCTAGCTAGGCATGATGATTTCAATGATGCTCACATAAAAGATAAGAATTGAAACATAAAGAGAGCATCATGAAAAATATGACTAGCACATTTAAGTCGAACCCACTTACTATGCATAGGGATTTTGTGAGAAAACAACTTTTAGGAACAATAATCAACTAGCATAGGAAGGCAAAACAAGCATAACTTCGAAACTTTAAGCACACAGAGAGGAAACTTGATATTATTGCAATTCCTACAAGCATATATTCCTCCCTCATAATAATTTTCAGTAGCATCATGAATGAATTAAACAATATAACCATCACATAAAGCATTCTTTTCATGATATACAAGCATAAATTTTTTATTACTCTCCACATAAGCAAAATTCTTCTCATTCGGAATAGTGGGAGTATCGTAAGAGACTCGAATACTATAAATTGTTTCCACATTAAAAGAGTAATATTCACAAAAAGGGTAATCATAATCATGACAAGTTTTACAAATATAATCATCACTACTCTTTATAGCATAAGTGTCATCACAATAATCATCATAAGTAGCAACTTTGTTCTCATCATAGTCGATTGAAACCTCTTCCAAGATAGTGGAATCATTACTAAATAAAGTCATGACCTCTCCAAATCCACTTTCATCATTGTCACAATAAGATTCAACACCCTCCAAAATAGTGGGACCATTACTTCCTAAAGTTGACACTCTTCCAAACCCACTTTCATCAATATAATCATCATAAGTAGGAGGCATGCTATCATCATAATAAATTTGCTCATCAAAACTTGGGAGGCTAAAAATATCATCTTCATTAAATATAGCATCCCCAAGCTTGGGACAAACATTAATTTCATCAAATATATTCTCAAACATGTCATTCTCATCAAACATAGCATCCCCAAGCTTGGGCCTTTTCATATCATAAGCATAATCACTCTCATCATTAATACTATGGATAGCACCAATAGTATAGCAATTATCATCATCACAATGAGTAATAGGAGCAACATCATTAGGGAGGGATACCTTTTCACCTTTGCTTCTCCGTCTTTTCTTTTTCTTCTTCACATTATGTGTGGGTTTAACCCTCTTTTTTGAGCTCCTTATTGATGAGATTGGTTGAATAGAAGGCTCCTCCATGTTACCTGATTCATCATAAGAAATAATAGGAGGACATTGGGAAGTCTCTTCCCTTTCGTTAGTATTCTCTTCATCTTCTATTTGTTTTCTTTTCTTTATGTAATTGGCAATATAAGGATTTTCAATGAAATTCATCGCACAATACATATAAATTTCTTCTAGATCAATATCGAGGAATTTCTCAAGGTTATATTCGGGAATATTCTTAGTTGCACGTTTCAATTCTTCATAACCCAAAAGCAGACTAGGTTCATTATGATGTGCAAGGGAAAACAAGTCATCACAATTTTTGGACACGATTCGATCATGAAACAATTTGCATCGGAGATTTAAATGACCATGTTCATTGCAAAGTTCACAAGTACGGTAAAGATATATTAAATTTTCAGCACTCACATTTAGCCTTTCTTGCAACCATTTAGTTTCTAAATACTAATGCCTCTTGCAAAATCTATCTTCTCTATTTGGTATGTACTTGCAAACTTTATGCACTCCACAAAAATCGACATGCTTATAAGAGATATTTTCATCATGACTGGTGCAATCATCATTAATACTATGGATATTCAAAGAGTTCATAATAACAACATTGCAATCATGCTCATCGTTCAAAGATTTAGTGCCAAACATTTTATATACTTCTTCTTCTAGCACTTGAGCACATTTTTCCTTCCCATCATTCTCATGAAATATATCAAAAAGATGAAGCGTATGAGACAAACTCAATTCCATTTTTTTGTAGTTTTCTTTTATAGACTAAACTAGTGATAAAACAAGAAACAAAAATATTCGATTGCAAGATCTAAAGATATACCTTCAAGCACAAACCTCCCCGGCAATGGCGCCAGAAATAAGCTTGATGTCTACTACGTAACCTTCTTCTTGTAGACGTTGTTGGGCCTCGAAGTGCAGAGGTTTGTAGGAAAGTAGCAAATTTCCCTCAAGTGGATGACCTAAGGTTTATCAATCCGCGGGAGGCGTAGGATGAAGATGGTCTCTCTCAAACAACCCTGCAACCAAATAACAAAGAGTCTCTTGTGTCCCCAACACACCCAATACAATGGTAAATGGTATAGGTGCACTAGTTCGGCGAAGAGATGGTGATACAAGTGCCATATGGATGGTAGATATAGGTTTTTGTAATCTGGAAATATAAAAACAGCAAGGTAACTAATGATAAAAGTGAGCACAAACGGTATTGCAATGCGTTGAAACAAGGCCTAGGGTTCATACTTTCACTAGTGCAAGTTCTCTCAACAATAATAACATAATTGGATCATGTAACTATCCCTCAACATGCAACAAAGAGTCACTCCAAAGTCACTAATAGAGGAGAACAAACGAAGAGATTATGGTAGGGTACAAAACCACCTCAAAGTTATCCTTTCTGATCTATCTATTCAAGAGTCCGTAGTAAGATAACACGAAGCTATTCTTTCCGTTCGATCTATCATAGAGTTCGTACCAGAATAACACCTTAAGACACAAATCAACCAAAACCCTAATGTCACCTAGATACTCCAATGCCACCTCAAGTATCCGTGGGTATGATGATACGATATGCATCACACAATCTCAGATTCATCTATTCAACCAACACAAAGTACTTCAAAGAGTGCCCCAAAGTTTCTACAGGAGAGTCAAGAAAAAACGTGTGCCAAGCCCTATGCATAGGTTCATGGGCGGAACCCGCAAGTTGATCACCAAAACATACATCAAGTGGATCACGTGATACCCATTGTCACCACAGATAAGCACGACAAGACATACATCAAGTGTTCTCAAATCCTTAAAGACTCAATCCGATAAGATAACTTTAAAGGGGAAACTCAATCCATTACAAGAGAGTAGAGGGGGAGAAACATCATAAGATCCAACTATAATAGCAAAGCTCATGATACATCAAGATCGTACCACCTCAAGAACACGAGAGAGAGAGAGAGAGATCAAACACATAGCTACTGGTACATACCCTCAGCCCCGAGGGTGAACTACTCCCTCCTTCATGGAGATCGCCGGGACGATGAAGATGGCCACCGATGATAGATCCCCCCCTCCGGCAGGGTGAAGGAACAGGGTCCCGATTGGTTTTTCGTGGCTACGGAGGCTTGCGGCGGCGAAAGTCCCGATCTATTATGTTCCCTGATGTTTTTAGGGTATATGGATATATATAGGCGAAAGAAGTCAGTCAGGGGAGCCACGAGGGGCCCACGAGGGTGGGAGGCGCGCCCAGGGGGGCAGGCGCGCCTCCCTGCCTCGTGGCCACCTCGAAGCTTCCTTGACTTCAACTCCAAGTCTCCTGGATCACGTTCGTTCCAAAAATCACGCTCCCGAAGGTTTCATTTCGTTTGGACTCCGTTTGATATTCCTTTTCTGCGAAACACTGAAACAAGGGAAAAACAGAAACTGGCACTGGGCTCTAGGTTAATAGGTTAGGCCCAAAAATAATATAAAAGTGCATAGTAAAGCCCATTAAACATCCAAGATGGATAATATAATAGCATGAATACTTCATAAATTATAGATACGTTGGAGATGTATCAACTCTCCAAGATTTACGCATATCATGTGACGAATAAAAATATAGCTCCAAGTAAAATTACCGATGATAGTTAGAAGAAAGAGGAGATGCCTTTCGGGGCATCCCCAAGCATAGTTGCTTGGGAGTCCTTGAATATTACCTTGGGGTGCCTCGGGCATCCCCAAGCTTAGGCTCTTGCCACTCCTTATTCCTTCAACCATCGTGATCTCACCCAAAACTTGGAAACTTCAATCACACAAAACTTAACAAACCCTTGTGGGATCTGTTTGTATAATAAAGCAAATCACCACTTCAAATACGGTTGCAAACCTATTCATATTTTATTTTTGCATCGTATCTACTGTATTATAACTTCTCCATGGCTTATACCACCGATAAAATTGATACTTTCTTCAAAACGAGCAAAACAATGCATCAAAAACAGAATCCGTCTTAAACAGGACAGTCTGTAGCAATCTGAACATCTACCGTACTTCTGTAATTCCAAAAATTCTGAAAACAAAATAACAAAATTGTATAGAAGTACTGTACACAAAGTTCAGATACATTCGATGTTCCAGTAAAAAAATTGAAAATTCACGCACTACAGCCAAAGTTTCTGTTTTTGCAATACACAAACCAAACAACCAATCTAATCATCTTAAAGGAAAATCTTGGCACATTATTTTTATAATACAATGTATTTATACAAGGGGATACTTATTTTTTTGAAAAGTTTCTGTAACTAAGATTCGCAAAGTTTCCATGGGCATGAACAATGTTCAAGGAGCTCCCCCACTTCAATGGTGCTCGTCTTTCTTACTTTCACTTTTCCTTTTGAAAAGTTTTAGGTTCCCCTCTATATTTTTTTGTTTTTAAACTTTATAAAAGCACACAGCAGAAATAAATGACTCTCTAAAACTTCCAGGTTGTCTCCCTGGCAGCGCTTTCTTTAAAGCCATTAAGCTAGGCATAAGGTGCTCAAGTAATGGATCCTCCCGGATCCCATGGTATATCAAAGCCAATTTTACTAAACAATGATTTGTAATTTAGTATTGAGCACAAAGTAATATATATCATGCAACAACGAAGTCTAACTCTCTTCCTATGCATCGGCATGCCATAAAAGAACAATTCATGCACACAAAGTAATGGCCAATACATAGCATAAGCAATTTCTTGCAACTTTATTGTGTTGGAAACATAGAGAGGCGGAGATGTAGTTACTCTCTCGTAATAATTGCAAGTAGGAGCAGCAAGCACATGCATATTATATCTATCAAAATCATCATGTGCAATAGTAGAACGCAACCCATGAATATAATCCTTAATAAGCGCAAACTTCTCTGATATAGTGTAATTTGGAGAATTCAAAAAGATAATAGGTCTATCATGCGTGGGTGCAATAGCAATAATTTCATTCTTAACATAAGAAACTATAGCAATTCATCTCCAAAAGCATCATTCATATTGGCATCATGGCCACAAGCATAGCAAGCATCAATTTCATCAAAAAGGGATATTTCAAATGAATCAAAGGGATCATAGCAATAGCAATCATCCTTCGGTAAGCACGAAGGGAAATTAAACAATATATGAGTTGAATAGTTACTCTCATTAGAAGGTGGGCACGAGTAGCTAATCCGCTCTTCCACCTTTAGTTCTTCGCTCCCCTCTTCATCTTTTTCATCTAATGAGCTCAGAGTGTCATCAATTTCTTCTTCCATAGATTCCTACAATATATTAGTCTCTTCTTGGACAACAGAGACTTTCTCAATAAACACATCAATATCGGCATTCTATTCATAATTCTCATAGCAATATTTAAGTATAGCAAAATTTTCAGGCCTATAAACATCATCATCAAAAGCTTCATACTTATCAAACAAAGATTCAATTTCATAAGCACCCTTAAAAGCAACAAATTCTTCTATTTGTTCCACATCATAGTAATCATATCTACCATTAGCATAAGAAGCTAAGGTTTCATTATCATAAAATTTGCATGAAAAGGGAAGGTGTGGAGCCTTCATCCTAGAGCAACAAGTATGATCATATCTCAAGCATAGTTGTCGAGCATACCAATACAACAAATGAATTTGATCCTATAACAGTTTCCCTTTTTGAGTCAAGCGATAATCCTTAAAGTATTCACGTTGATCCAACGTGTCTCCCATTCAATAATTGAATGACGTTTTCTCAGGATTATTAATGTAGTGCATAATATCTTTCACATAATGAGCATCGAGGGTTTTAGGAGGTTCCCCATCTCCATGAGTAGCAAGTAAACCTAATTTTTTTGGTATTCCATGTTCCATATCCATTACTAAATATAGATAACAACTTTGAACAGAAAATAAAATCAACTTAGTGATAAAGCAAACAAGCAAACACGAGAATATTCACCCCACACTATTGCTCCCCGGCAACGGCGCCAGAAAAAGGTCTTGATAACCCACAAGTATAGGAGATCAGTTGTAGACTCTTTAGATAAGTAAGAGTGTCGAACTCAACGAGGAGCTAAAGGTAGAACAAATATTCCCTCAAGTTCTATCGACCACCGATACAACTCTACGCACGGCTAATGTTCGCTTTACCTAGAACAAGTACGAAACTAGAAGTACTTTGTAGGTGTTGTAGGCTAGGTTTGCAAGATAATAAAGAGCACGTAAATAAAATCTACGGGCTGTTTAGATAAAGACACAACTAAGTTAGTTTTAGTAGAGAGCTTTTTGTCACAAGAAAGTTATTTGTCCCTAGGCAATCGATAACTAGACCGGTAATCATTATTGTAATTTTATATGAGGGAGAGGCATAAGCTAACATACTTTCTCTTCTTGGATCATATGCACTTATGATTGGAACTCTAGCAAGCATCCGCAACTACTAAAGATCATTAAACTAAAACCCAACCATAGCATTAAAGTATCAAGTCCTCTTTATTCCCATACGCCATAACCAACTTATCCGTGTTTGTGTTTCTATCACTCACGCAACACGGACAATAAGCAAACCATGAACATATTGCAAACCCTACAGTGGGGATCCCTCATGCTTGCGCGACATGGAGAGCACCATAGGACAGCACCAATAATAAAACATGCAACTCAAACCAATCACGATCAGCAACGAACCCATAGGACAAAACGGATCTACTCAAACATCATAGGATAGCCATACATCATTGGGAAATAATATATAGTGTTGAGCACCATGTTTTAGTAGAGATAACAGCAGGCAGAAGAGGTGTTACACTGCTGCATAGAGGGGGAGAGAGTTGGTGATGACGGCGACGAAGTTGTTGGTGTAGATCGTCGTCACGATGATGGCCCCGGTGGTGTTCCGGCGCCACCAGGAGAGAGGCCCCCTCCTTCTTCTTCTTCCTTGATCTTCCCCCTAGATGAGAGAGGGTTTCCCCTTTGGTACATGGCTTCCATGGTGGCGGAGGGGCGGGAGCCCCTCCGAGATTGGATCTCCCTCTCTGTTTCCTTCTGTCTCTGCGCTCCCAGATTCTGGCCTTTCTCCATTTCTTATATTCCCGGAGATCGTAACTCCGATTGGGCTGAAATTTTGACACGATTTTTATTTGGATATTAGCTTTCTTGCGGTGAAAGAAGGGCACCAACCGCCTTACGGAGTGGCCACAAGGGCCCAGGGCGTGCCCTACCCCCTCGGGCATGCCCCTCACCCTTCTGGGCCCCTCGGGCATCGTCTCGCGTTGATTCCACTTCCCAAAATCCACATATATTCCAAAAAAATCTCCGTAAGTTTTTTTATCCTGTTTGGCTCCTTTTGTTCTAGATTTTCTGCGAAACAAAAAACATGCAACAAACAGGAACTGGCACTGGGAACTAGATCAATATATTAGTCCAACAAAATCATATAAATTATTGACAAAAGTATGTAAAAGTTGTAGAATATTGGCATGGAACAATAAAAAATTATAGATATGACGGAGACGTATCAGCATCCCCAAGCTTAATTCACGCTCATCCTCGAGTAGGTAAATGATAAAAAAGATAATTTCTGATGTGGAATGCTACCTAGCATAATCTTGATCATATAATCTAATCATGGCATGAATATTAAGAAACGAGTGATTCAAAGCAATAGTCTATTATTTGACATTAAGACAATAATAATTTAAGCATACTAATAAAGCAATCATGTCTTTTCAAAATAACATGGCCAAAGAAAATTATCCCTACAAAATCATATAGTCTGGCTATGCTCCATATTCATCACACAAAGTATTTTATCATGCACAACCCCGATGACAAGCCAAGCAATTGTTTCATACTTTTAATGTTCTGAAGCCTTTTCAACTTTCACGCAATACATGAGCGTGAGCCGTGGATATAGCACTATAGGTGGAATAGAATATGATGGTGGAGGTTGTGTGGAGAAGACAAAAAGGAAGAAAGTCTCACATCGACGTGACTAATCAACGGGCTATGGAGATGCCCATCAATTGATATCAATGCGAGGAGTAGGGATTGCCATGCAACGGATGCAGCTATAAGTGTATGAAAGTTCAAACTGAAAACTAAGTGGGTGTGCATCCAACTTGCTTGCCCATGAAGACCTCGGACATTTGAGGAAGCCCATCATCCGAATATACAAGCCAAGTTCTATAATGAAAATTCCCACTAGTATATGAAAGTGATAACTCAAGAGACTCTCTATATGAAGAACATGGTGCTACTCTAAAGCACGAGTGTGGTAAAAGGATAGTAGCATTGCCCCTTCTCTCTTTTTCTCTCATTTTTTTCTCTTTTTTGGCTCTCCTTTTTGGCCTTTTTTTATTTTTTTCGTCCGGAGTCTCATCCCGACTTGTGTGGGAATCATAGTCTCCATCATCCTTTCCTCACTGGGACAACGCTCTAACAATGATGATCATCACACTTTTATTTACTTACAACTCGATACTAGAACAAAATATGAATCTATATAAATGCCTCTGGCGGTGTACCAGGATGTGCAATGATCTAGCGTAGAAAAGATATCAAAAAATGGATAAGCCATGGAAATATCATGCTAGCTATTTTACGATCATGCAAAGCAATATGACAATGAACGCTCAAGTCATGTATATGATGATGATAAGTTGCATGGCAATATATCTCGGAATGGCTATGGAAATGCCATGATAGGTAGGTATGGTGGCTGTTTTGAGGAAGATATAAGGAGGCTTATGTGTGATAGAGCGTATCATATCACGGGGTTTGGATGCACCGACGAAGTTTTCACCAAATCTTGAGGTGAGAAAGGGCAATGCATGGTACCAAAGAGGCTAGCAAAGGTGGAAGGGTGAGAGTGCGTACAATCCATGGACTCAACATTAGTCATAAAGAACTCACATACTTATTGCAAAAATTTATTAGCTATCGAAACAAATACTACAACATGCTCCTAGGGGGATAGATTGGTAGGAAAAAACCATCGCTCGTCCTCGACCGCCACTCATAAGGAAGACAATCAAAAATAAATCATGCTCCAACTTCGTCACATAACGGTTCACCATACGTGCATGCTACGGGAATCACAAACTTTAACAAAAGTATTTCTACCAATCCACAATTACTCACTAGCATGACTCTAATATCACCATCTTTATATCGCAAAACTATTGCAAGGATTCAAACATATCATATTCAGTGATCTACAAGTTTTATGTAGGAACTTATGACTAACCATGTGAATGACCAATTCCTGTCAACTTTCTAAATAGATATAAGCGAAGCAAGAGAGTTTAATTCTTTATACAAAAGATATGCCCATGATCTCACAAATATAAGTTAAGCAAAAGAGCATTCTACAAATGGCGGTTTCTATGTGCAGAGAAATAGGCAATCCAAACTTCAAATGATATAAGTGAAGCACATGAAGAATTCTATAAAGCCATACTCGAAAGATATAAGTGAAGTGCAAAGAGCATTCTATAAATCAACCAAGGACTATCTCATACCATCATGGTGCATTATTAAAAGAAAAGTAAAAAGCACACGATGCTTGATGTCTACTATGTAACCTTCTTCTTGTAGACGTTGTCGGGCCTCCAAGTGCAGAGGTTTGTAGGACAGTAGCAAATTTCCATCAAGTGGATGACCTAAGGTTTGTCAATCCGTGGGAGGAATAGGATGAAGATGGTCTCTCTCAAACAACCCTACAACCAAATAACAAAGAGTCTCTTGTGTCCCCAACACACCCAATACAATGGTAAATTGTATAGGTGCACTAGTGCGGCGAAGAGATTGTGATACATGTGCACAGACGGTATTGCAATGCGTTGAAACAAGGCCTAAGGTTCATACTTTCACTAGTGAAAGTTCTCTCAAAAATAATAACATAATTGGATCATATAACTATCCCTCAACATGCAACAAAGATTCACTCCAAAATCACTAATAGCGGAGAACAAACGAAGAGATTATGGTAGGGTACGAAACCACCTCAAAGTTGTCCTTTTTTATCTATCTATTCAAGAGTCCGTAGTAAAATAACATGAAGCTATTCTTTCCGTTCGATCTATCATAGAGTTCGTACTAGAATAACACCTTAAGACACAAATCAACCAAAACCCTAATGTCACCTAGATACTCCAATGTCACCTCAAGTATCCGTGGGTATGGTTATACGATATGCATCACACAATTTCAGATTCATCTAATCAACCAACACAAAGTACTTCAAAGAGTGCCCCAAAGTTTCTACCGGAGAGTCAAGACGACAACGTGTGCCAACCCCTATGCATAGGTTCATGGGCGGAACCCGCAAGTTGATCACCAAAACATACATCAAGTGGATCACGTGATATCCCATTGTCACCACAGATAAGCACGATAAGACATACATCAAGTGTTCTCAAATCCTTAGAGACTCAATCCAAAAAGATAACTTCAAAGTGAAAACTCAATCCATTACAAGAGAGTAGAGGGGGAGAAACATCATAAGATCCAACTATAATAGCAAAGCTCGCGATACATCAAGATCGTACCACCTCAAGAACACGAGAGAGAGAGAGAGAGAGAGAGAGAGAGAGAGAGATCAAACACATAGCTACTGGTACATACCCTCAGACCCAAGGGTGAACTACTCCCTCCTCATCATGGAGATCGGCGGGATGATGAAGATGGCCACCGATGATGGATCCCCCCCTCCGGCAAGGTGCCGGAATAGGGTCCCGATTGGTTTTTCGTGGCTACAGAGGCTAGCGGCGGCGGAACTCCCGATCTATTTTGTTCCCTGATGTTTTTAGGGTATATGGATATATATAGGCGAAAGAAGTCGGTCGGGGGAGCCACGAGGGCCCACGAGGTGGGGCGCGCCAGGCGCGGCGCGCCTCCACGCCTCGTGGCCACCTCAAGCTTCCTTGACTTCAACTCCAAGTCTCCTGGATCACGTTCGTTCCAAAAATCACGCTCCCGAAGGTTTCATTCCGTCTGGACTCCGTTTGATATTCCTTTTCTGCAAAACACTAAAACAAGGGAAAAACAGAAACTGGCACTGGGCTCTGGGTTAATAGGTTAGTCCCAAAAATAATATAAAATTGCATAGTAAAGCCCATTAAACATCCAAGATGGATAATATAATAGCATGAATACTTCATAAATTATAGATACATTGGAGACGTATCAACGCTCCAAGATTTACGCATATCATGTGATGAATAAAAATATAGCTCCCAGTAAAATTACCGATGATCGTTAGAAGAAACAGGGGATGCCTTCCGGGGCATCCCCAAGCATAGTTGCTTGGGAGTCCTTGAATATTACCTTGGGATGCCTCGGGCATCCCCAAGCTTAGGCTCTTGCAACTCCTTATTCCTTCATCCATCGTGATCTCACCCAAAACTTGAAAACTTCAATCACACAAAACTTAACAAAACCTTCATGGGATCTATTTGTATAATAAAGCAAATCACCACTTCAAATACTGTTGCAAACCTATTCATATTTTATTTTTGCATCGTATCTATTATATTATAACTTCTCCATGGCTTATACCACCGATAAAATTGATACTTTCTTCAAAACGAGCAAAACAATGCATCAAAAACAGAATCCGTCTTAAACAGGACAGTCTGTAGCAATCTGAACATCTACCGTACTTCTGTAATTCCAAAATTTCTGAAGAATTAGGACAAAATAACAAAATTGTATAGAAGTATTGTGCACAAAGTTTCAGATACATTCGATATTCGAGTAAAAAAATGAAAATTCACGCACTACAACCAAAGTTTTTGTTTTTGCACTACACAAACCAAACAATCAATCTAATCATCTTAAAGGAAAATCTTGGCACATTATTTTTATAATACAATGTATTTATACAAGGGGATACTTTTTTGTTGAAAAGTTTCTGTAACTAAGATTCACAAAGTTTCCATGGGCATGAACAAAGTTCAAGGAGCTCCCCCACTTCAATGGTGCTCGTCTTTCTTACTTTCACTTTTCCTTTTGAAAAGTTTTAGGTTCCCCTCTATATTTTTTTATTTTTGAACTTTATAAAAGCACACAACAGAAATAAATGACTCTCTAAAACTTCCGGGTTGTCTCCCTCGCAGAGCTTTCTTTAAAGCCATTAAGGTAGGCATAAAGTGCTCAAGTAATGGATCCATCCGGATCCCAAGGTATATCAAAGCCAATTTTAATTAACAATGATTTGTAATTTAGTATGAAACTTAACCTAGAACAAGTATGAAACTAGAAGTACTTTGTAGGTGTTGTAGGCTAGGTTTGCAAGACAATAAAGAGCACGTAAATAAAATCTAGGGGCTGTTTAGATAAAAGACACAACTAAGTTAGTTTTAGTAGTGAGATTTTTGTCACAAGAAAGTTATTTTTCCCTTGACAATCAATAACTAGACCGGTAATCATTATTGTAATTTTATATGACGGAGAGGCATAAGCTAACAAACTTTCTCTTCTTGGATCATATGCACTTATGATTGGAACTCTAGCAAGCATCCGCAACTACTAAAGATCATTAAGGTAAAACCCAACCATAGCATTAAAGTATCAAGTCTTGTTTATTCCCATACGCCATAACCCACTTATCCGTGTTTGTGTTTCTACCACTCACCAGACAATAAGCAAACTATGAACATATTGCAAACCCTACAGCGGGGATCCCTCACGCTTGCGCGACACAGAGAGCACCATAGGACAGCACCAATAATAAAACATGCAACTCAAACCAATCACGATCAGCAATGAACCCATAGGACAAAACGGATCTACTCAAACATCATAGGATAGCCATACATCATTGGGAAATAATATATAGCATTGAGCACCATGTTTTAGTACAGCGGGGAGAAGAGGTGTTACACCGCTGCATAGAGGGGGAGAGAGTTGGTGATGATGGCGACGAAGTTGTTGGTGTAGATCGTCGTCACGATGATGGCCCCGGTGGCGTTCCGGCACCATTGGGAGAGAGGGGGAGAGAGGCCCCCTCCTCTTCTTCTTCCTTGATCTTCCTCCTAGATGGGAGAACGGTTTCCCCTCTTTTCCATGGCTTCCATGGTGGCGGAGGGGTGGGAGCCCCTCCGAGATTGGATCTCTCTCTCGGTTTCCTTATGTTTCTGCGCTCCCAGATTCTGCCCTTTCTCCATTTCATAAATTCCCGGAGATCCGTAAATCCGATTGGGCTGAAATTTTAACAGGATTTTTATCCGGATATTAGATTTCTTGCGGCGAAAGAAGGGCACCAACCGCCTTACAAGTGGCCACAAGGGCCCAGGGCGCGCCCTACCCCCTGGGGCAAGCCCCTCACCCTTGTGGGCCCCTCAGGCATCGTCTTGCGTTGATTCCACTTCCCAAAATTCACAAATATTCCAAAAAGAATCTCTGTAAGTTTTTATCCCGTTTGGACTCCGTTTGATATGGATTTTCTGCAAAACAAAAAACATGCAAGAAACAGGAACTGGCACTGGGCACTGGATCAATATGTTAGTCCAAGAAAATCATATAAGTTGTTGCCGAAAGTATGTGAAAGTTGTAGAATATTGGCATGAAACAATCAAAAATTATATATACGAAGGAGACGTATCAGCCACCGAGGTGGGCACAACTCACCAGGGCGCGCCTGGGCCTCCTGGCGGGTTGTGCTCCCCTCGGAGCACCCCCCCCCCCCAGGCGCTTCTTCGGCCCACTGGATGTCTTCTGGTCCAAAAAATTCTCCAAAAAGTTTCACTGCGTTTGGACTCCGTTTGGTATTGATTTCCTACGATGTAAAAAACATGCACAAAACAACAACTGGCACTTGGCACTATGTCAATAGGTTAGTACCAAAAAATGATGTAAAATGACTATAAAATGATTATAAAACATCCAAGATTGATAATATAACAGCATGGAACACTCAAAAATTACAGATACGTTGGAGACGTATCAAGGCATCACGTCCAAGATTAGTAGACCGACTCCTACCTGCATCTACTACTATTACTCCACACATCGACCACTATCCAGCATGCATCTAGTGTATTAAGTTTATGGAGAAATGGAGTAATGCAATAAGAACGATGAGATGATGTAGACAAGATATATTTATGTAGAAACAGACCCCATCTTGTTATCCTTAATAGCAACGATACATACGTGTCGGTTCCCCTTCTGTCACTGGGATCAAGCACCATAAGATCGAACCCATCCCAAAGCACCTCTTCCCATCGCAAGATAAATAGATCAAGTTGGCCA
Source organism: Aegilops longissima (assembly GCA_021605205.1). Lineage (NCBI taxonomy): Eukaryota > Viridiplantae > Streptophyta > Magnoliopsida > Poales > Poaceae > Aegilops > Aegilops longissima. The sequence continues at coordinate 238,235,350 of CM038681.1, forward strand.
AACAAAACCCAAATGTCGGAGAAGAAATACGAGGCTATAAGAAATCATGCATATAAGAGATCAAAGAAGACTCAAATAACTTTCATGGATCAAAAGATAGATCTGATTATAAACTCAAAGTTCATCGGATCCCAACAAACACACCGCAAAAAGAGTTACATCATATCGATCTCCAAGAGACCATTGTATTGAGAATCAAAAGAGAGAGAGGAAGCCATCTAGCTACTAACTACGGACCCGTAGGTCTACAAAGAACTACTCACTCATCACCGGAGAGGCACCAATGGACATGATGAACCCCTCTGTGATGGTGTCTAGATTGGATCTGGTGGTTCTGGAACTTGCGCCGGCTGGAATTGATTTTCGTCCACTCCCCTAGGGTTCCTAGAATATTGGGGTATTTATAGAGTAAAGAGGCGGTGCGGGAGGCCACCAAGGTGGGAACAACCCACAGGCGCGCTGAGCCTCCAGCGCGCCTGGTGGGTTGTCGCCTCGAGGCACCCCCTGTGCTTCTCCGCCCATCGGCTGTCTTCGGTCCAAAAAAGTTTTGCTGTGTTTGGACTCCGTTTGGTATTGATTTCCTGGGATGTAAAAACATGTAAAAAATAGCAACTGTCACTTGGCACTATGTCAATAGGTTAGTACCAAAAAATGATATAAAATGATTATAAAGCATCCAAGAATGATAATATAACAACGTGGAACAATCAAAAATTATAGATACGCTGGAGACGTATCAGTTTTATGTAGCAAAAATAATATTATTGAAAACGGCATTCAAATATGAAGCCAACAATATAATTTTGGCGACATGCATTATTATTTTGCTATTCAAACATGTGGTCAAAGTTTGAGCCATATTACAATGGAGACTAACTCGCATGAAGGTAATATAAACAAGTCTTTGGGTCGATCCTTTGGTATCTGATCGATTGGATAAGACTCTTTGGTGATCTCTGATACGTCTCCAACGTATTATAATTTTTGATTGTTCCATGCTATATTATATTCTGTTTTGGACATTAATGGGCTTTATTATACATTTATATTATTTTTGGGACTAACCTATTAACCGGAGGCCCAGCCCAGAATTGCTGTTTTTTGCCTATTTCAGATTTTCGTAGAAAAAGAATATCAACGGAGTCCAAACGGAATGAAACCTTCGGGAACCTGATTTTCGGAATGAACGTGATCCAGAGGACTTGGACCCTACGTCAAGAAAGCCACCAGGAAGGCACGAGGTAGGGGCGCGCCTACCCCCGGCGCGCCTCCACCTCGTGGGGCCCATGTTGCTCCACCGACGTATTTCTTCCTCCTATATATACCTCGTACCCCAAACTACCATATATGGAGCCAAAACCTAATTCCACCGCCGCAACCTTCTCATACCGTGAGATCCCATCTTGGGGCCTTTTAGGAGCTCACGGGGGGGCATCGATCACGGAGGGCTTCTACATCAACACCATAGCCTCTCCGATGATGTGTGAGTAGTTTACCTTAGACCTTCGGTCCATAGTTATTAGCTAGATGGCTTCTTCTCTCTTTTTGGATCTCAATACAATGTTCTCCCCTCTCTTGTGGAGATCTATTCGATGTAATCTTGTTTTGCGGTGTGTTTGTTGAGACCGATGAATTATGGGTTTATGATCAAGTTTATCTATGAACAATATTTGAATCTTCTCTGAATTCTTTTATGTATGATTGGTTATCTTTGCAAGTCTCTTCAAATTATCAGTTTGGTTTGGCCTACTAGATTGATCTTTCTTGCAATGGGAGAAGTGCTTAGCTTTGGGTTCAATCTTGCGGTGTCCTTTCCCAAAGTGATGAGGGGCAGCAAGGCACGTATTGTATTGTTGCCATCGAGGATAACAAGATGGGGTTTATATCATATTGCATGAGTTTATCCTCTACATCATGTCATCTTACTTAAAGCGTTACTCTGTTCTTTTGAACTTAATACTCTAGATGCATGCTTTGGATAGCGGTCGATGTGTGGAGTAATAGTAGTAGATGCAGGTGAGTCGGTCTACTTGTCGCGGACGTGATGCCTATATACATGATCATACCTAGATATTCTCATAACTATGCTCAATTCTGTCAATTGCTCAACAGTAATTTGTTTACCCACCATAATACTTATGCTCTCGAGAGAAGCCACTAGTGAAACCTATGGCCCCGGGTCTATTTTCCATCATATTAATCTTCCAACACTTATGAGTGTTTTGAATACTATGAGAAGTTAGATACTTGATAATTGTTTTGAGATATGGAGATGGTGATATTAGAGTCATGCTAGTTGAGTAGTTTTTAATTTGAGAAATACTTGTGTTAAAGTTTGTGATTCCCATAGCATGCACATATGGTGAACCGTTATGTGCTGAAGTCGGAGCATGATTTATTTATTGATTGTCTTCCTTATGAGTGGCGGTCGGGGACGAGCGATGGTCTTTTCCTACCAATCTATCCCCCTAGGAGCATGCACATAATACTTTGCTTCGATAACTTCTAGATTTTTGCAATAAGTATATGAGTTCTTTATGACTAATGTTGAGTCCATGTGTTATACACACTTTTCTTCCTTCCACCATTGCTAGCCTCTCTAATACCACGCACTTTTCGCCAGTATCATACACCCACCATATACCTTCCTCAAAACAGCCACCATACCTACCTAACATGGCATTTCCATAGCCATTCCGAGATATATTGCCATGCAACTTACGACCGTTCAGTTTATTATGACACGCTCCATCATTGTCATATTGCCTCGCATGATCATGTAGTTGACATTGTATTTGTGGCAAAGCCACCATTCATAATTCTTTCATACATGTCACTCTTGATTCATTGCATACCCCGGTATACCGCCGGAGGCATTCACATAGAGTCATATTTTGTTCTAAGTATTGAGTTGTAATTGTTGAGTTGTAAGTAAATAAAAGTGTGATGATCATCATTTTTTAGAGCATTGTCCCAAGTGAGGAAACGATGATGGAGACTATGATTCCCCCACAAGTCAGGATGAGACTCCGGACTAAATAAAAAAAGGAAAGGCCATAAAAAAGAGAAAAGGCCCAAAAAAAATGAGAGAAAAAGAGAGAAGGGACAATGTTACTATCCTTTTACCACACTTGTGCTTCAAAGTAGCACCATGATCTTCATGATAGAGAGTCTCCTATGATATCACTTTCATATATTAGTGGGAAATTTTCATTATAGAACTTGGTTTGTATATTCCAATGATGGGCTTCCTCAAAATGCCCTAGGTCTTCGTGAGCAAGCGAGTTGGATGCACACCCACTTAGTTCCTTTTGTTGAGCTTTCATATGCTTATAGCTCTAGTGCATCCGTTGCATGGCAATCCCTACTCACTCACATTGATATCTATTAATGGGCATCTCCATAGCCCGTTGATACGCCTAGTTGATGTGAGACTATCTTATCCTTTTTTTGTCTTCTCCACAACCACCATTCTATTCCACATATAGTGTTATGTCCATGGCTCACGCTCATGTATTGTGTGAAGATTGAAAAAGTTTGAGAACATCAAAAGTATGAAACAATTGCTTGGCTTGTCATCGGGGTTGTGCATGATTTAAATACTTTGTTTGGTGAAGATAGAGCATAGCCAGACTATATGATTTTGTAGGGATAACTTTCTTTGGTCATGTTATTTTGAGAAGACATAATTGCTTAGTTAGTATGCTTGAAGTATTATTATTTTTATGTAAATATTAAACTTTTGTCTTGAATCTTTCGCTAAATATTCATACCACAATTAAGAGAATTACACTAAAATTATGCCAAGTAGCATTCCACATCAAAAAATTTGTTTTTATCATTTACCTACTCGAGGAGGAGCAGGAATTTAAGCTTGGGGATGCTTGATACGTCTCCAACGTATCTATAATTTTGATTGTTCCATGCTATATTATATTCTGTTTTGGACATTAATGGGCTTTATTATACACTTTTATATTATTTTTGGGACTAACCTATTAACCGGAGGCCCGGCCTAGAATTGTTGTTTTTTTTTGCCTATTTCAGAGTTTCACAGAAAAAGAATATCAAACGGAGTCCAAACGGAATGAAACCTTCGGGAACGTGATTTCGGAACGAACGTGATCCAAAGGACTTGGACCCTACGTCAAGAAAGCCACCAGGAAGGCACGAGGTAGGGGGCGCGCCTACCCCCCTGGGCGAGCCCTCCACCCTCGTGGGGCCCATGTTGCTCCACCGACGTACTTCTTCCTCCTATATATACCAACGTACCCCAAACTACGGACACGGAGCCAAAACCTAATTCCACCGCCGCAACCTTCTGCACCTGTGAGATCCCATCTTGGGGCCTTTTAGGAGCTCACGGAGGGGCATCGATCACGGAGGGCTTCTACATCAACACCATAGCCTCTCCGATGATGTGTGAGTAGTTTACCTCAGACCTTTGGGTCCATAGTTATTAGCTAGATTGCTTCTTCTCTCTTTTTGGATCTCAATACAATGTTCTCCCCCTCTCTTGTGGATATCTATTCGATGTAATCTTCTTTTGCGGTGTGTTTGTTGAGACCGATGAATTGTGGGTTTATGATCAAGTTTATCTATGAACAATATTTGAATCTTCTCTGAATTCTTTTATGTATGATTGGTTATCTTTGCAATTCTCTTCGAATTATCAGTTTGGTTTGGCCTAATATATTTATCTTTCTTGCAATGGGAGAAGTGCTTAGCTTTGGGTTCAATCTTGCGGTGTCCTTTCCCGGTGGATGAGGGGCAGCAAGGCACGTATTGTATTGTTGCCATTGAGGATAACAAGATGGGGTTTATATCATATTGCATGAGTTTATCCTCTACATCATGTCATCTTACTTAAAGCATTACTCGTTCTTTTGAACTTAATACTCTAGATGCATGCCGGATAGCGGTCGATGTGTGGAGTAATAGTAGTAGATGCAGGAGTCGGTCTACTTGTCGCGACGTGATGCCTATATACATGATCATACCTAGATATTCTCATAACTATGCTCAATTACATCAATTGCTCAACAGTAATTTGTTTACCCACCGTAATACTTATGCTCTCGAGAGAAGCCACTAGTGAAACCTATGGCCCCGGTCTATTTTCCATCATATTAATCTTCCAACACTTAGCTATTTTCATTGCCGTTTATTTTATTTGCATCTTTATTATAAAATACCAAAATATTATCTTATCATATCTATCGATCTCACTTTCGTAAGTGACCGTGAAGGATTGACAACCCCTTTATTGCGTTGGTTGCGAGGATTTTATTTGTTTGTGTAGGTGCGAGGGGCTCGTGCGTGGCCTCCTACTGGATTGATACCTTGGTTCTCAAAAACTGAGGGAAATACTTACGTTGCTTTACTGCATCACCCTTTCCTCTTCAAGGGAAAACCAACGCAGTGCTCAAGAGGTAGCAATCTCCAGGGGGGAGATGGAGTGCTTCTTGGTTATGTTAAAGACAAAACTACTAGCCCCTCTAGAGCTGGAGCCAGAATGACTCGTTGTCATAATGTTTCTGAGACTGATACATGGGAGGCCTCATCGAGAAAGACAGCACAGTAAGAAGCTCGATGGAATTCCTGAAGAAAAATCCTCAATGCGATGATTCTATCCATGTGGTTTCCTATAGATGGCGACGGTGTTAGTGTTCATTTTTAGGTGTTCTGGACTATAGGGTCGGCTGATGGTCGTTTGCCCGTAAGAATATGCTTTGCATGGTGACTTGATGTATATCTGGTTCAGTTTCACATCGAAGGAAAATGGAGCTAGGGTGGAGCCCCTGTTGATTAAAAAAACTATTTCCTATTTTAGTTAAATCTAGGACGCTGATAACGCCTACACGGTCGGTTTGGGGACCCCCGGACCGAGCAAATCGTTTGTACTTGGGGGTGATCCATCAAACGATTTCATTCGGCAGTGTACCCCTCAACGCAAATGCAGCAGCCCATGTCACTCCCCCCCCCCATGTCGTCCCACGATCAGGCCTAGTAATGGGCCTCCCCATCACTACACGTGAGTTTAAGTAAAAAAACAAATTTTTTCCATCAAAAAGCCCAATTTCCCAGGTTACTGTTGCTACTACTATCAAACTAATGTGCTACTAAACACTTTGCTGCAGAAATATAATTTTCTACGTGTAGTTGAATTGAAAACTCAACTACTAAGGCTCATAAATATTCTTTGACTCTCCTTGTGTTGAATCAATAAATTTGGGTGAAATACTACCCTCGAAGACCGTCACAATCTCCTATACTTGTGGGTTATCGCCCCTCCCAAGCGTTTTCATTCAGCGCCGCTCCAGAGCGTTAGTGCCCGCATTCATGCTCGGCCAGAGTGGATGCGACCGCTCACTGGCGCCGGCATTGAAGCGGCGCGCCGGCCAAGAGAGCAACGCCTGTGCTGCTTCCCGGTGCAGTCAAGTGTCGCATGTTCAAACGACACGATGGTCGCCCGTCTATCCATCTGCCGCCCACATTGATGGCACGCGTTTGCCGATGTGTCTACTCTGGCGCGACCTGTCTGTCCCTGTTTCGCCCACCGGTGCGATATAAACGATGCCCAGGCCATAGCCACTATCATCTCTCTCTCTCTCTCTCTCTCTCTCTCTCTCTCTCTCTCTCTCTCTCTCTCTCTCTCTCTCTCTCTCTCCGCACCACTCCCCACGAGGTTTGTGCCCATTATATGGACATGATGCAGGAGGAGCAAGAGGAGCAGTACTGGGAGGCGCAGGCCGACACCAACTACAACAACCTCCTCCTCCAGGAACATCTGCAGGCGGGGGAGTAGGTCGCCGCCAGCAGGACGGTCACGCCGGACGCGACCCTAGCGGAGCAGGAGGCGATGCTCTTCGAGTCCTATCACTCCGCCCGTGAGATCCACCTCGCCACTAAGGTACCGACAAAGGGTGGCGACCGCCGTCAAGGAGAACGACGACGACACGGGAGAGGCGGTGTTCGGCGAGACCGACGAGGAGGAGGAGGAGGACAACGCCGAGGCCTCGCCTCACCGCCACCACGAAGAAGTTGGCACGTCCGCGGGAGCCGCCAGCAGCGAGGAAGAGAAGTGCACTGTGGGTCGCCGCCGCTCTGGTTCCAGGAAGGCCACCGCTCCTCCCCTCCCATTGAGGCCAACCTTGGTGGGCTGAGCATCTTCAGCCGATTAGTCACTTGGCGGTAATGTGGAGGCGAATAACTTCACTTCTCGGGCCTCCGAAGGAGGTAACGGAGGCGGAGCTGGAGACGGTGAAGCTTTAGTTCTCTTTGTTCATGGCTGGATAGGGGAAACGGGCGCTAGCGACCATTTAGACCTAGCCGGACGAGCTCCGCTTAGTTGAGGTAAATGTAATGAAATCCGTCATGTTTAGGTGAAATCCGTCTTGTTTAAATGAAATATGTCATGTTTATATGAAGTCCGGCTGTGTTTATATGAATTTCGGTCGTGTTTGATCAAATTTCGTCTAGTTAGTTTGCGTTGTTGTGAAAATGTATGTGGCTAGCGTTGGATGGTGTCCTCCCGCATCTGTATCTGCGGACTGATCCCACTATCCGCCGATGAAAATTTGCGGGTTGCCGTTGGAGATGCCCTAAGCGGTGGAGAACATAGGAGGAAAAGATAAGACATGTACGAGCATTCGAGCGAAGCCAACTTTCCCCGAACAATAAAAAAAGGTGACGTGGCTAACCTCCCGTGCTATAAGATTTGTGCCAGAGATCAACGGCGCAAAGCACGTTCGGGCCGAATCCCTTCGTGTCGCACGTGTGACACTTATCAGTTGGGTAAATCTATTTAATACTAGTAAACAGTAATTAGCATTCGACATGAACTGCGAGCTATCTCAAAAATAGTAACTTCCCTTGATTTCTGATTCAAAAATGCCTACGTACTATTACGTAATTAGACTAACTGCTAATCCCTCCGCCCCCCTATTCCAACTGGTGGGGTCCTTCTCCTAATTTCCTCCAAGTGAAAAATGCCACCTAAGTCATTACGTTACTTTATGTTTGATTCTATATAGGTGTAGCATTGCTCTTTCTGATCCCCCGCTAGTTGATTTGCTAGAAAGCCGGAGGGTACGTGCCATGTGCCTCCGCCGGCCGAAGTGAACCAACCTGTGCGTGTCCAGAACGTTCGGCGCCACCCCAATCCCGAGCGATGAACCCGCGGTGTCGGGACTTGCGTCGCAGCGCTCCGTACCCGAGTCGAATGATTGGCACCACGAGGGAAGGTGTCGCGCCTCGGATGGACGGGTGCCGCGTTCGAGGCGCCCGCCCTCGGATTGACGGCCAGGAACGCGCGCACGCAGCACGCTCCCGATTCTCCCTGTCCCAGCGCGGTGTCAGTCACTGCGCTTCGTCTGTACCGTCCGTCGCCTTCCCGCCCCATGTTGAGCCCCTCGCGCCACTTTCCTCACGTTTCACGTCTCGTACTGCTGGTAAAATTCGCGGTCGAGCTGCGAGACGGAGGATGGAAGGTTCACTCAACCGCAGTTGGAGAGGAGTGCTGTTCGGTGCAAAGCATTTTTTGGCTCCACGCGCGCGTGACCGTCACGGACGTCTCGGCCCCCACGTGAACTATCTATCTCACTGCCGTCACGTCTTCTCTTCCCTTTTCTCTCTGTTTTCGCGCTCTCCGTTTCGTCCATACTACAGGTGCTTGGCATCTTGTTGCTATTTTCTTCTCGGTTGCAGGCACAGTCGCACCTCGGGCGCGTCTCGATTTTATTTCGAATTTAGGGGCTTCCTCATACGCATTTCATTTCTGAATGAAACTGATAAGGCACGCAGTTTTCCAGTCCATTTGCAAGTTCAAACGGTGCAGGAACTTTTTTTTTTTTGAGGGGAAACGGTGCAGGAACTTATTACGTCCAAGGAACTCATCACTCTTTCGCTTTCCTAGGGCTTGTTGCGTGTGAATAACTCTATTTTTCTACGGTTCTATTGCGGGAAGTGTCGCTCTGAACTGAGCGGCATCCGATCCCGCCTCATCTACAGTGTGGAGAACTTTATGATTCGAATCACTAGAAAGACTAGGCGGAGTATAGATATTTTCCAGATTTTACTCTGTGTTAATTGGCGTGTATAGCTGCATGGGTCTA